>JAOUZG010032472.1:2907718-2946264 GCA_026289955.1 Argiope argentata | reverse complement strand
AGCCCCGATATTATAAAAATACAAACCTAGATATTATAAAAATACAAGCCTAGATATTATAAAAATACAAGCCCTAATATAATAAAAATACAAGCCCTGATATTATAAAAGTACAAGCCATGATTTAAAAATACAAGCCCTGATATTATAAAAATACAAGCCCTGATATGATAAAAATACAAGCCCAGTTATTATAAAAATACAAACCCTGATATTATAAAAGTACAAACCTAGATATTATAAAAATACAAGCCCTGATATTATAAAAGTACAAGACCTGATATTATAAAAGTAAAAGCCCTGATATTATAAAAATACAAGCCCTGATATTATAAATATACAAACCTAGATATTATAAAAATACAAGCAAGTCCTATTATTATTGTTCATTGTCGGCGTCCTGGCACAGAAGTAGCGCGTCTCCCTCGTGATCTGGGCGTCCCGGGTTCAAGTTCCGGCTAGGACATGGTTGTTCTTCTGTGTACTATCTGTGAGGTGTGTGAAAGAGCCCCGCATCCGCTGTAAAAAAGGGCTGTGAAAGCGAATGTGATACATGTGTGGTATATATTCATATGAGCTAGAAATTCAGACTTCTGCCCTCAGGTGCTCATGGATCTATGCCCTCAGAAGCTACTGTACACGTCATTATCATCATTACACGGACACGTCATCATCATCATTATTGTTCAGTAAATTGCTTTCATGACAATATTTAAACAAATAGAGTTGTGCCATTTAAAATATCAGATTTAAGAGTTGAATTCGCTTAAAAATAAATCAACCGCTTTAAAATTTAATATTATTGTAATCAGAATTATTTAATTAGGCATATAATATACGCCCAATGTGTAACCAAAATTGATCGAAATTTATAAATGTATAATAATTTTGAAATTACGAATTATTCATTTTTTTATATAATATTTTTTTTAGGAAGGGGGGAGTGTATCACTGTTGCTTTTAACGTGGAAGACGTCTTGAAGACTCAACTCTACCAAACTGAATGCAAAGATCACGCCTATGTCATATGTGGAGCAACTGTAAGAACTAACACAGTCACTCTTGCGACACCCCCTCTGCAACAGCAAATACTGTCATGCCCCGCGGGCCAGAACTGGAAAGTCTACCCTCCCACGAACACTTGCTTTTGGGTATGACACCTTTCTTCGTCTGTTTGGATAACTATTTTAGATTGAAAACTGTCACCTTTTCAATTTTTGTGCACGCCAATAGAGAAAATAATGTAATCGTCAAAAAAAAAAGAAAGAAAGAAGAAGATTAGAATGAAATCTGCTATGCATATTTCAATGTATCATGTCAGAACATCATTTCTTGAACGGCCAAGCACCACGTGCTCGTGCGAGAAATTATATTTTTATTCATTTCAATGGTTTCCTCGAATGAGTCACTTTAGTAATGCAAACGATCTAAAACACTTTGCCTCGCATTTATTGTTTTGAAAAAATATCACATTTCCTATTTAAATTCATTTCACATAATCGCGTGCTCAAAATGACATTTTTCTAGGTTTCATTTGCTGTAGTCATTAACTTATTTTTTAAAATCAGAGCTTTTGTGAATGAAATGGCAAAGCGTTATTAAAAGGTGATTTTTTGAGATGCTCTTGCAGATAATAAAATGCTTATTTTTCGCCTACGGATTTTTGTTGACGTCAGAAAACCTCATTCCCAAAACAATATCATGTTATGACATGATAAAAAAAAATCGAATTCACGATTTTAATGAATCTATGTTTCAGGCTAACACATTATTGGAATGTTTCTTATCTGAATATTTGTCCTTCCATTTACCTCTCTGTTTGTGAATACAATTACTCTAAAACACTTTGTCCTGGACGGATGAAATCTCATTTATAGATTTTAAGATCAAATTTGTGCATTTTTGCTAAATTTTGAACGATATCCATTCAGAAGAGCTCTGTCTGTCTGTCTGTCTGCCTGTTCCATAACAAATAAATTCGATATTTTCAAAATATCAAGAGTCAGATAGACAAAATTTAGAACACATATTCAGCACTTAAACTATAGATTCTTATAAAATACGGAATAAAATTTGTCAAAATGTACACTGTGTATCGGTCAGTACTGTTACATGTATGGCAAGGCGATAAACCAATGCTATTCGCCCTATGATCTTGTAGTTCCGTGTAGATTTTTTCGATGCGTATTAAAATTTTGGTTACATTCAACAAAAGAAAAAAAAGATTTAAGATAAATCTGCTATGCACATTTATCATGTCGGAACATCATTTCTTGAGCGGCCAAGCACCACGTGCTCGTTTAAGTTAAATTATATTTTTATTCATTTTAATCGTTTCATTGAATGAGTCTTTTTAGTATTGCAAACTATATAAAATGTTTTGTCTCGCATTGATTGTTTTAAATTATGTCACATTTCCTATTTATTTCATTGAATATAATCACGTGTTCAAAATGATATTTTTCTAGGTTTTATCTGCTGTAGTCATTTATTTATTTATTTTTATCAGAGCTTTTGTTAATGCGATGACAACACGTTGTTAAAAGCTGTTTTTTGAGATGCTCTTGAAGATAATAAAATTTTTATTTTTCGCCTACGGATTTTTGTTGACGCCATAAACCCCAACTCCATAACTACATCATGTTCTGGCATGATAAAAAGCTTCCACGGTATCATTTTCGATAAAACTAAATTGTCCCAATGTTTATGAAAGTAGAGATAGATAGACATTCAAACTCTTTAAAGTATAGGTTCCGTATTCGATACATATCAACATCATCAGAACATGATGTTGTTTTGGGAATGAGGTTTGTGGTGTCTACAAAAATCCATAGGCGGAAAATTGAATTTTTATTATATGCACGTGCTTCTCAAAAAATCAGGTTTTAATAACGCATTGTCATCCAATTTACAAAAGCTCTGATTTAAAAAAAAACTAATGACTATCTCAAACAAAACCTCGATAAATGCCATTTTGAGCACGTGATTGTATGAAATGAAATAAACAGGAAATCATATCTTATAACCTGAATACATCCCGAATCCCGTTTCAAGCGTGGTTGTTCTTCTGTGAGTAGTGTGAATGTGACCTCCTGTGAAAAGGGTGTGTGCAAGCGAATGGGATGACTGAGTAGGAAAAGTCGCATTCTTGGCCCTAATTGGCGCTACTGCAAAAACAAGAGACGCTCATTCGGCTTAAAAATTGCTGACGGCCGCCAGTGCGCCTGTTCTTGGCGAATGCTATTAGTAACAACAGCAACAACATCCATCTTAATACACAAGAAAATTCTTGTTTGACCTGATTTGGATTCACGGAATACTTTCTAAAGTCTCTCTTCTTCCGCTTTAACGTACTTAATGTAGGACTGAATGTTTCAATTGAAATAAGTATTTGTCTATTTGAGAATTACAACCATAAGGTGTCCAAAGATCAACTTGAAGTGCTCTAATTTTTTTGATATGTTATTATTATTTTTTTATCACAGGAAACTTCTTTCGAAACAACGCGCTTATCATGGCATGATGCTAGAAAATACTGTCAGGCTTTTGGTGGGGATTTGGCTAGTTTTCATAGCGAAGACGAGGAAAAAATTGGTTTAAGGTAAGCAATATGATCAAATTTGAATTTCATTTCCTTTTCATTGCATCGTGATCTGCATTACTTATAAATCGTTTTACAGAAGTTTTTGAATTCGAATAAGATTATTTATATAATATTTAAATAAAGCGTACACGTACTTATTAATTTTAAGACATTTTAGGAAACATTTTTACTTCAGCATTGAAACATTTCTGCAATTAAATTCTCTTTCTTTGAATCAAAATTTATCAAAAACAAATACTGCATGTAATTTTTCCTTGAAAATTAAAAATTATGACACAGAAGTTATAAAGAAATAGTTTTGATTAAAATAATTTTAACTTTTTTTTCATTATAACTTTTTAAATAACTTTAACTTTTTAAAACTTTTAAAAAGATTACAAATAATTTTATGAAATTAAAAGTTTTATTAAAAATTTGATTAATAAAATAAAATTTAATAAAATTAAAATTTTTATAAAACATTAAGATTAAAATAATTTCATAAAAGATTATAAATAATTTTATTGAAGATTTTGAAGTTGAATGATTTTAATTTAAAGTATAATCATTGCCATTTTAATTTTAAAATTTTGGAGAAGTCCGGAACTTAAAGTTATTGCTGTTTAATATTATGCATGTCTTTAAAAAATAAAATATTTATTAATGTCTAATGTATATTTTTCGAATTAAAAATAAAGTCTCTGAGAAATTTTTAACTTTATGAAAAAAAGTAATTCAAGAGAAATAAACCATTCAAATTTTTCAGAAGTTACTTTTTTAAATTGTCAATTCTGCGCATTCTTTTATAGTTTTCAATACGGAAGTCTTTCTCATCCATATTGGATAGGATTATATCTTGATCCGGACACTGAAAGTAAGTTTTATTATGCCTTAATTTATCAAAAGAAACAATTCATTAACAAATTCTTAGATCATTTACTGCGCATAAAGAAATATTAAAATTATTTTGACGTTAGAAAATACATCAGAAAAGTAATTCTAATTATATAATTACTCCTCTTTTTCAACCCAGAAAACTTTTTTCTAATTTCCATTGCAATGTGAAATAGACAACATGAATAATATTAATTTTAAAAACAGGGGTGAAGCAGGCTATGGACAAGTATAAAAATCAAAATGTAACCATTAAGAATTTTCGGAAAAGGAAATCACAATTTATCCTTTCTTGACAATGGGAAAGTAAATTTTAATGTTTATAGATTAACCACTTAAGCAGAGAATGCAACGAAATACTACACTATGCTGCTCATATAGTTAAAAAAACAGTTATATATTTTAATATAATCCTAATTTATCAATAATTAACTTTTACCCACGACTTCGTACGCATGGAAAAGCACACAACTAACCCAAAAAACAATATATTTACAGTCCATATCGGAAACAAAGCGAAACATTAAATCAAGTCCATTTTTCTTTAAAATCAAATTAAGTCTATTCTATTTATCGATCGAGATTGAGATAGCTACAACAGTATTACACACATATTTTTAAAACTTTTAATTAAAATGAAAGTACGGCTGTTAAAAATTACGTATCCTGCTTGTGTGTGAATTTTGAACACTAATTGCGGCAACGCAAATGCGTGAATTTTCTATGTCCGTTGGGGTAACGCAATACATATTAGAAATTTTGACTTTCCCTTATTCTGTTTTATTCTGATTCAAAAGTACTTCAGGATGAATCCGAAAGATCGATTCATTAACGGTATTTAATTTCAAATGCATCAAACCCTAAGGAAATAAGAAGAATCGTTTGAAATAATTGGGCGAAAACCTAACCCCATTGGCGTTTAGGGAAATGAAGATTTTTGGCGGGAAAGTAAGAAAAGAGTCATTTTTACTATTTACCTCGCAGTTTTCTCCTTTTTTCTCTCCATAAGAACCTTCATCGTTTCTTAACGAAAATATTTATAAAATTAGCCGAATCGGTCGAACCGTTCTCAAGTTTTGCGCTTAGCAACACATTTGGAGATTCATTTTTATTTATATAGATAATAAGTAAATTTTAACTGAATTTATTTAAAAGAGTAATAATTCTTTTAAATAATTATCGACACTTAATTAAAAAAAGACACATATGAATATATGTCAGATTGACGAGCCGTTGAACAAAAGTTTGAGATAAAACCGTTGAACATGAGTTTGAACAAAAAACCGTTGAACAAAAGTTATTATTGAACAAAGGAACAGATCATGAACGAAATTTCACGGGCTGTTGAAAAACAGAAAGGTCGACCGCTAATAACTTCTCTGTAGATGTAAAAAAATGGTCTCGAAATGCATCAATGCTATTTAACAGAAAAGCCTGTCAGTAATTTCTAAAATACTATTCAAACTGTTTAGAAAAATCCTCTGAATAAGATATAAAAAGTTATGAAACTTCACAAGAACCCTTGTTCGATACATCTATGCAAACAAATAATATTAAAAAATAATTTTTTAAAATCAATTCCTACTTAAGTTAATAGGAAACATTTAATAAGTTAGGAAAATTTCATTTCAATTACTATTTATTAAATAAATTGCTGTTCTATTGTGCAGCGGAAGAAGTGGTAGATTAGCTTCATAGGATATGGACGCCTGAGCACCCATGGGCAGGTCTGACATCTACCTCACATACGCCACAAACCCTTTTTACGGGGTGGACTTAATTCAAGCATGTCATTCATTCATCCATAGACCTGAAACAGAAAACGATCACCTCTGACTCAGTATCTCAGTGGTAGTACTCTCCACGTGAAGAACTTTGTGACTATGACCAAATTAACATCCACCACACACGGAGAGACTTCAGCTGTCGGATTCGAACTCTCTGCCCAAGGGATGTGAATCCAACCAGGCTGTCCTGACCTAACAATTACAATTACTATAAATACTTGATCAAAAAATTATACTAGCATTGAATTTTCAAAGTCAATTGAGGATTCAAAACCAATTGGAGCAACGCAAAATGTGGGAATTTTCTACACAAGTTGGGGTAACGCAAAACAGATTAGAAATTTCCAATTTCCTTTATTCTGCATCAATTTAATTCGAAAGTCCTTCAAAATTAATTCAGAAATATCGATTCATTAACAATGATGAATTTGAAATGCATCAAACATTAAGAAAACAAAATCGTTTAAAATAACTGGCCTAAAACAAGTTAAATCTAACTTTATTCATTGTGGAAAAAATAAACTGGATTCGTAACTTATTTGACTTCGGGGAAAGGGACATTTTTGGCAAGAAAGTTAGTTTTTAATTATTTAACAAAAAAATTAATAAAAATATTTGAAAAAAATTGTGTTAATACCAAATGTTATCCATAACAAGTTTAAAAAAATTTACTTGAACTTGATTGGATAAATAAAACGTATTTGACTAACGACTAAACATCTGAACAAGAAACACACACTCACTCACACACACACACACACACGCACGCACGCACGCAAGCACATGCACACACAGTGTGAGCTAATGGTAGGAATTGAAAAGAACAGGTTTTTGAGTATGAGCGATGTTTCACAGAAAGCGCAAAAAATTAAATCAAAGTCAAATTATTCAGTAAAGTTCATTTCAAGTTTCTAAACGATTTGAAATGTATGTGTAAGGAAGATTATTTTACGAAGAGAAGATTTTGTTACTTTACTAGCATAGGGGGGATGCTGCAAAATCGGGACAATAATTCTTGATTGACATCAATTCCTGCAATATTTGTTATAAAAATTCACCGATATGAATGCTTTCTCAGCCTATAAATGGAGCGATGGGTCTCCCTTGTATTATCAGAACTGGGCCCCTGGACACCCGAATCACAGAGACAAGCGTTTGCGCTGCGTAGCCATGAACGCCGACGAAACGCACTGGATATCCAGCCTTTGCGGCATTGTGAGTTGGTTCGTGTGCAAAGCGCCAAAGAGTGAGTACCTCTTTCATCGCACTCCCTCAATGTACGCGGGTATTTTTTTTATAATATTAACCCCTTCTCATGCAATGACGTGTCTGACACGCGCATCGAATTACTGAATTTTTATTTTCAAAGTCCGCAATTAAACCACAGAATTAAGTATTTAAATAAGAAAAAAATCAATATGAAACGATTTGGTATCCCAAATGCTCCTTATGTTATTTTAAAAAATCAAATTAACAATAAATTACCAAAATAGGAAGGGTTATCTAATTAGAAAGTTAAATACATTCGTATGTCAAGTGATTAGTGAAGAAAAAAAGAATTTCTTCCTAAAGAATTAAAAGGATTTATTCTTTTGATCGAAACCTATTTTCAGAAGCTTGTTATCATGTTAGAACATGATGTTGATTTTGGGATGAGGTTTTGGATTCAACGAATATCTGCAGGCGAAAAATAAAAATTTTAATATCTGCAGGAGCATCTTTAAAAAGCAGTTTTTAATAATTTGTTGCCATTGCATTTACGAAAGCTCTGATTAAAAAAATAAGTTAATGACTACAACAAATAAAACCTAGGAAAATGTCACTTTGAGCACTTGATTATATGAAATGAAATAAATAGAGAAATGAGATATTTTTTAAACTATCAATGCGAGACAAGAGTTTTTTTCAGATCGTTTGCAGTACTAAAGTGACTCATTCAATGAAACAATTAAAAGGAATAAAAACATAATTTAACTTGCACGAGCACGCGGTGCTTGGCCGTTCAAGAAATAATATTCTGACACGATCCATTGAACAATGCATAGCAAATTTCCTTTAAATCTTTTTTTTAAAATTTTTTCTCAAGTTGATTTTCAGCAATATTATTTCTCTTTTTTATGCAGGAGCTAGCCCACCTCCACCGGTTATTCCAACACGGGAACCACGTAAGTAATTTTTTGTTTATCTGTAATAACTATCAGTTTGTTTTTGCATTTTTTAAACTGTATATATCCTATTTTAAAAGATTATTTTAAAAACACCACTTGAAAACATGTGATATTATACAATCAATATTTCAGGCAAGCTTTTAAAAGATCTTTAATAGTATTTGTTATTGAGATGGTAACTGAGACTTGATAAATGTAAATGTTGTTGAAACAAATATATGATTTTTAATTTTATTAATTTTTTTAGCAATAAGTTATTTATAAATATCATTACACTCGGCTTCTAAAAATTTAATTCCCTCAAAACTAAGACTTACGACAATTTTAACTCTTTAACGGGCACAAGCTGTTTTCATTCAAAATTTTCATTTTACATTATATTTGGAAAAAATAAGCTCATTTATGACCAAAAAAAGTATTTTTGTTAAAATTTTGTTGTTGTGGCTGTATGTTACAGGGGTGGAAACACATATTTACCGCCGTCCAAAACAAGCAATGACATTTTACTGACTTATTCAATGGAAAAATATGAAATATAAATAATTTCACAAGTAAATATGATTTTTGTAAAACTATTTATCATTAGTTATTTCAAAATTTAAAATGTATTAATGACACATGAAATAAGTGGTAGAAAATCCAAATGTAATGTAAATTACCAAATGTATTATTTTAAACTATTCTGGTGAAACAACATAACAAGGAGCTGAACACAAAGTAACATTACATGTTGAATATGACACTTTTGTCCGTTTCTGGTTAGTTTTGGAGCTACAATATTTGAAAAGTATTTTAAGACGGTGGTAAGATATTTACCACAGCCTTAAAAAGGGTTTAATAAGCATTTATTCTTTTTTCCGAATTTTTAATCGTAGTTACTCGAGCAGTTATGACCGCATTTGAGCAGTCGGTGGACAAAACTAGCCTCAATCGAATACCTTAGTTTTTAAACTTACATATTCTAATATTAAAGCAAATATATTTAAGAAACATAAATATGATGCACAGCAATCAATTTCATAAAGGATATTTTCATCAAGGATATGTTCCTTGTTCCTTTCTCAGACTCCACAAAACTTATAGTATTTCCCCAATAAATATGGTTTATCATAAATGCTTATAAAATACAAATGAGGATGATAATCTGGTATAACAGAGAGTGATAAATTTAATAATCATATTTTTATAAATTTTATCTATTTAGTTTAAGTTTTAGTACCTAAATAAGTACCCAGAAATAAAAATACGAAGATATCATCCACTGGTAATCCGAATTATATGGGAGATTCCCTGCAAATTTCCAAAGATTTGGAAGAATGCAGGAAAATAAATGCATTCGTGGTGGAATCGGTACTGCTCCACTATTTAAAGGAATGCACAGAAATCTCCGATCATAGAAAACATCTGCAGGTTGAAAATAATGACTTGAGTTCAGTACTGTTGTTGTTGTTGTGACTAATGGCACTTGCCGTGGACAAGCCTCCGCAGATACGATCAGCAGACTTTAAGCCTAAGAAATGCGGCTCTTTGTTTTACAAGTAGCGCCATCTAGGGCCAAGAGTACGACTTGGTTACACACTCGCCAAAACCCTTTTTAGGGGGCGGACCACATTCATGCAAATTAAATCATACATCTCAGATCGTAATTTAGACCTGGAACAGAGAACGAATATCTCTGACCCAGTAGCCCCAGTGATATTACTCTCGGTATGGAGGACTTTGCGACCACGAACAGATTTAACGAGCGCCGGTCGCCATACACTCGGGGAGTCTTTTGGCCGGAGAGGTTCGAACTGGCAACCTAAGGATTACGAGTCCAATGCTCTACCAATCAGGCCATCCCAGCCTCGAGTTCAGTACTGATGGTTCGAAGTAATCTTAGGACTTTGAACGACATGATGTCTAAAATTGTCAGTTTTTCCCCAACTTTTTGAAAGTTTGTAGAGGAGGAGGTTTTCAGTGTTTGATCACTTTGGGACCAATTACTTCGAAGGGAATACTAGTTCGACAGATTCGGTCAATGTAAGGATGGACATTGCTACAGCCCACAGTTGGCCACAACAAATCCTTTCGATACTGCTACGTTCAGTGATGGTCAGAAGAAGAAGTATATAAATAAGTAGTTAATTTTGCTGATACTTTAATGGGAGTATTATTGGTTTCTTTTTCTAAAGTTTTAAGCGATTTTAATTTCTTTTATGGGCACTGAAATTACACCACCAGGAAGGAAAGAATTTTATTTTTGTTACAAGCAAAATACACCTTTTTATTTTCTTGCAAAATGGTATAAACGATATAAAATACGAAGTATTTGGCAAAATTTATTTTTTTTAAAAAATTGATGAAAAACTACTAAGTTTTGCCTTGCTAAATTTTTTTTCTTTCTAATTCTCAAAATTATATATATATATAAAACGAATTGGATTAAAATTTTATTAATTGGAACTGTAAATATAGAAGAAAACAATTAATTTTTAAAATTTTAAACATTTTTAATTCCAATTCTCAAATATTTTTTTACTAAATCTTCCTCTATTAATTTGAATGAATAATTAGACACAAATTATAACAGAGTCATTTTCATAACTATAGTCAAGCGTGTACCGGCGTCCTGGCACAGAGGTAGCACGTCTTTCTCGGGTTCTGGGAGTCCCGGTTCGGCCATGGTTGTTCTTCTGTGTGCTGTCTGTGAGATGTGTGAATGTGCAACCCTTTAAAAAGGGGCTGTGCAAGTAAATGTGGTGAGTGTGTAGCTAAGTCGTTCTCTTGGCCCTAGTTAGCGCTACTTCAAAAACTGGAGACACTCATTTCGGCTTAAATCTACCGCTGTATCGGCGGGTGGCTTTTTCATAGGCAAGTGCCATAAGTCACAACAACAACACATAGTCAAGCGTGTGGCGGATGTAGGTCTCGGTACGAACCCGCGACGCTAGGACCAATAGCCGATTAACATAACCACAATACTAAAAGTATACTTCTGTATTGTAGATGTTATTTGGTTTATGAAGCTAGCGCGACAGTACTATCACACCAGTACGGTGGCGTAAAGACGAGTGATTTAGAAACGCCGTTATGGCTAGGTTGTGAGTGCTTTCAGAAGCGAATGTGTGAATTGCAGCGTAAAGTGAATCTGACGGCTTTGTTTGATTGCTGCGTCAAGTGAGTCAGACGATTTTTTCTGCGGTTAGTTGGAGCTACGAGAGTTGCATGAGGTTGAACAGTCAAGATCACTAATGTGGCAGATGAAGGTCGTGATACGAGCCCGTAAAGCTAGGGCCAGTAGCCGAGTAACATAACCACAATACTAAAAGTATACTTCTGTATTGTAGATGTTATTTGGTTTATGAATCTAGCGCCACAGTACTACCACACTAGTAAGGTGGCTGAAAGACGAGAGATTTTGAAGCGCCAAGTGTTATGGCTAGCGTGTGAGTGCGTTCACAAACAAACGTGTGAGTTGCAACGTCAAGTGAATCTGACGGCTTTGTTTGATTGCTGCGTCAAGTGAGTGAGACGATTTTTGCTGCGGGTAGATGGAGCTACGAGAGTTGCATGAGGTTGAGCAGTCAAGATCACTAATGTGGCAGATGAAGGTCGTGATACGAACCCGCAAAGCTAGAGCCAGTAGCCGAGTAAAATAACCACAATACTAAAAGTATACTTTTAGTATCGTAGATGTTATCTGGCTTATGATGCAGCGCCACAAGCGTTAATAATAAAAATTATTTCTGAGACATTCGATATCTGAAGATTGGAATGCAAGAATGAAAATTTTTATCCTTTTTTATTCTCATATTGTTAAATTGATTAAATCGATCATTTTTTTAATCACATTTTTCAAAGAGTAATTTCTTTTTGCAGTGATTCCCTGTGACACTAACTTGGATGTTCCACATTCTTTCTATTATTGGCAAGGCTATTGCTATGAGGTGATTAGCAGTCTGCATAGCTGGCATCGTGCAAAAGAATTTTGTGAAAATAGAGATTCGAAGTTAGTCTCTATTCACAGTGACGATGAAATAGGATTTCTACTGAGGCTGGTAAGTTATGAACTCAAACTATCTAAATTTTCATGTATGACATAAAGTTAAAATAATAACGAAAGAAATCGGCTGTCAAGGCTTTAAATAGTTAATTTTATCTGGGTTCGTTTACAAGAAGATATACATTAAAAAGACATTGATCTTCCCAGAGATAGTTTTAATTAAAGAAGCGTTATTATACCACAGTTAGACATTTTGCAGAACACAAGCTTTCAGTAGGATTTTAAAATTCAATGAGTTAATAATTTGGCTTCACGCCAAAGAAGTAAACTGACTCTCAGAATTCCTTTGTATGGCTTATACCAGGGGTTCTCAAATTTTTAGACATTGCGACCCCCTTTTTAGACTAAGTATTTTGGCAACCCCCCTCAAAGATTTAACTTTTTCTAAAGTTTAGAAAGAGATTTTAAAAATTTTACTCACTTAAGAGTTTATAGAGTCGGATATTGGCGCCACATCCCTTGACACTTCATCTTTCTCCTTACTAGTATCATCTCATCTCGAAACTTTGATTGAACAGTTTACAGATTACATTCCAGTTACGGATATGAGTGGGGGTTGTGTGGATAGTCAATCCGTTCAGTGAGCGAGTCGTAACAAAAGCTGAGCTAAGTGTCCATTATCATGATCAACTGATAGAGATTTCAAGTGATCAGTCCGCTAAAGTAACTTTTAACAAAGCTTATATCGGCAAATTTGGGATATGTTTTAAAAAGGAATACCCAGAACTGTCCACAACAGCATTAAAAACTTTCATGCCATTTTCTACACATCACAACTGGGAACAACAATTCTCCATAAAGATAAATTAAAAAAAAAATCAAGAAATCGTTTGACACTGGAAAATGACATTGTTTTGTGCGTTACATTAAAAAAGACATTAAGACGTTACATTAAAAAGTCATTATTCGAGATATTAAAAAATTGGTTAATTCCAAAAAAGCTCATGTATCCCATTAATTAACAGAACACACAAACCAACTAATATGTGTATTAAAAGCTTTATGTGAACTCTTTTTTAATGAAAACTACAGCAATAAATTAATTTTCTTTAAACTTTTCTTCTACATCTCGCGACCTCCTGGACACATCCCACGACCCTTCTGGGGGTCGCGACCCACCTTTTGAGAACCCCTGACTTAGACAATAGAGCGAAATTTACAGTTAATGTCGGCACTTTATAACCTTGAAGAATACAATGCTACAAGACGATTAACATTTTGTAGTGTATCCCGGGATATTATTATTAATTTTTCTTTAATGATAACCAACCAAGTCAAAACATACATAAAAAAACTTAAATGGGATAGTTGATTATTTCCTAAGATCTTATGAATTGGGATTCAATAAATCGAAACATCAGCGCGAAAGAAATTTATAATATGCTTTGAACTGATGAATGGCACTTCAAATTTTCTAGCTATTCGACATTTTCTAAGTTGTTTTATTATCATCTGAGAACATGATGTTGTTTTGGTTAGGAGGTTTTGATGTTTCTGTAATTTAAAGGGAGAAAATATTCCCCCCTTCCTTTACATGTATTGCTTTATTTTTACGCATGCTTCTTTGACAGCAGATGCGTTTTCAAAAGGCTGACGAAGAACTATGACATCGTAGCTGTTATTTCTTCTCAAAATCGGCCCAGCTCCAAAACTTTGTTGGCCAACCAGAAAAATTGAATATGAAAGTATTATATATATATATATATATATATATATATATATATATATATATATATATATAATAGAAGGATAGAGATCGATAGAGAAGTCTCGTGATAGTTTCAAACCGGTTTAAATTGATCAATGAATCAAATTAAATACGATAAATAATGACAAATAATAATGTTACAATGTTTTCAAATTTATATTATATTATATTATATTATATTATATATATATATATATATATATTTGTTGTGCTTAAAACGTTATCTCATTAAAATTAAGATATTTCGAAATATAATTCAATGATTATTGAAAGAAGTTCCCGAATTCTGATTTGTATGATCTTATTATGTAACCTCAATTAAAAATTGAATTTTCCCAATTTTTTTAATTCTGGTTAAAATAATTGCAGACTAGTTTTTCTTGAAAACTCAATCGGAGCAGCATATCATATATTGGAGTGAGATTCTGAGAATCTTTTGACTTCAGTGATTCGCTTCCGTGTTAGAAATTATAGTGGAGCTCTCTTGGCCCTTCGCCACTAAATTCATATAGGTCTCCATCACATGACCACTTGTGATGGAGGCTATTTTTTGCGTCACCCACAAGGCTATCTGTCATTTTTAAACGTTTACATAATTTAAGTAATCCTTAACAGTATGGAAAAGAAGTTGTACTTTTTAAAAATATTATTTACCTTAAAAGTCCTACCGAAGTCTCGAGGAAAGTATAAATGAAAAGTTACACATAATTAAGCTATTTTCGTTTCCTTGATGGATATAATGAAGGATATGGATAAAATTACCTTCAATAAGATGAGGGAATGAGACTCCTACCAAATGGAGTAATCTATGGGCAGAAAAGACCAATCGGATAATATTTTCAGTTTCTAAATTCTATAGCAATGAAAATCATTCAATTAAATTCTAAATGTTTAAGAAGGAAGCAACCTTTTTGGGTTCATCAATATTTTTCTTAAAAACAACTGTTTAAATAGTTTTTTTTAAAATTAGGAATAGTGGTACTTGCTGTTTGGATAGTTTTTGAAAGCAACTGCCTTTTTTCTATTTGGTAATGATTCACATTGCGTAGAAATCACTCAAATGATAATACACACACTGGCCAATGAGCTAGAAACCCAAGATCAATATTGGACCACCTTTTGCACGAATAACTGCTCTGGTTCGTTTGGGGCATCGAGTCTACAAGCTTCTGGAGGGCATTTACATGAAGAGAGTACCATGCATTGGCTGTGCAGCTTTTCAGATCCTGTAAATCAGATGGAAGAGGAGAGTGCTGACGAATGCGCCTTTTGCCCATATCCCACACATTTTCTATGGGGTTAGGATCCGGGCTATGCGGTGGCCAGGAAAGGTGTTGGAAGTCAGACTGATGCTCAGCGAACCAATTTTGAACATTTCTGGCACGATGTTTAGTTGCATTATCGCCAATGAATTATCCGTAGCCATCAGGATGAAAATGCAACATTGCAGGGTGCACCTGATCTGCAATTATATCTAGATATCGCATGGCTGTTTGTTTACCCTCGAGGAACACCAGGGCACCACTTCCATGCCAGCAGAACATGCTCCATATCATGATACTCCCTCCAGACCCTTGTACAGGGCGAGTAGAGTAAAATGGATGCATGGCTTCGTGGAGTTCTCGCCAAATTCGACGTCTTCCCTCAGTTCAAAACAAGGTGTAGCGTGATTCACCCTACTACATTACCCGTTTCCAATCCTCAGATACCCAGTGCCTTCTTTCCCGACACCACTGAAAACGAAATGTGTCGGGCAGAAGTGAGTGGTTTTCTCACAGGCACTCGACTATGCATTCCTATCCTCTGCAATTCTCTGCGCATGGTTCGAACTGGAATCTGTTGGAAAGAGCCTTGGTTGACGATTTGTGTCAGTTGAATGACAGCAGAGTCCCTGTTCTGCCGTACAATTCGTCGGAGGGGATGCCGATCACGCTCTTCGGGAAACTGTGGTCGATCCGCAGTTACGCCTTCTAGAGAAGGACTGTGGGTTTTGATTCCAACTTTTGAGAACCTTTGATATGGCTGCTTTTGAGAACCCGGTGAGATCTGCCGGCAAAGAAATCTTGGCACCTTCAAAACGGTCACTAACAATAAGCCCTTTTTCGAATGGTGAAAGATCTGTCGTTTTCCCCATTTTACTTCATCCATCGCGAAAAGAACTCTTACACCTTACTTATACAAGCATTCTAACCACGTGTAAATCAAGTCATAAGAAATTTGAATACTTCATCCCTAGCACGTATTCAAATGCAAATCTGAAGGGTTTCTAATTCATTAGTTAGTGAGTGTAGTATGTCGTTGTCAAAATGTAACAAGAGTGCCAATTCATTGAAAATCCGCAAACTGTTATTGTGTGTTTCCTGTATATATTAGAGAAAGAGTATGATATATATTTTTATAAGAATAAAATAATATAAGCATCGAAGTATTCAGTTTCCTTATTGATTAAATATAGCTTATTAACATTTTTTAAAGAACCCTTTAAGCAAACAAAAAGATGAAGATAAATCATTTTACGATATATTTTCATTAAATATACCTATCAAAAATTGGTATATTTATCTCTGCCAAAATAAATTTATAGATTAATAGGTATTAATATATAAACCGTTTTTTGGATTTGAAAATCACATGCCAGTCATAAAATTAACACTGTTTTTGAATATAAAAACTTTACAAGCGAATCAATTTTAATTTCTCAGAAAAGAATTTCGTTTAATCAACCTTTATTATCATGTCAGAACTTGATGTTGTTTTGGAGATGAGATGCTTGGCGTCAAAAAAGATCTGTAGGCAAAAAATAAAAAATCTATAATCTACACGAGGATCTCAAAAATTAAACTTTTAATAACGTGATGATATGGCATTTACAAAAGCTCTGATTAAATAAAAATAGGTTAAGGACTACAGCAAATAAAACTTAGAAAAGGGTCATTTTGAGTACACGATTATATGAAATGTAATAAAGAGGAAATCTGATATTTTTTTAAAAACATTAATGCGAAAAAAAGCTTTTTTGGATCGTTTGCAGTACTAAAGTGTCTCATTCAATGAAACCATTAAAAGGAATAAAAATATAATTACAATTTGCACGAGCACGTGATGCTTGGTCGTTCAAGAAGTTATGTTCCGACATGATACATTGAAATATGCATAGCAGATTTCACTTTTATCTTTTTGTTTGTAATTTGAGTGTGTTCACTTTTTTTATTAACACCGTTTTTCATGTTTCTTTTTCAGCTTTATGATAACAGACAAACAATTGGAAATCGAGTTTGGATAGGATTGAATTCTTTCAGTCGGGGAATCTTCACATGGACTGACTACACTCCTGTCGACTTTACTTATTGGAACGAAAACGAACCCAATAATTACGAAAATCAGGAAAAATGCGTCAACATGTACATAGGAAATGGTAATGAACAAAAAGCTGCAAATTATAAAAATGCTCATTCCAAAAAATTGTGAATTGTTCTTTCACTTTCTCCTCTTCAGGACGTGTTGAAGATCACACGAAAATACTTTTTGAAATAACATCTGTGGTTTTTACCATTAAAGACGCACTTTGTGGTGAAACTTTAGGGGACAATCAATCACATGTTTTTCTGATAACTTTTCTAGCATTTTTCTTGACAAGCCAATTTAAATCGAATTAGTTCTCAAACTCTTTGGAATCTAAATGACCCCATTTTCTTTTCTTTTCCATTTTTTTCATCTTAAGAAAAACAATAATTGTTTTTAAGGTTTCTGATCGTCGGAATAAATTTAAATATCCCATGAGAAGTTAGTAAATTTTTAAATTTCTATATTCAATTTCTTAAAAATATTTAAAGCTTTTAGCCCTAATTAACAATAATTAGTTACATCTTTAAAGCTTTGGGAAACTAAACGAGCATTTTAGTTTCTTCGTTTGGCGTATTAGGAGATAAAAACTAACAAACTTGATAAATAAATTAAAATCACATTTATTCTCAAAATCTCAAAAGTAACGCCTGAGAATGTAAACGAAATTTTAAAATGCTTAAAAGAACGCGACCAGGAAGTTAACATTCCTATAGTCCACTCATAACGATTGACTTCTCATTATCTCACATTCCCTTCTCATTATCTCGCAGCTTGAGTTTGGGGAAAGCGAAAAATTGTATGTAGCTCTTTCAAGCGGCTTAACAATTTTAGCACCAGAGCCCCCCCCCCCCCAATATTGTATACAAAGAAGTTCTTGCTTAAACGTAGGTATCACAATAAAATGTGGATAGCCTGCGTTTGCAAAGAAAACAAATACTTTAAAAGGATCGTTAAGGACAGTTAGGATCGGTTAAGGACAAAGGTATATATATAAGGAGTCCAGGGGCCCCGGGACCCTCCCAAAATTAGAAAAATTATAGGAAATAAGTAATTATTATAGAGGAATTTCGTAACTAGGTGCACCAAGCACTGTTAGCCCCTGCTAATTCCATTACCCCATCAATGGCGGGTACGGGAATGCTAGTGTATATATATATATATATTCTTATTTTGCCTTGTATTTTTTACAATGCCATTTTCATGCATCTTTGTGTTAACTTATTCTTGTATTTCTTTTAAAGGTCTCTGGAATGATGAAAATTGTAATAATTTCATGGGTTTTATATGCAAGCAAATTAAAGATGCGAATGTGTCGGTGGAAATCCCCACGACTCGCGATCCGAGGATCGGCAATTGCAAGAAAGGATGGTACGACCACCGTAAGTTTATTCATTAACTGTGACCACTCACAGGTTTCAATTATTAATTCTGTCTCGAACGATTATGATGCATGTAATCGAAATCGAAACTATTGGATAAGATTCGTTTCATTAGATAAAGCCCTGTATTATTAGCATAAATCAATATTTACTGTTTAACAATTGATTGTAAAACCTACCGTGCTCTTGGTATATACACTAAAAAGGTTTTAATTTATCAAAATAGGGATAATAAAAACGAAAGGAGGAGATGTTTACATGCAACAAGGAAGTTAATTCTGATTACTGACTATTTCATAATTTCATTTAAACAAATAATTCATTTATTTAGCCAAAACACAAATTAACACTAAACTAAAATCACAACATTTAAATTATTTACAAAAGAGAAAAGAAAAAGATTTTACTTAAAAGATAGCAGAGAGCATTGTTTTGATTAAAGGTGGGGACACCAATAGCCCTAATTTTAGGCCTAGTGCATCCGTTTAACGGAGAAAAAATTAAACCAACTAAACCCTTTCACATTCCGATGTCGTCCCCCGAAGAGAGAAGTTCATTACGTAGCAAAGCCGTTACTGTGACGTCACTAACAGATGACGTATGAATTGAAATGATTGGTGTCTCCATCTTTTACAATAACTAGGAATTAACAATTAAATTGATATGTAGAGTTATATTTTTACCTGTTTCGAAGATGTTTAAAATTAATTTATCTTGGTTAATTGAAGATTAATTAGAGTATCTAATATATATGGTATCTACTATATATCTACTATATATTTGGAGATTATTTAGAGAATCCTACATATATATAAACAAAAATGAATGGCCAAATGTGTTGCTAACTCAAAACTCGAGGACGTCTTGACTAATTTGATTAATTTTTTTAAAAATATTTTCGTTAAAACTCGAGAAATGTTCTTATGGAGAGAAAAAAAACGGAAAAATCGTAAGGAAAATAATAAAAACTACACTTTTTTTACTTTCCCACCAAAAACTTTCATTTCAACACCGCCAAATGAGTAAGTTCCAACTGCAGTTTTTTCCCTCACGCTAATGAGGTTAGGCTTAACATGTTCTCGAACTATTATTTCAAACGATTCTGTTTATTTTCTTAGTGTTTGGTGCCTTTAAAGTTAAACATTGTTAACTAGAAATTTTTCGGATTCATTTGGAAGATCTTTTGAATTAAAATAAAACAGAACAAAAGAAATTAAAAATTTCTAAAAATTTGTGTTGCCACAATCAGGGTTGAAATTTCACACGTCACGTGTGTTGTAATTGTTGACGACTGTATTTTTATTTTAATAAAAAATTTCAAAAATACGTTTATGATACTTTCAACGTGTATGAAAGTTTCAACTGCAGCCCCCCCATGCTAATGAAGTTAGGCTTAACATGTTTTCGACCTATTATTTCAAAGGAGTCTGTATATTTTCTTAGTGTTTGATACATTTAAAATTGAAAGTTGTTAATTAATTGATTTTTCGGATTCATTTTGAAGTATTTTTGAACTAAAATAAAGCAGAATAAAGGTAATTAAAAATTTCTAATCTGTAAGGCGTTACCTCACCTTACCAAATTCACGCATTAGAAAACACAAGCATCCAATTGGTGTTGAAAATTCACGCTTGCGCAGTGTCTTGTTATTGTCGGCATCTGCATCTTCATTTTAATTAAATTTAAAAAAATATGTGTATAATCCTGTTGTAACTATCTCAATCTCGATCGATAAATAAAATAGACTTGACTTGATTTTAAAGAAATATTGACTTGATTTGAGGGTTTACTTTATTTCGGACACGCACTGTAAATGAATTGATTGTAGTTTAATTGAGTGTATTTACGAATTCGCGGGTAAAAGCTAGTTAGTAATACAGAAGAAAAAAAGTACTTATGCGCAGTAAAACATTTCAGAGCAATTTTTATTTAGTATAAGGTAATGTAGTAATTTTAATTTTTAATGCAGTAAATTATGAAGAATAAATGAAAAAATTTCTGCTCTTAAAATTTGGTAGTTACTTTTTTTACAAAATAATAACATTCTTTTTTATATCAAAATGCTTCTTTTTTCATATGTAATTGAATTTTTTCGGCAATATTTTAATATGAACAACAATAGATAATAGAGAATTTATTCTATTTAAAACATTTTATTTCCATTTAAGCAATTTCTCTAAATACAAAACATCTTAAAAAATATTATAAATATTTTTTTTGGAATATGTGATATTTTATATATTTCAACCAGAACAGGAATAAATAATTTCCCATTTTCTGCCTCTTGGTCACAGTTTTTAATGATTTTATATAAAAAAAATTTCGTACCACTCCTGAAAGTCTTTTTATCACTTGTACGACATTTTGAGTTAAAATAAAATGCTGTCATAAATGACACAACACTCACTTACACGTGAAAGAAAAAATTGAACAAAAAATTATTAAGGGAAATTTCAAGGTCAAAGGTGATTACTAGAATGCGCTCATCGTCACATCTCTCCTCCTTTAATAAGATGGAATCGTCGAAATGTGGTTCGTCTCAGAATCAATTGTCGAACAGCATCAAATTCTTTTTTTAATCACCTTTTAATCGAAAAATCATAGCCGAAAGTTCAACTGATATTCTTTCCTATCGTTTCTCCCAAAAGTATCTTAAAATCCAATTTGGATGCTTAGATTGCTTGAAATAATTGGGCGAAAACTTAACCTCGGCGTGTAGAGAAATGAATATTTTTAGCGGAAAATTAAGAAAAGTGCTATTTTTACTGTTTTCCTCGCATTTTTTCCGTTTTTTCTCTCCATTAGACCCTTCCTCGTGTCTTAACGAAAATATTTAAAAAAAATTAGTCGAATCGGTCGAGCCGATTCTACACCAGTTGGAGTAACGCAATACGGATTAGAAATTTCTAATTTTCTTTATTCTGTATTATTTTAATTCGCAAGTACTTCAAAAGGAATCGGAAAAATTGATTCATTAACAGTATTTAATTTTAAATACATCAGACACTAAGAAAATAAACGAAATTGTTTGAAACAACCAGTCGAAAACATCTTAAGCCTAATCTCATTAGCATGGCGGAAAAAACAAACAAAGTCTTAATCCTTTGGCGGTGGGGAGATGAAGATTTTCGGAAAGAAAATTAGTTTTTAGTTAATAAAAAATTAACCACTCAATTAATCGAAATAAATAGTAGCCTATGTTCTATTCTAAACTAAAATCCATCTCTGTGTTAACCTTTACGTTGCGGGAACCCAAACTCGAAAAAGTTCCTTTGAATACGGGGATTCTGTGAAGAAGATTACAAATGCTTTCCCCCTTTTTTAAAAGCGATTGTTGTCCGATTTCGGCCACCCGTAGTGCTAATTGGTCATCTGTCCTCTCCGTCTTAACCGGGTTGCTTTTTTGGGGTTTTACTTTGTCTGGTCCCCTAGAAAAAGCTTTTTATCGCAGTTTTTTTTTTCTGAAACACTAGTTTTCTGATTATATATATATACAAGTAATGACTTAAATTTTATGATATTAAATAAATTTTAAATAGAATAACTGCGGTATAATTATTTATCGTTGTCAATTTTTCAATCATATTTGTGATTAAATAAATTTCTCAAGCCGTACTGAAGGTGTAAATTTAATTCTTATAAAACATGAACACATCACCGTGAATTTCATTTTGTTTTTCTTCTAACTCATTTATCTTTATTAAATGTAAACATTTATAAATAATGTATAAAATTCATAACTAATTTTTTTTGAAAATATTTTCATTTCTTTGCACAAAATAGAGAAAACAATTCTTAGCTATTTTGTAAGTTAAATGTATCTGCAAAATAGCATATATGATTGTCTGCTATTTTGTTAATTTCAAATTTTTAATATTAATATATTGAGCTAATAAAAAACAAATACATTTTTTATTCCTAACATATTTCGGACGGTTTTCAATATAAATCACTAGTGACGTTTCCCTATTTTATTGTCGATTCTTATAATTTATAGTGATTTTTTCCCGAAAATTTCAATAAGTCATAGCAGTATAGTATTTTTGAAAAGTACGCTGAGTTTTGTAGGCAATAAATAATTGATTTATGATTTTTTTTCTGCTTAAAAATTTACTAATACGCAACTAATCACCAGATTTAAGACGGTTAATTTAACCAAACTAAGATTAGATATGGTATGCTTAGAATTTGATACATAAGATTTCATTGATATAATAATATGTTGAAAAGTAGTTATCAAAAAAGAAAACTTTCAAAAAATCTTTAATGAATAAAGCTAGCATTCTAAATGATCAGCTTTCGTAATTAGCTACAACATTTGTACAAGCAGAGTATTTAGATTATATTTCAGAAATGCTTAAAATTAAATCTAGAATTCCTACTATTTTATTTGAGTAAAAATGTTTCTGGAAAAATTCATATGTCTAGTAGCTTTTCAGTGAATTGAAATGAAGGCATAAAGATTTTAATATTTCTCTTCTGATGTTTGAATGCATAAAAAGCTACCAATTATTATTTATCATAGATTTAAAGAACCTCTTTCAATATTTTAAAATTAGAATCATAACTTTTAACGAATGATTATCTATAAATAATTAAAGCAACCGTTTTCATTAATCATAAAAAATAATGATGAAACTTACAGTTGGCTTAAAAATCACAACCCAAATGTATTTTTAGCCTGAAATATTTGTTCAAGTATTAAACTTTAAAAGTTAAAAAATCTTAAGTAGTCAATTCTTTAATGTTGTGTTAGAATAGTACATTAGTAACTGCGAAGTATATATGCCCGAGATTCCAGTCATAGAAGGGGAGGCAGGCATGAAGATAAAACAGTGTTGTGTCACTTTTCAATGTAAAACAGAATAATGATAGGGTGAAAGAAAAAAACCCAATCGTAGGTTCAATTTAGTTTTTTTGGACTATGACGAATGACGAAAAATGTAGCAATTTATCTAGGTCACCGATTACCTACACTACACCATTCCATCAGAAATGAAATTTCAAGTAATTCTTGATTCAAATAAAATTATAAACGGACATTATTATAAATTTACAAAATTTTATTGTTAGAAAATTAACAATTTACAATGGTTAGAAATTAAGCAACGGTGGAAAAGAATAATGTTTTCAATCGAGTATTACAAACTCATTCCATACCTCTCAGAAATGTTACTTAAAAAAATGTCGCCAAAGCAAGGTTCACAAAACTGACTAGCGCCAACAGTGATTATAACTACAGCAGGACGAAATCTCCTGACCCTGAAGGGTATAGCACAAAAGGGCAGGGATTTTTATGAGGCAATTACGGTTCGCCGGGAAGTTCAAGTGGGGGGACGAAATCCAAGCTTGTTACTGGTACAACAGTTGTACCGACCCGTAAGGAAAGGTAAAAAAAATCTTGGTACAGCAGTTGTACCGCCCGTAAGCTAGAGGTTAAGTTACACCAAATTTTGTTCAGTTTTTCTGGCTGGATTGACTATCATCATTCATCCATCCAAACTTTCACATTTATAATACCGGGTGTCCAAAAAGTTCCCGTACTCCAAATTTAAAAAAATCACTGTCCTTGATTTTTTTTCAAGTATATTAAATTTTGCCATACGAGTAATGAAACCATGGACATGCTTGAAGCTTTTTTTTCGGCGATCGACTTATCTCAAAGAATCTTTGGCCAACTCGGTCCCCTGACCTGACCATCCCGGACTTTTTTCTGTGAGGATATTTAAAGGACAAAATTTATGAAGGTGATCCTCAAACAATAGATGATTCGAAAATCGCAATTACCCAAAGGATACAAGAAATCACTCCTAGCATGTTAAAACGCGTTTCGAAAAACATGCGCAAACGAGTTCAGCTTTGTCTCCAAGAAAGGGGTGGACATTTTGAACATTTATTATAAATACAAGTTCAGTATTTTTTCCTATGCTAAAAGTGCTTTTTATCATTGGCATAAAAATAATTCTTTTTAAAACTGTTGTTTTTGTAAAATAAATTCACAAATCATCAGTACGGAAACTTTTTGGACACCCTGTAGTAGTGTAGATTTGATATTACTTACATCTAATGAATACCTGCACCACTTGCAAAATTGTTTATATCTGATTAATTAACTCGTTTAAAATATAACTTCGTGATACCATAAAATTGTCTGACATTAAAACTGTGTTATTTTAGTTATTTTACATGTGCTCGATTCGTCGCGTACATAAATCTTTCTAATGGAGACCGATTTCACCATATCGTGGCATTATTAGTATGTAAATATATGGATCATTTCCCTTATAAATTTCATGATATTATGACCATTTTTTAAGCTCCTCGGGGGACTCTACTGATATTAACTCATTCGCTGCCAACCATGAATATATTCGTGGTTGGCAGGGTGTTACCCATTACATTAACCAGGATGTTACTTGGTGCTGGTTTATCCCAGCACGAATATACTCGTGATACTTCCAATATATTTTAACGTACAACTTGTCAAACTTGCAAACTTTTTATGGCCACAAACATAAATATGCGTAAAAATAAAGTGTAAAAATGGCCACTTACCATTCTACACAAAAATTCTACTTATTTAGACCGTTCGCTGCCAAGCCTAAATTGTATGAGGTTATTCCCATTGCCAACCACGAGTATACTGGGGTTTGATTTTTATACATGTAAATGCTTATTTATAACAAAATATGTGTATTTATTTTGGGTTAAATTGGTTATTAGTGTGCCCCCGAGTTTGCCGCCAATATGGCAACCCAACACAACGCTATCGTAGTAACCCTAATGATGTTTTGTTTACTTCTTCCTATGATGGTTGAGTTGTACATGAGCTTTAATTCTTTTTAATAAATTTCCTATAAATATACTTTCCTATTAAATCCATTCTTTTTGCGTCTTTGTCTTTCTCAATTATTTACTGTTCATGTTATCCACACAGTCCTTATGTTCAGTGTGCTAGCGAAGTTATTAGTTTCCCGCTCCCGTGGCTAACGAAGCCGTAGGAGGTTTTTTTGAGTTAAAAAAATTCTGCACGGTGCCTAGGCATCTGTTGAAGGCACCGGGTCTGAAAAAAAAAGAATGCTTATCGGTAAAAAAAATCATAATTATATTGAGAAAAGTGGTAACCATAACTATCCCACAAAAGTGTTTTTTTACTTTGTCCACCGTCTTCATTGGCGACTTGGCATCCTTGGTGCGGCAGGGGGCACACTAAAAGTAACTTTTATCTTATTTTGAAATAATAAAACTTAGATAAACAACAATACTCAAAACAGAAATAGCAATGGGAATAACCTCATACAATTTAAGATTGGCAGCGAATGGGTTAAACAAAGTCATTCTTTTTTTTGTTGTTTCGTATGGAACTTATCATTAACAAGTTCTTTGAGGTAGTCAGCGATTTAAGCGTAACCAGCGTCTCTTGTTTTGTAGTAGCGCCAACTAGGGCCTAGAGTCTAGTTTTAGCTACTCACTCATCACATTCGCTTGCATAGAAATTATTCTGTCATAAATTTCAATCATGTTTTAGATGACCGCTGCTACTTGCCTGTGGGATACGCTGACCAACAAAAAGTGAACTGGACGGAAGCATCTCAAATTTGTCAACGTCTTGGAGGTTATTTAGTTTCGATTCGCAGCGCGAGAGAACAAGGTATGTTCTAGTTTTAAACACTTATTGTATTGAAATTATTATTTGCTCTTTAACTAAAAGAAAAAAATTAAAAATGAATCTTGTATCTGTTTTTAGTTAGAAAAATAAAATTTGCAAATCAAGTCATACAAAAAAAAATTACAATAATGCTATAATGATAGATCCACCTAAGTTAGGAAATGCTCGCTTCATGATTTTAGGCGAAATTAAAAAGAATAACATCTATATAAATAAATGTACATGGATTTTAATACAATATTCTTCTATTGGAACTTTTCCGATAATCAGATATCAGCGAAAACTTGCCAAATAATGTAGAATTCCATCCAATTTCTTACAACAATTTTAAAACAAAAATCGCCAAATAATGTAGAATTCAACAAATTTCTTTGGCGATTTTTCGTTGGCGCCAAGCTAACCGAAAAGTACCTTTCAATACATGTATACTATTAAGAAATCTATTCATTTTAAATTTAAAATTATGTATTTACATTCTAAATTAGTAGTAGTAGAATAGATTGTCATAATTAAATTTATATTAAAGTTTCGTAAATCATTTATTTAGATTATTTTTTGCTATAATTAATTTAGCTATGCAGCTTTATTTCTTTTCTTTGAAACTAGATCTTTTTTTTTTGGAAATATTTAAAGGAGTTAAAGTTCTTAATCAAAAACTAGTGATACTTTTTGTGATGTTGAAACTTCTAAATGTACATTTCAAACATTTCAAATTGATTTCAATATTTTTAAAAAGAGCTGTTCATCGTACGGAGCACACGTACTATACACACACACACGTAGAGTCTTTTTTACTAACTAAGAGATAAAGATTATTGATCCAAAGGTAAACCTAACGACATTAGAATATATAATCCATCCGAATTATGCTTTCTGCATTGAAAAATGTGTAATAGCAATTTTGTTGTTTAAATTATCGAGTTTGCTGTCCGTAATAGATCTAAAAATTTGCTTCTGAATATGTAATAGAAGGGAAGGCGAAAACCCAAATAAGAGTTTTCAATTTTAAATAAACAAGTAATATAAAAAACAATTTTTAAAAATCAATAATAATAATTAAAATTAAATAATAATCAATAATCAATAATAATGTAACCGAAAATCATATTTGTATTTTACAAGCGCTTATTGCAACCACAAAACTGCAATTGTAGTCACAAAACCACATTCAAATTTTGATATATTTAAGACATTCCTTTTTTGAGTTATCGGCTTGTTTACAGGTTTGTGTAAGTGCAAACCAACATAAAGTTAACCTTTTGTAGGATTTGATACCAAATTTAATCCATATCTGTACTTGAAATATTAGTGTATCAAATTTTAATCATATAGCTGTATAATTGGACAGACATCATTCTTGTACTTGGAGTTTGCTCAAAATGTGATAAAATTCTACAAATCTGATGTAAAATACAATGCCACATTTTATCTATCCAACTCAATGAGTTTTTGAACAATCTTTATAATAGACAGACATAATGCAAAAAATGTGTTTTTCGAACTTCGTTAGACTAAGAAAGGGGAGATTTGTCAGAATGTAGAGTTGGAATCTTTTGACGATTACGATACTTTTTCTATATTTCTTAATGTAAAAAAACAAAAAAAGTACACTCCCAATATAGCTAAATTTAGAAGACAGATGAATAGCTTTTATTTAACCCCTTAACCGGTTTATTTTCCTTACTATCTAATAAGACGACACCTTCTATTTTGGGAATATTTTCTTATTTTGATTCAAATGGAAATCCATGGAATTCTTGACTTATCTACGAATTCGAAGTCATTTTACTATTGAATTATAATCGTTATGAATGATTTATTTTTAGTTTACAACTATCAAAATTCGATAAATCGATGAACGTACGGCGTACGGGCAAACCGATTAAGGGGTTAATAAAGTCCTTACGAACAATCTAAGAATTTTAAAATAACATGACATTAACAACTAACGTTTTGATAGAACGATGCACTTTTATCTAAACGCTTCAAATGAAAGTAAATCAACCGGTCGCCAAAGGCAACTAGTAATAAATAATTAGAATATTTCACTGTTTATATTGTTAGTAAGTTACTATTAAATTGATAAGAAGAAGTTTTAAAATGTTTTTTTAAAAAATTCCTCCTTCTTTTTGCATAGCTTTCTTATCCTACCTAATTCAAGGCTTGAAAGACGATGTTTGGATAGGATTTCACGACACTTTACAGTCAGGACGATATTACTGGGTGGACAATTCTGATATTCGATACACCAACTGGGCTCCTGGAGAACCCTCCTTCTTTGGAATTCAGGTAATATCCCGCCCCCCTTCTTTAAAAAGATTCTCTTCAGTGTAATACGAAGAGGAAGTCCCCACACAGTTTTACTGAATCATCAATTACTTAAAATTGCATTATGTTAAAGACAGGCAAAGACACAAGGAATCATTTATTGGAAAAACTACTGGACTGACTAAAAATATCATAAAGCGAATATACATTTGATTATATAGACGGATGAAGAATTCCCTTTTTAGAAAGACATAAAATACCAAATTTTAATCATATTTGCGACCACTTTTAGAGTAATAGAAGTTTATTGAGATGGATTAAGCATTTTTGAACTTATGCAGATGATAGAGATGACAATTGAACTGACGCCCAACTTTTTAAATTGTTGCATCACACCAACGGAAGGAAATTTACCCTAATGTTTTACGTGCATCGGACCCACTTACCCGGCAGTTTTTCCATGATAATTGGTTTAGAACCTAAATGTTACGTTTCAAAGACGAATTTCTTATTATTTGCACACCACAGAGATACAGAATATCGATGACAACTTTAATGATTTTTGGTCTGAAATATATTCTCGCATTAACATTTCTTTGGGACATCTTTAAGTTTGTGGTGATTTCTATATAAGCCAATTAATATCCTTCGAGCTGAAGGGTCCCTTTTTCTTTATCGGTATGATGCTAATCATAGAAAATGGTAACCCAGCGACCGACCTTGGATAAACGCCACCTTCGCACGTAGCTTCGTTCAGCTTTCGTGGCGCCCTCTATCGGCGACTCAAAGACCTAGAAGCGCATTAAATACGACAAGTTTTTAACATCACCACCAACACTTCACACAAGTATCGTTCGCCAAACTAACTGGGGGGATACTCTGTGGTGATTTCCTTATAAACCAATTAATATCCTTCGAGCTGAAGGGTCTCTTTTGCTTGATCGGTATGATACTCGGCTACTAACCATAAGATTGGGAGTTCGGGCCCAGCGCTATCCGCTATAATCATCCTACAAGTTTAAAGAAGATGAGACTTTTATATTGTGTGCAATAATAAGTTACAAGAGGATATTAGCAATAGTATGCAACAAAGTCTAAAGCATTTTGATTACGAACATATCTGAGTTAAAAAAAAACACTCATTGCCATCTCAAATAGTTCACCGAATTAAAATGCGAGTACATCAAAGGAAAAAAAAGTTTAACGTATGAAGAAAATGAAGGTTAACTTATAAGTGGGGAGAATTTTAGACTATTTTCTGTAGGAAAAATATTTTTATAGTAATTACGAAATTTTAACTTTTCTCAAAATACTTTTTTGAAAATAATTTATGAAATTTTAAAATAATATCATAAGTAATAATTAAAATTTTAATGAGAACTCCAGGGAATGTTTTGTATACAATTTTCAATAAAACGAACTTAAAATTTTGGAGTAAATTGTAGGCTTTTTAAAAATTTATAACTCTTTTTATTAGAAAATAAGTGAAAAATTTAAAATAAAGTTTGTATTGCAACATATAAACCTTTATAATATATTTTACGTTTCAACCTATCTCTTAGGATTTAATTTAAAAGTAACTGTATTTATACGCCTAATGTTTAAGGGAAATTATGATTATTCTATTAGAATTTCGTGTAGAGTGTTAACAGTTTTGGTCAAATTTTGCTTACATTTATTTCAAATTTGTCTATTAAAAATATAGGATTTGTACCAATTTTTTTTACATTTACTATTTTCATGTACTTTTTATTTAAAACAACAACTAAAAAATAAAAATCTTAAAAGTTGCTTTTTTCAAAAAAAAAAAGAAAAAAGAAAAAAAAAGAAGCTTAGTTTAAGTGTGTAGAAACCTTAAGAGCTAACCAGTTTCTTTGGCTTATTTTTGACAATACAATGTAGCTGTTTATTGAATTTTTCTTCCTTATCCGATTAATTTGAAATTTTCATTCGTCAGAGTACAAATGCGTGCTTTGTTGTAACTTTCATGTTTTGTTTATAAGTTGTTAATTTACTTTGTAGAGAAGGAATTCATCTTTCTTTTCTGTCTTCATTTTAAAAACTTTTAGTTTCTTTTAATCGTTCTACAGTATTTTACTACATAAATTGAGTTGCTTATTTAACAATCTTATTTCTCAAAGCGAACTGTTGTTGTTACTTATGGCACTTGCCATGGACAAGCCCGCTGATGCATCAGCGGATTTAATCCGAAATAAGCGTCTCTTGTTTTGTAGTAGCGCCAACTAGGGCCAAGAGTACGACTTTAGCTACACACTTATCACATTCGCTTGCACAGCCCCTTTTTCACACGGGGGCACGTTTACACGCCTCACAAAAACAGAACAGGCATGCTCTAACCGGGACGCCACGAACCCAAGGAAGATGCATTACAAAAAAAGAGTTGATAGTATGATTTATTTGAAAAAGAGTGATTTGTTTTACTCTTTCTAAAATTAGTACTTTTCCGTTAGCCGGATGCAAGCGAAAAAACACCAAAAAATTTGGCGAAATTCTGCATTATTTGGCAATTTTTCCGATTGCGCCCAGCTAACGTAAAAGTGCCTTAAAATTTATAGTTATATTATTTTTATATAAATTTATTTATTAATTTATAATAATATATAATATAATAATTAATATATATATCATATAATAATTAATATATATATATAATATAATATAATAATTAATTTATAAATGTATTTATTTATATCATTTCATTATAAATTTATATTATTTAATTCAAAAGCGAGAAGAATACCCACAAATTTCAAAATTGAGTAGATAAGATTCAAGATTTAATTGAATAATGTTACAAGAATTGGCCAAATCAAATTCAAGATTTAATTAAATAATGATACAAGAATTGATTAAATGAGATTCAAGATTAATTGAATAATAGTACTCAAGAATTGACTAAATTAAATTCAAGATTTAGTTGAATAATGATACAAGAATTGAGTAAATTAAATTCAAGATTTAATTGAATTGTGAGACTCAAGAATTGATTAAATAAGGTTCAAGAAGCAAAATTATAAATATTTTTATAACATACTCACACTTATAAAAAATAATTTTTTAAAAAATTTAAAAAGCAACACTCAATTTAAAAACATTCTTTATATTAGTAGATTCTTTTTAGTCAAGTGATTCATTTTGCTGTTTTGTCGCTTCGACATTAAAAATAAAATATATTGCATATGTGTTTCAATTTTTATATTACTTCTATAAATTCCTTTTGAATGTTTATCATTTTCCTATTAGCATAATTTAAATAAACTTGGGAATAAAAAGTATTTTATTTTCAGGAAGACTGTGTCAAGATGGCTTACAACGAACTCAATAGTGGGGTGTGGAGAGATGACGAGTGTAGCAAGAAATTGCCCTACATTTGCCAAATGGACAAGGGTAAAGCACGAGTCCAAAAAACTTTTTTCTTCTAATATTCAATAGCTTTATCTAGAGAATTCTTAAAGAATTTTTATTACTTTTATTTAGAATAAAATATGTTACTTTTAAAATCCTAGTTTTTAACTACTTTACAAATCACAAATTATCTTCTTGACTGTATTTAATAATCAAAACTATTCATTTAAGCTCTGAATAGTTAAAAGTTTAAAATCACTTCATTTAAGCTCTGATGAATTAAAAGTTTAAAATCAATTCATTTAAGCTCTGATGATTTAAAAGTTTAAAATCGATTCATTTAGCTCCGAAGAATTAAAAGTTTAAAACCAATCCATTTAAGCTCTGGGGAATTAAAAGTTTAAAATCAATTCATTTAAGCTCTGAAGAATTAAAAGTTTAAAATCATTTCATTTAAGCTCCGAAGAATTAAAAGTTTAAAATCAATTCATTTAAGCTCTAAATAATTAAAAGTTTAAATTCATCGGATAGTAAATTATTAATGAGTTAGGACATTCTAATTTAAATAACAGTAAGACAAATGGAAATAAAGTCAATTTGTGTAATTCGGATATTGTTTAATGCGATAATATTCACTGATTTTCAATCTTAGAAGGATTAATTAGAGATGAATAAGAAATGTAATCATTACAGATCATTTTATTGATAATTATTCACTCACATACGACTAATAAAAAAGCCAATTGTTGAGCTTACAGGAGATGATCAAAGTTTTTGACAAATGTATCAAGACACGTCTGGCAGATACGCTGTATGGAACGGTGCACCTTCTCAAAAATACCAGGAGTTCCTCAAACACATCTTTCAGTCACAATAATTCGACCTACCGTGTATTACGACGTTGCAGCATGCTTTCCATATACTAGCACTTTTAAAAATCCCCTTAAGTAAAAAAAATCCAAGGGAGACAGATCTGGTGATCGTGGTGGACTAATCTCATGGCCAACACTACGAATCCAGCAGCTAGGAAAAGTAGCCTGAAGATGAGCTCTGTGCTGAAATGTGCAGGAGCTCCGTCTAGGATATTTCTCGTGCATGAGTTCGTCCATTGCAGTTGCCCATGCCTTAAATTAAATAGATTTCAGGCATTTCGTGGTGCGTGTAAATAGCAATATTACGCCCAAAGCCTTCACGGCTCGAAGGAAGACAATGTCCATTTGCTCAACTCATTTTTGTATCACAAAGCCTTTTCGTGATTCTAGCTCCTTTTACAGGTGTTTACCATTGGAATAACTTGATTTTGGTCGATCGAATAAACTGGTAGCTTTTAAACACAAATATTTTATTTACAGCTTTATACAATAACAAAAAACAACAACACGTCCACTAGGTTAATATGCTGGGAAATATTTACATTCGGATTAAAGGTTCCATAATTAATACAAGAACTAACGGGCTGTTTAGCATGTCCGACTACTGCGTGTAGCCCAATAGATCTGCGGATATAACCGGTAGATCTTTAATCAATAAATTCGCGATCACGTGGTATGTCTTCGACTTCAGCTCAGCTCGGATAAGCTCGACTTCTTGTCATATCAGTTCTCATTCAGTCTCTAGCCAGATCAGCTGGTCTCGTCCCTCTTCCCTTCAAAACCTTCCATTTTAACCTCGGTAAAACTCCGCCTCTCAATATGACAGGTTCGCATTGGTGCGCTGGAGATACCGATCATTCAATAATTCTTCAGAAATATACCGAACGGTCGGTAGTTACCCGTGGGAATATTGCTGAACAATCCACGCCCTTAACAGAACCTTCACAATAAATAAATACTCGCATCTGGAGGTTTTAGCCCTTCTTTCTTCAAAGGGCAGCAAACGCATGTGCTGTTCATTATTGGAACTTTACCACAGACTGGGTGGTCCACAGAAAAAAATAGCCACATCTGGTGTTTTGACACGGGTTCCTTCTTCAAAGAGCCGCAAACACATGTGTGCTCCATTATCTGACTACCTTCAAGTCCAAAGGGTAACATCAAAGCGGAAGAACACAATTCCACACAAAGAAAAGAATCCTCTCACAGCTGGCCAGAAGTAACAATGTTCGAACATGTGTCTCTTCAATGGGAGACAAGTTTAACGACTTCTTTGCACCATCCTCTGTTCGTATGCGATTTATTATCCTTGTTGTATGATGGATTTACCATGCCATTTTGTCCACGTTCTTTTGAATAACCCTGTATTTAGGAAAATAAATTTGGATTGTGTATCATTTTAAAGAGTCTCTCACAATTGTACACTGTAGCGTCAGCCTTATAAGCCAAATAATATCCTTCGAGCTGAAGGGTCCTTTTTGCTTGATCGGTATATTACTCGGCTACAGGCCCAAACGTCTCAGGTTCGTACCGCGACCTTCACTAGCTACATTATCATGTTAGAGGGTTTAGCGAAATGCGCTAGGTCCGAACTCCCAATCTTATGGTTAGTAGCAGAGTAATATATCCGTTGGGCCAAAAGTGCACTTCGGTCTGAGGGAGGTTAACTGGCTTATGTATAGCAATCACCACAGAGTATCTCCCCAGTGAGTTTGGCGAACGATACTTATGTGAAGTGTTGGTGGTGATGTTAACAACTTGTTGTATTTAATGCGCGTCTAAAGCTTTAAGTCGCCGATAGAGGGCGCCACGACAGTTGAATGTAGCTAGTGAAGGTCGCGGTACGAGCCTGCGACGCTTGGGCCTGTAGAGCAGTAATATACCGATCAAGCAAAAGGGACCCTTCAGCTCGAAGGATATTATTTGGCTTATAAGACTGACGCTACAACACTATCAGAATTTGTACAAGGTTAGGAAAGATATAAATTTGCACTGATTTCTTGATTGTCACCAAAGGTCAATGCTTCCTTCGTTTCATCGGTGTTTTGAGCAAAACTACTGATGGCTGATGATTTCAGCAAACAACTCTTGAGAGTACTGGAATGTTCTTTTCACTAGATCCTGAACTGCCCAAACCCGAGTACAATCGAGGACTCGACTGCATTTATCCGGAGGGCTGGTTGAAACTGGAGAACATGTGTTTCAAGATGTTCGCCGGTGCCTCGATGACATGGGAGGCAGCCGAAGCCACCTGTGAGAGGCAAGGGGCGCAACTAGTCTCACTGTCAGGAGTCTCCATTCAAGCCATTGCAAATTATCTGGGCATGGAAGTGAACCAGACTTATTGGATAGGTCTCAAATATGAGGTAAGTTTCCAAACAAATCACAAACGAATAATTCATCGGAATATAATTACATAGTTTTATCGGCATTGGCAGTGCAAGTTATGAATAAATAAAAATATTAAACATTTAAAAAAAGCATCTGAGATTCCTCAAATTTTTTCTGAAATCATCTGCCTAGCTGCCCGCAAGGACAAGAGGAATTCCATATTAAAAATAGAAATACATTATTACCATGTCAGAAAAAGATGTTGTTTTGGGGATGAGGTTTTTAAGAAAAATTTTATTATCTACATGATCATCTAAAAAAACGAGCTTTTAATAAAGCGTTACCATTGCATCTACAAAAGTCCTGTTAAATAAAAGTAAGTTAATGACTACAGCAAATAAAACCTAGAAAAATGTCATTTTGAGAACGTGATTATATGAAATGAAATAAATGGGAAATGGAATATTTTTTAAAGCAATCAATGCAAGACAAAGTTTTTTCGGATCCTTTGAGATACTAAAGCAACTCATTCAATGAAACAACTAAAATGAATAAAATATAATTTAACTCGCACGTGGTGCTTGGCCGTTCAAGAAATGATGTCCTGAAACGATACATTGAAATATGCATAGCGGATTTCATTTTAATCTTTATCTTAATTTTTACAGATAAAATTAATAATTATTGAATTTACTGCTGTCAAAAAGGTTCAATCGAAAATTACTTTTAGAATTATTATTATGAGATAAGAAAATAATATTTAATTAATAAAATTTCCAAAAATAATATTCTTTAAATTTTAAATCAAGACTTCTAAAAATAATAAAGTACAAAATCATTCAACCTTTTAAACTAAAAAAGTTGAGAAAAAACTCAAATCGAGTTCTTTCCGAGTTTTCAGAGGAAATTAATGATGATGAGGATGATAATGATAATTGTAGTAATTATGCTAATAATAAATGACGATAATGATAATCATGATGAAATTGTTTTTATCACTTAGTACAATTTTTTAGTCAGAATCATCACTCACGCTGTTACGAAAAAGGATTAAGTGAATTCTTTTGGACTGATTAAGTTTTAATTATATGGGATTTTCATACTTGTAATCAAACCCCCACTTCACCATCAACGGAAAACTAGGAAAATGTAGGTTCTTTTGTTGCACATCATTAAAAGAACTAAAAGTCTTTAGTACTATTGTCATTTATGTGTTCTTTTGTCTTTATTCATTATGAGGAATGAATATTGTTACGTTTTTAGCGTAGGGAGTTCGGATTGACTGGACTTTTACTTGAGGACAGCACAAACAAATTTATTTACAGCTATTTACAGGATGACTCGATAAAGTAAAACTTCAAATAAACACAATCCAGCAGTCAACAGTCACATACAGCGTAAATGCAAGCCTTACGCATAATAAAAACAGACTGCAAAACAGCTATCGTATAGCACAGCAACAGTAAGTAACAGCGAGCTCCATAATACAACGCTAACACCAAACGTAAACACAGCTCACTAATCCTCTAGTCCAGCGAGACGCTTTTCTTCCGAGAGAAAACTCTCAACTAACTGCTCCCCAGGTTACGGCAACCCGTCCCTTATATAGCCAACTGAGCGTGGGCCCAAAAGTATGCGAAGCAACGCGCCGCTTCATTAAGGATCCAGTGGCTACTATACTATTCCTTTCGCCAAACCAACCCGGCTGGCGCGAAGCTTCTTGCGAAGCCTCGCCAACGTCTTGTTCTTCGGTGCTTGTTTCGCCCGCTTGTAACAATATTTTTATGGCTATTGCCTTGAAGTTTTTATTAATGTTGATCATCTTTATTTCAATATTGATTCGAGATTTGTTCAAGCGACTCACAAAATAATATAAATCAAAAGAAAGAGATATTAATTTAATATATGTAAATATTTCTCTGACTTTTATAAAATTACGAAAATATCTGGTACTTGAAATATTGCAGAAAAAAACCCAGCATTTTAATTGGTTGAGTGGCTGGCCCATGACCATATCAAAATGGGGCAAAAATGAGCCGTCAGGATATAAGGACGATACATGTTATTCAAGTACTCCCGAGGGATATTGGAAGAGCGTTAATTGCAGAGACGAACTACCTTTCATCTGCCAAATCACAGCAGGTATGTAGAAAGATTTAAGTACTCTCAATAATGACGGTAAGTATAGAAGAATCCTCATCTTCAAAATTACTGAAATATTATCTGTGAATAGAAGCAGTTGCGAAATATCGATTATGGATATTCAAAAAAGAATTTTTGAGCCCTGCTTAGTGTTAATTAACATCAGGCACAGTCTTTTTAGCATATTAATGCAGTATACTCCCACCGTGAACCCTCGGGGGGAATGAGGTGCTTCTGGCACGGTGGTTGGATCTCACTACCCTGGAGGATACATAAATAGGGGGTGGGGGGTCTGTTCTGGTATCCATAATCGATATTAATGCAGTATACTCCCACCGTGAACCCTTGGGGGGATGAGATGCTTCTGGCACGGTGGATGCTTTCGCCACCCTGGAAGGTTCATAAATGAGGGAGGGTATGCTCTTCTCATCGATGGCGGGACGTGCTTCCTTCTGGAAAGGTTGTACAGGGACCAGTGATGGCCCTTAGGACTCAATCACAGTTCCTGCCAATATTGCTATTGTAGCCATTAGGTCATTCAGTATTGATTATCCTTGTGCCTACGGACGAGTCGGAGAGTCACTGATGTGACTAACCTCCCCCGTAGGCTGTTTCAGATATGATAATTGGTTTGTAACTCCATAGTGGTTGTATTATCGTGTAGAATTGAGTTCCCTTCTCTTCACTGATGATAGAAAGTCTATCTTATAAGAGGATTATACCAAACGTTGGCGGCCATTATGACTCAAATGTAATTCCTGCATTGTTGCCATCACAGTAAACAAAATTTTCAATTCAATTCCTATATTTCGGGCAGAGAGAGGAGAAGTAACTCAAAAGTAGTTATATTAATATTGTATTAATTAGAAAGCAGAAATAAATGATGATTATGATTTCGTTACCAACACTTTAAAAGGCAATACATTACAAGAAACATCCTTTTTCAATTCCTACTATTAGTTTCTTCTCTCCCATGTTATATATATATA
>JAOUZG010032472.1:2894842-2907318 GCA_026289955.1 Argiope argentata | reverse complement strand
TCAATCGCGAATAAAACACTCTTTATTCATCCACTCAAGTTAAAATATATATTTTAAAACGTGTAGTGGATGGAATTGGATGTTAATACAGTTTTCTTTTCAAATGGTATTTCATTAATTTTTCATTAATTAATTAAAATATAATTTCTAGCCAAATATCTTTGTTTCCCTGTTTCCCCACCACCAAATAAGTAGCGAATTCAGTTTGTTTTTTCCCCATGCTAATGAGATTAGGCTTAACATATTTTCGGTCGATTATTTCAAACGATTTTGTTTATTTTCATAATGTTTGACGCATTTAAAATTAAATATTGTTAATTAATCGATTTTTCGGATTCATTTTGAAGTACTTTCGAATCAAAATAATACAGAATGAAAAAAAAAAAAATTAAAAACTTCTAATCTGTATTGCGTTACCTCAACTGGAGTAGAAAATTCACGCATTTGCGTTGCCATAATTGTCGTTGAAAACTCAACGCCAAATATGCGTGATCCGATTTATTTTCAGCGGCCAGGCATAATTTTTTGATCAAATATTTATATTAACTGTAATTATGTGATAAAAACTAACTAAAATAGAATTTTCTTTGTTGACCTAAGTACAAATTAACTTACTTTTTAAAAAATATTACTTGTTTACATTCTGCTAATTTCATATTTCATTTAACTTAATCTGAATATCGGGGTTTTATAATGCTAGAAATACGTACTTATGGCTGAAACTATGCATATGTATTTCTTTGGTGTACTGATTCTTTCCACAAGTTTTCTGCCTTGATTTGTGTTGTTCCCCTACAAGAGTAATGCTTTGAATTTCTAGTTTCCCCCCTTGGACAAAATGAGGTGCACTTATATCTGTTTTGAAATTTCAGGGAAACCCCCGACCCTCAAGGCGTACACGGGCGACTGTCCGAATACCTCCGAGCTCTGGATACCGACCGAGGGCAGCTATTGCCACATCTACGAAAGCGCCCGAGCTGATTGGTTCACCGCAAACTTACGATGCTTCAGATACGGTAATGAACGTCAGGCTTTTTATCATCTTAGGACATTAGGATGTTTTTTGGCGTCAATACAAATCCGTAGGCGAAAAACAAAAATTTTATTATCTGCAATAGCATTTCAAAATAATAATAACGTTTTGCCATTGCATTTATAAAAGCCCCGATTTTTTTTTAAAAAGTTAATAACTACCGCAAATAAAACCTAGAAAAATATCATTTTGAGCACGCGATTATATGAAATGAAATAAATAGGAAATGCGATATTTTTTTTAAACAATCAATCCGAGACAAAGTTTTTTTTTTGCTGTACTAAAGGGATTCATTCAATGAAACAACTAAAACAAATAAAACAATATTTTAACTTGCACGAGCACGTGGTGCTTGGCCGCTCAAGAAATGATGTTCTGACATGATGTATTGAAATATGCATAGCAGATTTCATTCTAATCTTTTTACATTCTACTGATCTAATCAATTTTTAATAAATTTTGTCCCCTCAAAAAATGATTGCATTTATCTAAAATATTCCTTCATACTTTCAAATTTAAAAATTTGTCATTTATTGAAATCTTGTTTTAGTGAGAATAAATAATTTTAAAAGGTTACTAGAATTTATGTATTACTGAATACAAGAAAACATCTTGTTATAGAAAGTAACTATCAAGTTTTCACAAACATGATATTCTTTTTATATAATTCTGTAATTTTAAAATTTAATCTAATGATTTTTAAATGGCATTATTTTTCAAATTTCAGGTGACTAATATCTATATTGGAGTTTCAGCTATATTCGAACTCCTTATATACAGCAAGGAATTCAAGCCCACGTGATATTTTTTTTCTAATCCTACTATTAGCTCACCCTCTCACTATATATATATACATATATATCCTTGTTCAGATTTTCAATCTTTAATAAAATACTTTTATTCATCCACTCAAGTTGAAGAAAATTTTTCTAAACTTGCAGTAAACGACATTCAATTAAAAACAGTTTTTTTTCAATTATTAATCCATTAATATTTTATTAATTAATTAAAAACATTTTCTCGCCCTTATAGTAGTTGTTATCGTTAGACCGGGATAGCCTGGCTGGTAGGGTGTTGGGTTCGCATGCCTTGTACTGCGAGTTCGAGCCTGGTCACAAAGTTCTCCATATTGAGAGCTATACCATTGGGGGTACAGAGTCGAAGGTGATCGTTATTCGGGTGCACATATCCTCAGAAGTTATTGCACCCTTCATTCCGTTGTAAATCGGAACACGAGAACAAAAATTGTAATTATTTAATAAAAGCTACCTAAAATAATATGTTTCCTGACTTCCTAAATTTTTCCTGATATCCAAAGTAGGAATTGATTTTAAAAAATTGTTTTTTATATTACTTGGTTTTTTATAAATTTTACTTATTGAGACAAATATACAATAAGCGTCCCAAATGTATTTGAACGTTGACCAGATTTACGAATCAAAGCTTTTTGTGATTTAAGTATATACTTTTTCAAAAACCTTTATTGTAGCAAGTAAAGGATCAAAAATCAAAGCCTTGTTTTTATTAAAATTTTAAATTAATTGTAGAAATAAAATAATATTAAAAACATAGAAGTTAGTAGTTTAAAGCTTGAATGAATTATCTACTTTATCAAATTTTATTTAAAGCTTGAATGAATTATCTACTTCATCAAATTTTATTTAAAGCTTGAATGAATTATCTACTTTATCAGATTTTATTTTATATATTATATTTAAATGATTATTTAATGACTAACTTAATGTTCTGTATTATGGACAATTCTTTTCATGAGAAAATACTTAAGATGACATTCCACTTTCCAAACTCTATATTACAGTACCAAAATTACATTTTATCACTAAATCAAAGCTCGACTTTCAAAATGACATCCATTTTAGTTAGCTCCAAAATTCATTTCAAAATGTTTGGTTAACTGTTAAAATTATCTTAATATATTGCAATGAAATCTATTTTAGATTAATAAAATTTTAGTATGATTTCAATCTTATTTCTCTGTACTCCAATTTCTAACAATCTGTAACTCTATAGAGTTTTGAAGAATTTTATTTCTTTTTTAGGTAGCTATTTAATCAGTATTCATTCTCTAGAGGAGTTACAGCAAATAAGGAACACTATGAGACCTGGACTGGTTTCTGTGCTTATAGGTCTAATGAGAAGCGATAAAGGTATGGCTAAAACTCATGGAATTTTATTAATCGTACAGTAATAGGGCCTTTAAATATTTTTAGTTTTTAAAACAAATTACAAAAATGTATACATATGAACTTCCGCTTTATATACACTTTGGTTTCCTTGTTTCATAATTACACGTAGAGGATCCATATTTAATCAGGAAAAATGGATCATACAGATGATCTAATTATCCTGATTAAATAGGGAAATTAAATTTGCAATAAATATGACTGTGGTATCTTGAGAAGCATTACATAATCCTAAAATAGTTTAATCAATATTGAACAGTTTAGTAGTATCGAAAATTGCAAAATGCGATAACATTTATACTGTACAATATTAAATTTTTTAAAAGGGAATTTAATTTTTTAAAAGCATTATTAAATCAGGAATATTTATTTTAGTATATAAATTTGTAATAATAAATATTATTTGTGATGTCATTAAAAAGTTCATGGGGAAATTAAAAGCGGATTATTGAATAATATTGTACAAAATTGTATAAACAATGCCATAAAATCTGTATTTAATAATAAATTAAGACGTAAAATTTGAATTTAGTAAACGTTAATCAATAAAACTCTTATTCCAGCTTTTTGTAAATTCTATTATATGATTAACTATTTTGTTAATTGTAATTCAATAATACCGCAATTTCTTTTTTTTTTCGTTTATTTTTCCTTGAAGTGACCAAACTGCTTGGATACAATACAGGGTGTCCGAAAAGTCTTTGACACATTTCAAAAATTCGGTAAAAAAAATAAACGAGATAGAAAGTAAAATTAAATTACATTTATTACCTCAAATAGTGAAGTTTTTTTTTAACGTATCAATACACTTCGATGTGGGCCCCTGATTTTCGGGGGCTACGAGCAAATGACTGATGAATTCTATCGACGACTCTTCTGTGTCGACCCAGGACACTCCCAGTTTCCAAAAACTTATTTTTCCATGCAATAATGCTGTTACGAGATGGAGGGTCTTTTCCCGTATTTCGTACGGAAATTACGTTGAACTTGAGTCACAGATTTCGATTCGAAAAACCACATAACACAAAACGCGCGCTCACTTGGAGAAGCCATTTTCTAAATTACTCTTTCTAACGTTTCAATACCGCAATCTACCGGCTAGTTTTGCATTTAAAAAAACTTTACTATTTGAGGTAATAAATGTAATTTAATTTTACTTTCTATCTCGTTTATTATTTTTTTTTTACCGAATTTTTGAAATGTGTCAAAGACTTCTCGGACACCCTGTATTACTTATCCGACATTGATGCTTTGTTCCAGCTTTAAAAGCATCCAGACTTTAGTGAAATGATCTTGATTATCTTTCACTTATTAATTTAAATAAAATAAAGTAATGGCAATTTCTTAACACTAAAAATGCATAGCTATAAAAAAATTGCTTTTGAAAAATTCGCCATCCAAATTTTTATTATATATGAGACATACCAAAATTATTCTGCTTCAACAAGTCCTCAAGAGTTACGATGAGAAATCTAGATTTCATTGTAGCGTTCTTTTAATTAGTTAATATCTTATCCATTCACTTATAATGTGTGTTATACATTAACTTACATACGCTTATAACGCGTCTTATCTGTTCACGTATAATGTGTATTATACATTAACTTGTATACACTTATGTGTATTATCCATTCACTTATAATGTATGTTATCCATTCACTTATAATGTATGTTATCCATTCACTTATAATGTGTGATCCATAATATACACTTAATAGGTATATTGGTATATTATACATTATATACACTTATAAGGTGTGTTATAAATTAACTTATATACATTTATAAGGCGTGTTATAGATTAATTTATATACATTTATAATATGTGTTATAGATTAATTTATGTACATTTATAATATGTGTTATACATTAACTTATATAAGTTTACAAGGTGTGTTATACATTAACTTATATACATTTACAAGGTGTGTTATACATTAACTTATATGCATTTACAAGATGTGTTAGACATTAACTTATCAGCTTAACTTACCGACTTCTTTTACAAGATGTGTTAGACATTAACTTATCGATTTCTTTTATAAGGTGTGTTATACATTAACTTACATACACTTATAATGTGTGTTATATATTAACTTATATACACTTATAATGTGTGTTATACCTTAACTTATAAACACATGTGTATAATATATTAACTTATACATGCTTACAATATATGGAACCCAATAACTTAAAAATACATAAACTTTTATTCCGAGTATAATTACATTTTTTCTAAGGGGTTTTATTATTGGGTTGGTGCATAATTATCAAGCGTTTTTAAATGATGTAATCAGAAATAAACCCCGTTCATTTCTTTGAAGCAAATCACTGAAAATTCGGACACGCTCGGTCCAAATTTGGTTTTGAGGTATTTGGTCCAATTTTGATTTTCCAGTCATTTTTCATATCTCTTCCACATTTTTCAGGCGACGAACGATGGTTCATTGATCCACACTGAAATTGTGGTCCAAAATTCAAGCTATCGAGCTTCCCCCCTTCTACAAATGCCAAAAGTCTGTGGCAAGTGAGGGGTCGGGGTACAAACCCTCGACGCTAGGACCTGTATCTGACTAACATAACCACAGTACAGAAGTATACGTGAGTATTGTTAATGTTATCTGGCTTATGATGCTGGTGCCACAGTACTCTCCCACCAGTGAGTCGGCAGAGAGACGGACGAGCGTTATGGCGAGCTTGTGGATGCTTTGACAAACGAATGTTTGAGTTGCTGCGTCAAGTGAATTTGACGGTTTTGTTTGTTTTCTGCGTTGAGTCTGATGACTTTTGCTGCAGCTAGGTGGCATTATTTTAAAGCCCGATTTCTACATGATTCTGAATTATCCTTAATTTATGGACACGAGTGTATTACCTGAAATCAAAAATATTTTTGAAATATGCCTTTATATTCCTTTTTCCAGAATTGGTCTAATTGATTGGAAACCTTCTTCGGCAAATTACCATTAGCAGTATAACAGCTCATGATATTACAGAGAAAATTGTATATTGCGACTTCTTTTTTTATAGGAGGTTTTTCGTGGACCGATCAAACCCCCGTGGATTTCGTTAATTGGGAAGAAAATCAACCAGAGGGTAGCAACAGTGATGACAACTGCGTCGCCATGATGGCAGACACTCTTAAATGGAGAGTTGTACCTTGCCTGGGAAAAATGCACCTGCTTTGTTCAACTAAGAAAAGTGAGTAGTATCTTTTGATGCTCTAAATTTTAAATTTTAGTCTTTGATTTTTTTAAAACCAACAGTTAAGGAATGCTCTTGCATCGCATTATTTAAGGGGAAAAATGCTTTTTTGGTTAGATTTTGTTTTATTATTGGAATATATAAAAATCAGTGAATCTTCCGTAATTTGAATTAGTGATTGGCAACCACTTGGTATGAAAACTGAAGTTAATTTGGAAGTATTGATAAAAAGGTTGTATCAAAATAATTTAGCATTATAATTTATTACTTTAAAGAGAAAATTGTTCTATTTTACAAAATAAATTGGGAAATTAATTTTTACATGTGCTATTTCTTTTCTTTAATCAAATGATAAAAAATTACTTACGATTAGAGTTCTAAAATTTTGGTTTATGTTATGTTCGATTAGAAGATATTCTTATTTCTTAAGTTGTCTATAAAATGCTAGAAAATAGAGAACTTTTTTGTGCTTGATTTTTAAATATCTTATTAAATTGATATAGTCTTTTTACTATAAAGATCTGAATTTACCTTAAACTTTTTCTATCACAACTTTATTTTTGAAACAAATTTGATTCATGACCTTAAATTTATAAACAAGTGGAGAAACAATTAAAAGTTCTAATTTTTCTTTGTCATATCATAGCGTAATAGGGTTTTAAACCTGATTTTTTTATTCCTATTTTCTTTGGCAAATTCACTAACTATACATAGTAATAGTAATGTACATATAAAAATGTAATAAATATTAGCATAACACTGGTGAATATGTATTTAGTAAGCAAAGCAATAGACTAGATAGTGTAGAACCAATAAAAGCCAAACATGACACAAAACTACAATAATTAAACAATAACCATTTGCAGTAATTAAATATTGTTGTAAAAAATTAAACTTAAAAAAGTTATTAAAATTAAAAATGTACGTAGTAATAAAGTTGGTATCATTGACAAAAAAATCCCTTTATTTTTTGAATTTTGAAATGGGTAAAATAATACAAATACAACATTTTGGTATGAATTGATCGAGGAAAAACTTTAAAATCCTGATTATTATTTAATTAAAAATTAAATAAAAAAGTTCAGATACCTTTTATAAATACTTTTACTCCTTAAGTGATAATTAGAAACTTGGAAAGTCTTAATTCAACAAGTCTACCCTCTATACAATTTTGGGTGTTTCTTTCATCTTGAAATATAAATAATATTAGACATTATTGTGTTAAAAGCAAAAGCGATAAAGTTAATTTTTATAAATTGGAAATGAAAGGAGTTAGTAAAAAAATACTTACTTGTATTAGGTAAGCATTTCTGAGCTTAAAATCTAAATACTTTATTATATAATATTTACTTTGAATTTCTGATCGAATTAATTTTTTAATGTTTCCGTGATTACACAATTCGTTTCGGTCACCATTTAAAAAATTACCGCTTTTGTAATTTCACTTATGTAAAAATCCTCACTTATGTAAACACTAAACATAATAACGCAATAATTCGCAATTATTTTTTTGGGGGGGGGGGGAATTGGTTTTTTATTTACTTTTTAATCATATCTTTGATTGTATGTATTATACTGTAATTTTTACATAAAGACCAAGATATCTCTTTTTATGTGGAAATAAAATTATTATTATGAAACTTTAAAATTTATTATTTAAATTTTTTTTATCATTTAACTCAGGTGAATTCTTCTGCAAATTATAATAGCGTGCAGTTATTTTGTAATAATTTCATAAATGACTCTAGATTAACTATTTTCATTTTAGCTTGCAAAACATATTGTAGTTTTATATTTATTATTTTATTATTTATCTTTAAAAAGATTTTATAATTTTTTGTTGAATTGTATTACTATTTAATATTGAATGTTTAAATGCTTTCTTTAGTTAAGGAAGTCGATGCAGTTCCTGAAAGTGCCAAGTATTCTGATGGTGAGTAGCTTTTAATTCAATATAGAATGTTTTATCGAATTATGTGTGGTAGAAGTTCATAATATTTCTCCTGTTAAAGAATTCGCTACTTCGTTAGTACGCTCTCACGATTTTAAAGAAACGCATTATTCGAAGATTAATTAATTCTTATTTATGTGATAATTAGCGATGGAAAATCATAATTAATAAGAGCTATTCATTATTTTATTTTAGTACTGACAAACAAAAATACATAAAAATAAATAAAATACACCAAAACAAACAAAAATACATATTTCAAAGTAACATGTCGGAACAAAATTTCTTGAATGATCAAGCACCGCGTGCTCCGGCAAGTTAAATTATATTTTCATTCCTTTTCATTGTTTCACTGAATGAGTCATTTTAGTATTGCAAACAATCCAAAAGACTTTGTCTCACATTAATTGTTTACAAAAATATATTACATTTCCTATTTATTTTATTTCATATAATCACGCTGCTCAAAATGACATTTTTTTTAGGTTTCATTGGCTGTAATCATTAACTTATTGTTTTTTAATCAGAGCTTCTGTCAATGCGATGGCAACGCGTTATTAAAAGCTGATTTTTTGAGATACTCGTACAGATAATATAACTTTTATTTTGCACCTACGGATTTTTGTTTTATTTTTTGCCTACGGATTTTTGTTGACTCCATAAACCTCATACCAAAAAGAACATGTTCTGACATGATAAAAAAACGAAACTAAATCGTTAAACACAATTTCATAAGACAGTAACTGCGTGATATTAGAAGTCATGTTTCTTGGCAAAATACTACTTTCGATTCGATTAACCACAGTAAATTAAGTAACCCATTATTAAGAAAGATTCATCTGGTGTGATTACGATGTGTAATACACCAAGCTCAGTAACAGATAACGATAATTTATTCAACAAGAAATACGAAAACACAAGTAGAAAAGTACAGCCAATCGTTAGCGCCAAAGCGCCAGGAGGCAGTTAATCTTTAGCGCCAAAGCACAAAACTCTCGGAAGAAAACAACTGACGAATTCATCTCTTTAAGGTATCCGAACACCATAAAAACATCGACTTTCGCCAAAAATGACATTAATTTTTATTTTAATTGTATAATCAAGTCTTTGAGTTAACCAAAAGAGGTTTTTTATATCTTTACGTTAATTAGAAGTCAAGATATTAATATTTTTGTGAATGTAATTGTTTGTTAATATTTCAGAAAACCGGAACTGGAAATTTAAATAACCAGAAGTTCCAATTTAAAGGGTCAAAAATTAGTTTAAACACAAATTTAACTGGAAATAAGGAAAAGTTTTTGCACTGAAAAATGCCACTGAAAGTTTCAACGGTATTTAGTGGAAATTTGTATCTGAAGATGTCTTTGTTGACTTCTGAACCCTCAGATTAGGGGAATTTATGTCTGTAGTATATTTTAATAAAGGTTTTTGAAGGATTACTGAATATACTTAAGATTATTTGAGTGTATTCTAGTGCAAATACTGTTAGAGCATTTCCTGTTCTCGTCAAAAATTAGTAAATTAACCTAGTCGGCATTCACTGCCAAATGCAAAAATTGTCAGAAAAAAGATAAAAAGGTTTTAAAAAAAGGAAATTGTTAAATGCTGAGGAAAAAGAAGGTATAGTCTATAAATGTGATGAATTTTAAGTATGTACACAAATAATTCATTATTAAAACATGTTACTGTATACTTTAAATGCATTTTTCTCAAAATTGATTTTTACTTATTTTTTGCTCCTTTTAAATAAAATAAATCAAAACATAATTATCATATTACAATTAAATTTGATTGCCTTTGTCCTTATACTATTTTATAGGGAATTAACTAAAAAAATTAGATTGAGTGAATATTTTTAATTTTACAGACTATTGCCTGAATAATGATGTCATAAATTCACTAAAAATTTCATGATAAATCTTTGACTGTTCCTAAAATTTTTATTTTCATAATCATATGATAGTTCTTCATTATTTATAGAAAACTATGTAATTTATGTTGGTATAAGTTTTGTTCAGATGAGAGAAATAGTTATTGGTGTAGCCAATTTGTTGTTAAAGTAATTGCTTAAATTTATGCAATTAAATGCCAATTTTCAAAAAACGTTATAATGTTTATTTCATATATTGACTTCCTATTACTACAATAATATTCAATAATCTCAAATCCAGAAATAAATAAAAAGTTTGTCTACTCTATGTTTTTCTAAAAAAATATTTCGAACGTGCTAGGATACCTGAATACTCTTAAGTGATTTTTTTGACTGATTGTTTTAAATTATCACCAGCATTTTCAAGATTTTCTAAGTAGGGTATGGTATATTCAAGAGAAACTTAAAGGATCTAGAATTCTAATAGAGATATCAGTAAAACTTGTATTTGGAGTAAAACCTTTTTTGTCAATAAATTCGCCACCTACTGATAATAACCGACGTATTTAAAAATAAACGGGTTTTCCATTAATGGGAAACTCTATTTTTACTCACAGTTAGTAGAAATACACAATTGTACACTAATGAGCCAAAAACGGTATACTTGCTTAAAATCGTGTATCCCCCCCCTCTCTCGAGATCGTACCGTAACACGACGTTGCATGGACTCAATTAAAGTCTGAAGTAGGGCTTGAGGTAACTGGCACCATGATCCTGCAGGACTGTCCATAAAGATTACGAGGCGGTAGAGATCTTCTTTGAACAACATATTACAAGAAATTCCAGATTTGCTGAAAAATATTTATGTCTGGGAGTTTAGGTGGCTAGCGGAAGCGTTTGAAGTCAAAGGAATGTTCCTGAAGTCACTCTGTAGCAATTCTGGAAGTGTGGGGTGTCGCATTGTCCTGCTGGAATTCCCCCAAGTCCGTCAGAGCGCACGCAGGACATGAATGCATGCAGAGGGTCAGAAAGGATATTAAAGTACCGCTGATCTGTCATGATCGAATCTATATACATTAACGGCCCCACACCCTTGTGCACACCCCTTTTATTCTCACAGGGCCTCCACCAACTTGAACAGTTCCTTGTAGGCACGAAAAATCCATGGTTTCATTGCGTTTTCTCCACACCCGTACACAGCCACCCACCTGACACACTTGGAAATGTGACTCCTCCGACAAGATAACGTTTTTCCAATCATTAAGCGCCCAATGACTTAATTTAATATCTGAATTTCTTTAAAATTTATGTTAAGTTTGCCTTTTCTGATGAAGTGCCAAAACGAATTTAAAACGAACTTCCAAATTATTTCAGATTCATCCGGAGGACTAACCACGGGAGCTCTCACAGGAATCGTGGTCTGCGCCTTGCTGGTGCTTCTAGTGCTTATTGTCCTGGCTGTCCTTCTCTTCCGTCCTCCTCTTGGCAGGAGCCGCTTCCGAAACCCTTTCAGGCAGCACAGTGTCAGTTACGAGAACGCGCTCTACAACGTAGACTCTTCCAGCATGGAATTCCAGGAAGGATTCACTAGTGACAGTAGATGAGCAATCATAATAAGAAAATTACTTCTACTCTTCACTGTACAATCGACAAACTTTTTTTTGTGTGTGTCATCTGGCATTGCGTGTGGATTTCGGGAAATCTCACTCAACTGAGTAGCTAAGGAGGGGCTTCTCGAAATGTGGAACTGCTTGTAGAATTCGAAAGAATTCTATGTGTATTTCATTTCTTTGTATTAAATATTTTAATGATCAAACGTGAATTTGAGAGAACTATATACAACCTCTATCGAGTCAATTCTTTAATCGAAATCCCTATTTAAGAAGCTACAGATGTGGACAGAAAGCAATAATCTAATAAGGAGTTATTTTTTTTATTTAATTTTTTTATCTATAAAAACTTGAGCATTTAAATACTATGATTGTTTTAAGGTGACAAGGCACCTTTCCAATTGTAAAGTATTATGCTAATTTATTTATGAGTTCATGGGGTTGATATAATAAAATATTAGCAATAAACATCGTTAATTAAAAACGTTCCATGTGCTCCAAATTTGTTTGAAAGCACTTTAATGTTTATTATTACTTTCTGTAACCCTTTTGAAACAAAAGTTGGGATTAATCTTGAAGTTTGAGTACGAAATATCAAAATTAA
>JAOUZG010032472.1:2884133-2894442 GCA_026289955.1 Argiope argentata | reverse complement strand
TCAATTTTTCTAGCTGACAAACAAAGTTTTGGAGCTCGACCGATTTTGAGATGAAATAACAGCTACGATTTCATAGTTCTTCGTCAATATTTTAAAAACGTATATGCAGTCAAAAAAGCAAATGTAATAATGGAATAATACTGTTAAAAGCAAGGCAACCTTTAAAAAGCGCGTCTGCTTTCAACGAAGCCTACATAGTATAATGCAATACTGGGACAAGCAGGCAAAAAAATATTCTTCAACCGATAATTTTCAGCGGCCCATAATCTTTATTTTTTGCTCGCAATTTTCAAAGAAACCAAAAACCTCCTAACCAAAACATAATGTTCTTATATGATAAAAATCAGGAAATTGGGTTTCATAGAAATAATGTTTGTTTTCTTTATTATATGTTTATTATATATTCACTGTTACGCGGCTTATTTCTTACATAGTTCCCGCTAGCACCTGCATTGATTTTCATCCCGATTATCTATGAATCTCGCTTTAGATTTTTTCAATGACTGCAGATATACAGCATTCAGATTAGTAGAGTATTGCAAAGGTTTCCAATTTTTTCAGAAAAGTTAATGTGAAATGAATTTGGTCGGGGAAGAAAATTACTGACATATAATTAGCGCTTTTTGAAGAATTTATATACACACCTGGCGTGATGTACGATAAAATGCCATTCCAATAAATCAATTCTATTTCATTCGTCAGCCTCGCTGCCAATTTCTCCAATGATTGAAGACTTGCAGCGTAGCAGTTCCCGAATTTATTCAAATTTTCTCAATGACGCCTAAAAGTGAGGTGAATGTAGTTAGTAAGAGATTTGTGAAAACCTTCTGTGAATAATACCCGAATAAATACAGTATAACAAACAATTAAATTGTTTTTTTATAAGAATGTTCGTTAATAAATTTTTTTTGAAGCAATAAACTATGGCTGTATTCGACAGTACCAAGCGAAAAATATTTTGAGACCTATTCCTCTATCAAATCTCAGTCACCCATACGATGCATGTAGATTAAATTTTGATGTCTTCTCATGATCACGAGGTGAAAGTCTCTAATCTTTGTGCTCAAAACTCATTTTGCTAATGAATTTTCACAGACTTTGTTTACACGTCAACCTCTGTACACGAATCTTTTTCAATTCCTACTATTAGCTCACACTCTCCCTATATATATATATATATCCTGTTCAAATTTTCATTTGTTTATAAAATACTTCTTAATCCATTCAAGATCAAGTAAAATTTTTAAAACTTGTAAAGGATGGCATTTGATGTTAATACGGTTTTTTCGAATATTAATTCATTAATTAAATTTAATTAATTAAAAACTAAATTTCTCGCTAAAAATGTTCATTTCACCGCTGCCAAATTAGTAACGAATTCAGTTTGTTTTACCTCCACGCTAATGAGGATCGACTTAACACGTTTTATGGCCGGTTATTTTAAGCGATTCTGTATATTTTCATAATGTTGATGCTTTTAAAATTAAACAATGCTTAAAAGCCCGGGATGACCTGGTTGATAGAGCGGTGGACTCATACTTCTTTGGCTACGGGTTCGAATCTCACCGGCCAAAAGATTCCCCGAGTGTATGGCGACTGGCTCTAGTTAAACCTGTTCGTGGTTGCAAAGCCCTCCATGTCGAGAGTAATACCACAGGGTGTACTGGGTCAGAGGCGATCGTTCTCTATTCCGGTTCTAAATTACGATTTGAGATGAACGAAAGAATTTGTATGAATGAGGTACGCCCCCTATAAAATGGTTGTGACGTGTGTGTAGCTAAGTCGTATAGATGGCGCTAAGTGTGAAACAAAGAGACGCATTTCTTAGACTTAAAATCTGCCGATCGTATTAGCGGGGGCTTGCCCACGACAAATGCCATTAGTCACAACAAACACACAACACAACAAAATTAAATATTATTAATAGACTTTTAATCAAACGACTTTTTGGTTTCATTTTGAAGTATTTTCGAATTAAAATAATACAGAATTAAAAAAATTTTTAAACTTTCTAATCTATATAGCTTTACCCCAACTGGCGGAGAAAATCACGAATTTGCGTAGCCTCATTTGGCGTTGAACCCTCAATTGGCATTGAAAATTCTACACATTGAGTGTGTTCTGAATGTGTTTTTAGTCTATTCTTATTTATTTTCAACGGATTCGAACTTGATTTTGTTTTGGCCAGGTATAATTGTTTGATCAGTTATTTATGTTAATCGTAAATATTAAAAAAAACTAACTAAAATCAAATTTTTCATTGTTGACCTAAGTAGAAATGGACTTACTTTTTTTATATTACTTGTTTGGACTGGATCATACAAACGTGTTATAAAAAATAATTATATCACGAATGATTCTCGTTAAAATGGCTAATTTCAAATCACACGAAAATCAATTTCAGTTCCTGTCTATGATATACTTAAAATTTTAGGCTAAATTGAATATGCAACAATAGTGCCAAGATGAAATATCAAATGTAAAGATTAATAAGTTTTAAAATATCTGTCAAGAATTTTCTATTCCAGTGTATTATTTTTTGATAAATTCAATTATAAAAATAAATAAATATGTTTCTACTCATCATAAGTTTTAATAAATACATGTGCATCATTTTATTTATTTTTGTAATCGATGCAGCGTGATTTGGGTTATTTTCCCTAACATAAATTCCCTTTTTTAACATTGAAAGTAAATATAAAGATATTTATATATTTTATTTTTAAAATTCAGCCTCTAGTTTATATTATTAATTAGATGCTTGTAGCGAGGAAATGGGCTGCCAAATTAAAGAGTTACTTTTAATTCAATTAAGTGATATGCATAAATGAATGTTTATGATTCTATCAGCTATTTTTTATGTATAAAATAACAATGTATGCTATAACTTTTTATTACAATTGCCTCACAAGAGTTCATTTTAATACGCTCATGAACCTTTCTATTAAACGCAAATCCATAATATCACAATACTATTAAAAGATAACCTTAGGGTCTGGGTAATCATTTGAACACACGTTGGCATAGAATAAGGTAATTTCATTCTTTTATTTTTTAATGTAAACTGAGCAGATAATAAACAAATTCTCCATTATTTAGTTTTCAGCAATGGAAGAAAATCAAATGATTAAGTTTTTGATGAGATAGTGGAAATTTCCTTAATTTCATTGCAAAAATAAACGGATTTAAATAATAACGGCAATAAATTTTCTGAATTTTGAAAGTTTGTAAAAATCATTTGGTGAAAGTGATGTTTAGTGTGCTTTTGTCGCGCCAAGGATGCCAAGTCGCCAATAAAGATCACCGTTCATCCATTCTGCTGATTCGAAATACTGTCTTCCATTCCATTATTCTTGCACAATTACCGGCATAACAAATTCATTAACTCGTAAAATGTCAAGGAAACCAACCGTTAGAGCAAAAAATGAATGATCAGAACTGCTAGGAATTCCATTGCATTTGACTTTAAAACTAAGAATGCAGACGATTTCGTAAAATATAAATTCAGACGAATTTTCAAAGAGCATATTGACAATAAAAAATTGCAAAAGAATAAAGTTCGTTGATTCGTGCTTACAATAAAAAAAATTGCAGTGTTTTAATAGTTGTAAAAAGGTTTTTAATTATAATAAGAACAAAAATAAAATCTTTCGTCGATATTTTTTACTTTTAATTCAATATTTTTCTTAATATAGTCATAGTTCATGTTCAACTCAAACATTGCTAAAGATAGTAAACAAAACATCATTAGGGTTGCTAGAAGAGCGCTCCATTGGGTTACCATATTGGCGACAAACTCGGGGGGCACACTAATCTCCACTTTAACCAATCATTTTTGTAATTCAATATTTTTTGGAAATTAATTAATTTTCCAATTACAGTATCAAAAAAAAAACTACCTTGAAGTGTACATTCCATTCACCAAATATATTTGTATCTATATATATATATATATATATATATATATATAATTGGTAACTACTTTAAATAATCTGACCTGTAAAAAACTCTCCCCTCACACAAACATATGATGTGTAATTTCAGAAAATTATAATACATGATTCACTCAACATAACATACATACACTTAAAAATTCAATAAGACCAAGTGCAATATGATCCGAAATATGCCTTTAAGATCAACCCCTTTCCAAATACATTACAAGTGACTACTCCAAAAGAAATGATTTAACCCTTTTCACTCGAATGTTTTCTCTCGATCACCATTCAAGACGGTGCACCCTTTTGACATTTTATTTATTATGTTTTGAAATTTTAATTGTTAAAAGTACCTACAGAATGTTAAAAAGATGCCCATTCGTTTTTCAGGGAAACTCAACATAAAACAATGCATGTAATAATTATTATTTTTTGCAATAAGCAGATTCGCGTATTAAGTGAATAATTATACATTGAATTATAAGTGAATTATTAAGTGAATAATTATACACTGAATCTTTCCGAATGCAAAGGGTTAATAATATATAAATTTTTTTCTCTAATGTCACAAAAGGAACAACGATTATCACTATCAAAATTTTAAAACTAACTCTTTCTCATCTTCTATAAAAATATCTTAGTTTAAATTTTAATTAAATTTAATTCTAAAATCTCTTATTTTTTAGATAACATTAGTTGCATAGCAAGTAATTAAAAAAAATATTCTATTCAAATTATAACAATTAAATTCACTGTACATGACATAATATTTCCACACATGCTTTAAACTTTAAATACGATAATTTTACAGATCAAATTAATTAGTTCAATATCAATTAATATTATCAGTTCATTCAAAATACACTTAAAACGTGATGAAAATCAAATTACCTGAAATGCTGCATTTAACCATCGTCCTGAGTTCTGACAGCGAATTAAAGACATCGATATTACATTAAAGTATATAAATGCTCTAGCAAATCTAAATAAAATTGCTTTGGGGAAAAAACCTATCTAATTTCTTTGGATGTGACTTAATAAGGAGAACAGGTGTCGATGAGAAATCGAAGTTAAGACAATTAGGGATTCAACAAGACAAATGGATTTCATTCGCTAAAAGCGTCATGACGCATTGAACAGTATTCATAGGAGAAGAACGATTGACGATTCACGTCATAGAAGATACGGAAATGCAGGTCACAGGCATTAGCCAAAGGCTGGTGAGTAAGAAGAGGATCGTATCAAAAACATGTTTAACCTTTCGCAGTCCAAAAAATAATTAGATGCAAAATTATTCACCTAATACAAAGATTTGTTTATGGCTATGAAAAATAAATATACATAATTCTTTTAAGTCTAAATGTAAGTTTTTTTTGAAAATTGATCTTTATCTCTTAACCCTTAATTAGGTGTTTTTAAAAATTAAATTTGAAAAATGAATAAACAAAATTTCAAAATGGTGCACCGAATTGAATGGTGACTCAGAGGCACCATCGGAGGACGAAGGGTTAATGGTGAAAGGCAATATCACATGCTAGGTACTCCAGAATTTCGAATCACACTTAGCAGAAAATGAGGGTTAACTGACTAATAAAAAGCATTTCCCCTCGTCAATCCTTTTATCATCGACAAAAAGAATTCGAATTAATCCAGACAATATATAAAACTGGTTCATATTAAGCTCTAAGTCAATTGTCTTTTATTTAAAATCATAAATTTAATGCCCGATATATTACAGAAACAAACATCCCTGTAGTAAGTGATAATTTGCTCGTAAAACTAGCCCCAGGGCTTATGAAAACTTTGGTCAATTCGGTTAAAATTAGGTCGAAATTCTCAAATAAAAAAAACTGATCAGAGAAAAAAAACTGATTTGATAAACTGATCGGAGCAGGAAATTAGCAGGAAAAGAAGTCAATTACAGCTGTCTTTACCAATGGCAGCTACTTATCACAACTGTCTATAACTGAAGGAAGTTAAAAATAAAAAAAAAGGCCTCAAACAATGATTCTCCACAAAAAGGAAGTTTCAACAGGAGTAGAAATGAGACATTATGGCAGCAAAACTGACTAATTTTCCGATCCTAAATGTTTAAAGATTAAAAATAGGGAGAATATTTCACATGTGCAGCGTCTTCTTTTGTACAGCCGATCACACTGCCACCAATGAACGTAGCAGTATCGGCAAGATTTGTTGTGGACGACTGTGGACCTTAGAAATTAACATCCTTACATTGACCGAATTTGTCAAACTAATATTCTGTACGAGGTAATTGATCCCAAAGTGGTCAAACACTGACCACCTCCTTCTCGACAAACATTCAAACAGTTGACAAGAAACTAACAATTTTAGTTATCAAGTCCTTCAGAATCCTAAGATTACCTGCTACCATCAGTACTGACCTCAAGTCGTTATTTTCAACTCGCAGATATTTTCTATGATCGGATACTTCTGTGCATTCCTTTAAATAGTGGTAAACAGTACCGATTCCTCCACAAATGCATTTATTTTCCTACATTCTTCCAAATCTTTGGAAATAGGCAGGGAATCTCCCATCTGATATAATTTAGATTACCAGTAGATGGTATCTTCTTATTTTTATTTCTGGAGTAGGAATAAAATCGTAAGTTACTCTTCCTGTTTTGGACATATACCATCTGTCACATATACCATTGTGGCTTAATTTCTTCTCTCAATTCCCCTTTTAAGACACCATTTGATTTGGGGACAATTATATCCACACTCTGTTTCTGTGCCGCCATCTTTGCATACTGATCTGCCTTTTCAATCACATACACAGGATGAAAAAAAATTCTTCATATATTTTGATCACAACAATAATATAAACTTTTTCTTTTGAAAGATTAAAAAACGATGCTCATCACCACGGTTCAAAAATAACAGTTTTGATTAAAAGCTTTTTCTGAGAGTAAGTAGGTAATAAGTAATTTTCTGATCCTAAAAGTTTAAAGGTTAACCCCTTAACCAGTTTATTTTCCTTACTATCTAATAAGATGACTCCTTCTATTTTGGGAATATTTTCTTATTTTGATTCAAATGGAAATCCATGGAATACTTGGCTTATCTACGTATTAGAAGTCATTTTACTATTGAATTATAATTGTTATGAATGAGTTAATTTTTGTTTACAACTATCAAAATTCGATAAATCGATGCAGGTAGAGAGTACGGGCAAACCGTTAAGGGGTTAAAAAAGGGGAGAATATTTCTCATGCTCAGCTATGCGGGGATGAAGAGAAAAATCATATATTTTGGTCACAACAATAATATTAGCTTTTTCTTTAAAAAAATTCAAAATGATGGTTATCATCGGGGTTCAAAAATAACAGTTTTGATTAAAAGCTTGTCTGAGTAAATTTAATAAGAAAGGGCTCAAAAATGAGGATTAAATAATGTAAAGAATTAAAAGTTAATTTTTGTCAAATAAAAATGACATTTCAATTATAATTTGTAAAATACATACATGCATGTATGCATGCACACACCTACACACACAGACACCTTTATCACTTAACTGCTGATATGATAAATAAACTGCTGATATGATTGAATAAGACACACTTTAGAAAATCCAAACAAAAGTATCTGTACACAATTTTTTATTTTTTCAGTTTTGTTACATAACTGTTTTTATAGAATGCCAAATCTTCTTTGAGTGAAAGAAAAAAAAGTGTTAAAAACAAAGCCATTCAAAAAGTGTATATGTACACATAAATTATACAGTTTCACAAATTTCTCGTTCAGGGTAATGAACTATTTTTCTTATGCTACTTTTTTTTCTTCCATAAAATATTAGGCTTCCAACTTCCAACTATTTATAATATAAAAAAAACATCTTAATAAAAAAAGAAAGAAATTGTAATAATCTCTTTTGTAAAATAACAAAATCATTAACATGAAAGGTGATGAAATATATTATCTGTAGGTGTTGCCTATCTCTGAGAGCGATTTATCGTCCAAATGTTTGTTTAAAAAAAGATGGACATAAAATAAGGAACCGACGTCTTGAAAATTTATGATGACACTCACTGTTCATAAAATAAAATCCTTGGAAACTTTAATAGCTGGCATAATCACCCTAAGAACAGTTTTATTGTACATAAATTTACATCTGGCAAGCTGTGTCGATATTTTTACTGGTAGGCTCTGTTAGTTACGCCCCGCATCGGCCGCCTCTCAATCTGGAAATAAAAATGGCGACAATTAGAACAATTGTAAGATCACTGTTGCCACAGAAAGAATAATATATTTTAATTTTTTTGAAGATTTTATCAAAATATTATTATAGGTATTCATCAAAGAATAATTTTAAAGTCAAAAAGACGCGAATTACAGCAATCAGGAAGAATTTTAATAAAATAAGTGAAGTAAATTACTCAACAAATTCAAATTGCAAAATCCTACACAGTTTTGTTCCAATAAATTAATTCTACGTGATATGAAAAAAGAATCAAAAATTAAATTACTAGAAACATTTTGAAATTTTCAAAAATTATAATTTTTAACTAAAATAAGTGCATTTCGTTTAAGAAAGTTTTTTAAAAAGAATTTAACTTATTCATATTTGATATATATTTGATATATTTTTCATGACTGTAAGTGAATTATTCACGAAAGTGTCTTATAAAATTAACTGCCATATTTTCGTATATATATATATATATATATATATATATATATCTTCTGATAATGATTTAAAAATTGAAAAAAGCTAATTCCTATCATGTGATAATGTTTTTTTTCATTAATGCCGTTCGCGCCATATTTGGCCATTACGATAAAATTTGGCAACACATTTTTTTTTTTGAAGAAAAATGTTTTTAAAAGCACCATAATGATACGGTTTCATAGCATTTCACATTGTGATCATAACGTCAATTCTCACATATACGTCGAAATTTTCACGCGTACGAAGTTCACACGTACGAAAAGCGACGATTTCGTTTTTCAACATTCAAAAGCCACAATGAAATATTAGAAAGGAAACTAAATAGAATCAGCCAAATAGTCCGTTACCCAAGAGAGAAATCATAGAATACTAACTGTTATTATTGCAAAGAAAACACTTTTAGCAATTTATAAAAGAAATTCGTTTCTGATATTTTTACATTAATAATAAAAAGTAGTAGTGGAGAAAAATTAATAAGCAAGAAGTTTATTATTCATTAATTGCATAGTATGCTCTCAAAAAGAAAAGAAAATCCAGAAAAGTGAACAATGCAATATATTGTTCTAAAAGTTTAGAGATTTGAAACTTTTCTGCACATATAGGGTCTAATATTTATTAGTGAAATACTGTATTTAGCCCTTTTCATTCCATGTATAATTTATCTCCATATGTTCAGTCTTTATCACTCCGATATAAGTGTAATTTCACATAATTACCTTTTGGAGCATTCAATCTATTTATTGGATTGATTTTGGTTAGAACACCAAATATCTCTTCAATCGCCTTTCCTATTGTTTTTTAGAGTGTCATCGCCTCAAGTATTTCTCAGCGTGCGTTTGAAATTCATTTCAATTCATATCTTTCATTAGTTTAAACTGCAGATTTCTTCAAGTCTTGAAAATTATTTTATAACCACTCTACAATATTTACTTATAGTAAAAAGTTTTCATTAAAAATCCTATATGCAATAATTTTTTTTGTGCTATTGTGCATTATTAATTTTTTATTAAAATATTCTCACAATATATAAACCAAATAATAATTTTAGAGAGCATATTAATGCCGAAATTATTTCTCAATTGGATACCTTAGTTTAAAATGTTGCATTAATAATCTTAAGGGCACTGTAGAAATTACAGTAATTTCCATTTGTCCTTATTTGAGATTTATTAGTGATTCTTAAATAATTTACAAATGATTATAATTAAGATAAATGCACCAATATGCTTAATAAATGCAAAATGCTTAAAATGATAATAACTGTCCAAGAAGGTCCGTATTTGATTTTAATATATCATGTAAAATAAGATTGAATACATCATGATTGATCTGAATACATCATGCAAAAGAAGATTTAATACATCATGTAAAATAAGACTGAATACATCATGACTGATTTGAATGCATCATGTAAAAGAAGATTAAATGTATCATGATTGATTTAAATGCATCTTTTAAAAGATTGAATACATCATGATTGATTTGAATACATCATGCAAAAGAAGATTTCATACATCATGTAAAATAAGACTGAATACATCATGACTGATTTGAATGCATCATGTAAAAGAAGATTAAATGTATCATGATTGATTTAAATACATCATGTTAAATAAGATTGAATACATCATGAATGATTTGAATGCATCATACAAAATAAGATTTAATGCATCATGTAAAA
>JAOUZG010032472.1:2862748-2880033 GCA_026289955.1 Argiope argentata | reverse complement strand
CTATCTATCTATCTATCTAGATAGATAGATAGATAGATAGATAGATATAAGTCAATTTTTCTATATTGCAAACTAAGTATTGGAGTTCGACAGATCTTGAGATGAAATGACAGCTCTGATGACATAGTTCTAAGCCAATCTTTTAAAAATGCATCTGCTGTCAAAGCACACATAATAATAATGCAATACTGGTAAAAGCAAGTAAAAGTATTTTTTGCTCGTAAATTTCGGAGACATCAAACCCACCTAAACCACAACAACATCACATTCTCACATGATAATAAGTAAAAAAATATATAAAGCTTAAAAATAATTTTAGAATTTTATTTTGAAAATTTTTGCAAGTAAAATTTACTACCTAATTTTTTTCGAGAACTTCTGAAACATTGCCGTTGAGTATGAATAGCTGCCATTTCTCCTTCAAGAAATGACCTCCTTTGTGTTGCGGACTTTCACCGCTCTTTTCAAATAAAAATAGACCCAAGAGCAGTCCACCAATATATCATTTTCGCGACCGGTTCAGCAATGAACAGTTAAAATCATGTAAGCCAAAATAAGGAAAAAGAAAACTCAATCTAATCTGGTTAATATATTCAAAAATATATAAAACGAGATGCAATAAAACTTTCTTGATTGAAAATGACTTTCATTAATGATTTCACGAGTATAAAGCAAATATAACTGCATATTTCATTATATAGCACAACATTCATTCCATATTAAATAACCATGCCATTTAACTCAATCTCAACAGTACATACAGACAATTACAAACTGAAAACCTGAAAAAGGCTGCAACATATACAATAGAGAAATAAAGACAGATTTATACTTACTTGCATTCTACTGCAAATTCTTTAGTAACTTGACAAGTGCCTTTATTACAAGGGTTTGGATCGCACAAACCTGAAAACAGTTTCAGTGAGTATATATTAATAAACAGCCTGTAAAAAATACTATAGCAAAAACTGATGTATGAAAGCATAACGAAATGATGGTTATAGTGAATATAATTAATATTGAAACGCATTAGAAATTATATTGGGTTATAGCGAAAGTTATATAAAATATTGCAAATGACCCAATATAATGTTAACCCTTTACCGCATATGGGCCCATATATGGTATTGGAATTTTGATTGAATTTTATTTCCTAATTAAGTATTACAAAATAATTCAAACTATTTTAATGCATCAAATATATATTTAGCAATATTAATACGCAAAAAAATTATCTATGATTTTATGACATTTCGAAATAACCTCACTTTTTGTGCAAGTGGGTGAAAAAGAAGAATTGAAGTGCGAGTGATTCATTTTCAAAAAACGATAACAGAATAAAACGTAAGAACTTTTTGACAGAAAAAAATATTTTCACGGAGTAGATATACTCATCTTCCTCGACGGATGATAAATTTTTCCGTTTTTCAACTGGAATGGTTTTTGTCTCAGTGTATACGAGCCCATGAATGGTTCCGTAAAAAACAATACCCCAAAATATAAAAGCTTTCCATTATTTTTCTTTCAATATGTCGTATTGATAATTAAATAAAGCTATTTCCACCGTAAAACAATTTTTTCAACCCTTTATTAATTCATGCAGTAAAGGGCTAAAAAGAAAAAAAAGGAATATTTATTAAAAATGAAATATAGGCCATTATCCATAAAGTATAAAAGTAGAAATGAAAAGCATCTTAGACGACAATTTTGAAAGTTAAATTGAAAGGTATGTGTAAAATCATTATTTTTTACATTATGAAATTTAGAATATACTTTTTTCATATAGAAACTTTAATCTTATCTAATAGTGATTGTTACCGATTAAGTAAGCAAAAGATATAATCATTTCATTAAAATATTACCTGCATCTTATCTAATATTATTGATTAAGTAAACAAAAGAAATAATCATTTCATTAAAGTATTCATCTTTAGCAGTAATTTTTTTAATTCTATTAATTGTTATTGCAGTTACACCTTTTTGAAAAGTCTACCAATGTGTAAAGACTAAGTAAAAGTTCGAATGATTATCAATAATATGATTTCGCATTTAGCTTTTTGTTTAGTTAAATGTTCAAACAAGTTGATTGATCTGTTATTAGAAAAAATAATAATTCCTTTTTCATTGTTCGGAAATAGATAATCCAGTAATTTTAAGTAAAATTATTCACTTTACTGGGTAGAATTTAAAATATCGTAGAAGGGTTTGTTTTGAATGATATAAAAATAATAAAATATGAAACCAAAAGTTTTTTGAAGCATTGTCGAAGAATAGGAAAAAACAAAAAGAATCTCAATGCCTTAACATTCATTTGTAAAACAGAAACACACAATTGAGTGATTAGTGGAAAAAAGAGCACGGTTAAAATTTTATTGTAGCAATATTACTATTAAAAATCTATTAAATAGATGTATTTTCTAAGGTGGCAACATTTTAAAGAATATTTCATATCTATTGAACATATATTATTAGGAGATGAATTTTTTAAGGAGATGATGATTTTTTTATTTTTATTATTGAGATGATTTTTTTATTGAACTTATATTATTAAGGAACTTATATTTTTAAGGAAATGATGAACTTTTTGTGATTATATTTTCGGAAGTTATCTATAAATTATACCAGAAGTTTGCTTACTTTATTATTAAACTCAAAAATTCAGCGCCATTTTGCATGTCTAAACGTAGTGGTTTGCTCCTATGTGCAGACATACACATATTATCTTTTATTAATGATTGAGATTATTTAAGAGGGTCAGTCAAGAAGATGCATTATTTAAGGATATAAAACAGGTTAGAAATTCTTCAATAACATTATTTGCACTTTAAAGTTTCATTTGAATCCTATTTTTCAACGTAATTAACACTGTTATTGAAGCCTTTTTTGGAACGTTTTTTCAATGGATTTGGATTTATTTTTCAATGCCTTCTGTAAAAAAATTATATTTTAATGCCCAATAAAAATTCTTCGATTGCATCTTTCACCTCTTCCTCCGAGTGGTATTTTAGTTTTGAAAGTTCTCCTTTTATGGGATCAAAAATATGGAAGTCACAAGGTTAAAGATCTGGACTATAAGGAGGGTAATCCTTAATATTTCCTCAAAAGTTCACATGTTTGTTTTGCTGCACGAGGCCCCGCATTGTCGTGTAAAAGCACAATGCCTCTCGACAATTTATTTGGGAGTCCATTTTTAAGCGATAGTTGCAATAGTTTTGGAGTTTCATAATTAGAGGATGTATTGATGGTAGAAACTATACAGCATGAACTTTGTTAACAGAGAACCTTCTATGTCGAAAATCGTTGTAATTATCACCTTTCCCGCTGATGGAAGAGCTAAACATTTTTTTTCCAATAAGGAAATTGAATATTTACAATCGAGGGAGATGCATTCGTTTCAGATGAGAAATGATGAATTTAAGTCATATCCTGTCACAATTTTGCCCAACAATTCTCATTTTTCCTTTTAATAACGTTTCAAAAATTCAAATGTACTTTCATAATGCTTCTTTTTATGTTCCTCTGTCAATACACGAGACGTCTATTGAGCACAATCTTCATGGAATTTAAACTGAAGGGCAGTAATTTTATGCACACTTTCATAAGAAATATCCAGGTTATTTGAGATTTCATTGACTGTCTTGCATCTGTTTTCAATAATGCATTCATTAATGGCGAGCAGCATTTTCAAAATTTGTCGCAGTTGTTGGATTTTATTCGCGATCACAGTCTGAGCATCCATTCACAAACATGTTTAACCACTTTGCGATAGCGTGACATGGCATTGCATTTCCGTTATATACCTAAAGCAAAAGCCGATAATTGCTAGTGGAGTTACACATTTTCGCCGCCTCCCCAGAAAAAAAAACGAATAGTTCCTGTCCCTTCAAATTCGGACACCCTTGTACCAGTAGACACATGTTTACGACAGAATAAAAGAAAAACTAAAATTTTCTCGTAAAAACCACTACGTCATGTGATAATGATAAATACCTGATAAATACCAGTTTCATAAAAATAGCCTTTGATCAAAAACTTTTAAAAATTAGTGTAACAAACAAAGTAAAATATAACAAAAATAGCTCACGAGATCAATTCTATTTAATGCTTCCCCGTGTTTCTACGTATACATTTATTGAAGTTATTAGTTAAAGTGAAATATAAAACAAATTAAAAACGCGTAAAAGACATTTGAAAATGAAAAAAAAAAAAAAAAAAAGAAAAACCAAGTGAACTCTCAAAGAAGTTTAATGCAGATACATTTGAGATTTCAATAAAGAGAAGGGGAAAAAAAGGATATATTTATAATAAGTAAATTCAAGCGCAATTTCTTACCAACGCATGCTTCTTTGTCCAAAGCACCTGCTTCGCCCTTTGCCTTCTTAAAACCAGAATTGCATTTACAGAAGTAATCTCCAAGGGTATTAACGCACTCTGAATTCTTTGGACATTTATGAGATCCTTCGAGGCATTCATTAATATCTGTAGGGAGAAAAATTAAAGTAATTTTGAACAAGCAATAAAAAAAAAACATCTTTTTTTAAAATCAATTCGTACTTAGGTAAAATTATATTTCAGCTACTTTTTATTTACTCTTATTCGCTTTACAACGGAAGGAAGGGTGAAGTAGCTTCTGAGGATATGACCCCTTGGTACCGGAGGGCAGAAGTCTGACTTCGAACTCATATACATTACAAACCCTTTTTACGGGGTGGACTTCATTCATGCATTTCATTCATTCATCCACAGATTGTAATTTAGATCTGGAACAGAGAACGATCACCTCTGACCTAGTTCCCCCAGTGGTATTACTCTCCACATATAGAAACTTGTGACCACAACAGATTTCACGTCCACTACACGCACGCACGCACACACGCACGCACACACGCACGCACGCACACCACGAATCCAACGCCTTGCCAACAATTACATTTACTTAAAAAATTATACTAGCATTGAATTTTTAAAAGCCAATTGAGGATTCAAAACTAATTGTGGCAACGCAAAATGCGGGAATTTTTTACATTAATTGGGAAACGCAATATAGATTAGAAATTCTTAATTTTCTTTTTTCTATATTATTTTAATTTGAAAATTCTTCAAAATGAGAATGAAAAATTAATTCATTAACTATTTTTGATTTTAAATGCATCAAGCATAAAAAAAAAACAGAATCGTTTGAAATAATTTTAATTCGAAAATACTTCAAAATGAATACGAAAAATTAATTAAATAACGATGTTTAATTTTAAATACATCAAGCATTATAAAAACAAACAGAATCGTTTGAAATAATCGGTCGGAAACATGCTAAGCCAAACCTCATTGAAGTTGGGAAAAAACAAACTGAATTCGTTACTTATTTGGTGGTGGGGAAATGAAGAATTTTGGCGATAAAGTTAGTTTTTAATTAATTACTAAAAAAAACTAATGTATTAATGCTAGAAAAAACTATATCAACACCAAATGTCATCTACTATAAGTTTTAAAAAAAATACTTGAACTTGATTGGATGAATAAAAAATATTTTATTAGTAATAAAAATATATTAGTTTAAAAAGTAATATATATATAACTTTTTTTGAATATGATAGTTAAAATTCGTGCTCCATTCTTACCTTCACATCTTACAAGACGTTTTCCCGCTGTTGTTTTGACAGTGGATGGTATTTCTTTATAACCGGTGGCACAGGAGCAGCCCTTGGCCTCATCACAGGTGGAACCGGTGCCGCAGACATCCTTCAGCACAGTGGGGGTGCAAAGCGTGAGTTTCTCTTCGTTCACAGCTAGAATGAATTATGAAAGGCATTCAAAACCAATATAGGAAAAGTTTGAAATATTAAAGAAGACTACTTACTCATGTAGAATCTATTATTGATAGGAAGTGTAACTGAGAAGAGATCAAAAGTAAAATATCTCACCAAGATCAGACAGAAGAAGATGGGAAAATTATTTTTGGAGATTTAGCGCTTCAAAGGCTTAAATGCAGCCTTTCATTTACGATTTATCTAACAAAAATGTTCAAATGTTAAAAAAATAAGGAATATAATAGTGTTCCCTAAAGATTTATGCTTTGCATTTTATTAGATTATGCTTATATATTAGAAGCTCTTACCCGCAACGTCGTACGCGTGGAAATTTTGATGTGTATATGTGAGAACTGACAGTCTAATCACAATGTAAAATGTTATCAAAACCGTATGCATGCATAAATTTTCAACGTCAATTGGAGCAACGCAAAGACTTGAATTTTAAGCGTCAGTTGGGGTAATGCAATGCAGATTAGAAATTTTTTGTTTTATTTTTATTCAAAAGCACTTCTGAAGGAATCAAAAGATCTATTAATGAACAATGTTTAATTTTAAATGCATCAAACACTAAGAAAACCAACAGAATCGTTTGAAATAACCAGTCTAAAACATGTTACGTCTAGCATCATTAGCGTGGAGGAAAAAACTACTTAAAAGCTATGTACTTGAAACTATAAAGGTACTTTTAAAAATTTTAATTGAAATTGAGGAAAATAGGCAAAAGGAATATGTACAGTAAGAAAAAAATCAAGAGAAATGAACAGGAAATATCGAAATATATTAAAACAAGGACAGCATAAAAAAATAAATTAATTAACCTTCCTTTAGAATAGTAAGATAAATATTAAAATGAACACCGGAAAAATAAAAATAAAAACAAACGATTTTATTTTTATTCGAAAAGCTCAGGCAGATGTTTTCAGATTTTTTATTTTTATTTTTTGGTGGAAAAGTTAGTTTTTAATTAATAAAAAAGTAACCACTCAATTAAAAATTAGCCTATGTTCTTTTGTAGACTATCATCTATCTGTGTGCTAAATTTCATCCAATTTCCTTCAGCCATTCTGGCGTGATTGAACCCCATCATCCATCCATCCATCCAAACTTTCACATTTATAATAGTAGTATAGATGAAAATGTTTAACATATTATGAATACGTAAATTAATTTTTTTTAAATAAAAATTGATCGATTTCTTTGATATTTCTGATATGATATCTTTATTGGTATTTGCAATTTACGCCTGTGAGTTTCATTTTCTTAGGTGTCAGCTCAATAAGTTATCGTGGAAGAACAAAATGAAGGATATAAAGATGTAAAAATAATAACAGAGTTTGTTATTGAAACAAAATGAAATAAATGACTATTCGTTTCAGCATCCTGAGACTACCACTTTCAGACGATTCTACGTGGCTAAGTGAGTTGCGAGTGGATGAGCATATTTTCGCATTCTACTTCCTTTTTTGACCTTGATCTCCACTCCATTCGGTACTTTTCATTCACTCTTTTTATCCATGACTATTCAAGTATCGGGTCATTTCAGATCGTGCTATATAATTGTAACTCAAAATTATGTATTGGTAATTTATATGGTCAGTAAAAGCGGCAAAAAACTCTCAGAACTGGTTGAAAAATTATTTTATATAATATTTATCTTACTTTTTTTACTTAATTTTTTGTAAAAAAAGTGAATTACTAAATTTTAAGATAGAAATGTTTTTTTATTCATCATAATTTAATATTAAGATTTCTTCCAGTAAACAGTTATTCTAAAGTATTTTATTGTGAATTCATATCTTTTTTTCAGACAGTAAAACGATTTGTCTATAATTATTACGTCTGCTAAATAAGTGTATAATTCGAGTTTACGTTATTGTTAATTATAAACAACTTCTCTTTCCATCTTTAATCTAATTCCTATTTTGACTAAATAAACACATCATGATGCTTAACTAAAAGAAGTGTATTTTAGAATCCGAGAAGGAGCAATACGGACAAAATATTTAAACGGTGGCCTTTTAAATTAATATAGTTATATTTTTACCTTCCCTATTTTAATTTATGAAATATTTTGTAAAGGCTGAAAGTGAGAAATAAAAAACAAGCGTCATTAAAACAACGACGATTGAAATCTGACTGATAGAAAAAGGTTGAATTTCAAACAGCAGAAAGCTGAAACGAGTTGATGCAAAAATTAAAGTTTATGTCAGTTTAAAACTGTTAGTTATACTCATAGATCATTGTGTCCATGATTTCTTTGTACTCTTCCACGTGTTTTGATAAAAACTGCATTTTTTAAAGATCATTTCCGTTTAGCTCTTATACACTTTATATATCAAAAATTTGAACATGTTTTACCTTTCACGACGTCGGTGCCCATAAAAAGTCTAGGTGGCAGAAGTAAACTCTCTTTTACTTTCTTTAACTGATTTAACCAGCGTTTAACTTCCAAGGTTGCATTAAATTTCTCTGTGGGTGCAGCTTTAAATTGTAGCCAGACATCACAACGTATAACATCTTTCTCCACCCTTGTTAAAGAAAACGAAAATTTTCATTAATTGCATACCTAAACACACACACACACATTATATGACAAACATTTAAAAGCAGACGCATTATGAGAACTTTAAATTATCAAGATAATTAGAAATGAGTAATACTTGTATTAAGTACCTTTTAAAAAATAGGGAAAAAAAGGAAATCTACCGTCGCAAATTTCAAGTTATCATATGAGAACATTATTATTAAGCGATTACTCGTCTTAATTAATTTAAATCATAAATCAGTTTAAACCGGTTTAAAAAAATTACGAGACTTCTCGTTTTCTCTCTCTCTAATGATAATTTTTTTTAAACTTGCGTTTTCAATTTTTCTGTCTGGCAGAGTTTTGGACCTCTACCGATTTTAAGATTTAAAAAAAAACCATTAGTTTGGACAAAAAATTCACTATTACTGGAAGCTATTTTATAGGTGGTAAAATCCAATGAACTTAATGCTGATTGATAATAAAAATGTATTCTAATATTTACAGTATTTTGAGAAATACAATTAGCAATAATGCGCTTAAAATATCACTCAAGAATGAATATAAGTAGCGTTATACAAAATTACGATAGTTAAAACTAAAAAAAGAATTTTAAAAAAGATAATTTTATAAGCACTGGATTAATTATTTAAACGTAAGAAATAGTAAACAAACTGGAAGATGACAAAATTTCATAGAAACGACAAATAAAAAGCAATTGAAAGTAACTTTAATTAAATATTTCAAACAATTCGGGCTAAACAAACCTCAAATATCATAGGTATGGTAACTCGCTATCTACCAATGAAAAAACGAATATTTGTTGCCCATAAATTTAGGAGACATTAAAACCTAATAACCAAAACAAAATCGTGTTCTCACATGAAAAAAAAATTATTAAGAATCCTTCTAGGACACTGCAATGATTAACATGTAATTTTTTGAAGTTATAAGTTACATTGACTTGTTTTTGACAGGTTATTCTTAAAATGCTAATTACATAAATCAAAAGTAATTCATTTTTTATTTATTTAGTTCTTCTTTACAATTTGATAATGAATGATACATGCTTTTTTACAGAAATTTCGGACAAAATTCTAATTAATGACTTAATTAATTTTGCCTATAAATACAAGGCAATTTATTCAATGGGGATGTAGTTCTATCTGTATTTGAATTAAAGGCAACTAAAAATTTAGAATTTGGATTTTATTTTAAATTTAACCACAAAATTTATATTATTTTATGTTTTATTTCTATTTTAATAAATAAAATCAGATAATATATTTATGTATGTATTTTGCAACTTTGCAAGAGAGTCCATTAGACCCGTATCTTTCCAATTTCGAGCATTATACTTTCGGAAAGGAAAACAAGAGCAGAATTTTAAAATTTCAATTTAATTATTAATTAGTTCAATTAATTCCATTTTAAAATTTCCTTCACCATAAATTGTAAAAATAATAAAATACAAAAGTTATTTCTACCCTGTCTTAAAATCCTAAGAAATATAATTTTAGGATAACGAATAAGTTGTCATGAACTTTATTTAGTTTGAATCAATTTTTAAGAATATGTTACTGTCTTTAACAGTAATATATTTTTTAATTGTGTCTCTGACATGAAATCCAAACTGTTTTCATTGGACGTTTGGGTTTTAATATTTCATCTTTATTTTCAATTTGATCTACAAATTTTGAAGAATATTTAAATGAAAATATAATAACTAAAAATAACTGGAGGGAATTATGTAAATTACCGATAATATATTACTGAAAATTACATTTTTAATGGTATCAATTTCTGTAAGCAAATTAAAGGTATTCCTAAGGGAACTGCGTTTTCAAGTGCATTAACTAACATTTTTCTACATCACTACGAGAAAAAAAATTATAAAACCTAATTTAATTTATGGGTGGAGATATATAGATGATATAATTTTTAATTAACTTAGAAAATACGAATATTGTAACCAATTGTTATCCTAATGCGTTAATTCTTAACAGTAAAAATGAAATTAAAACGGATGCCAATTACTTGGGTCTAAAAATTAAAATTACTAAAGATAAAACACTTTTTTAAAAAGATAAAACTCCGATTTTCTTTTTTGGACTATAGTCCAATCCGTTGACAGAAAAGAAAAAAAAATCCCAATTTTTGGAGTCCCTGCCTGATGATGACCCTTGAGAAAGTCTTCAGGCCGGATTTCCTTTACTTTACTTTCGGTTTGGTTCACCTTCATTTCTACTTTGATTTCTATTTCAGTTTACTTTGGTTGCTTTATATTTTGGTCTATGTTACGCTATATCTTTAGCAGTAGCAGCATGGGCGCTCACTAAATATATATGTATTATTTTAATAATTTTAAAAATATTATTTTAATAATTTTAAAATCTTTTTTTATTTTTCTAATATTTTCCTTGTAATAATTTGTAGCAGGTTAGGTGCCATAATAATCAAAAATTTTCATCTCTTAATTTTTTTAAAATTAACAGATAATTAAGTGTTAAATTTTTTCTATTTTGTATTTGTTGTTTTTCTAACCCTGAATAAATATCTTTTTCTCGTACTAAATAATGGAAAATGATATTTATTTTTATATTGCTTCTATGATTGGAATATACAATATCTAGTATTACTAATATAAGCATTTTGTAGCACGAGCTTACTTGTAATTGTAAAGTTGTGCAAATTCTAGGTTATTATAAGCTTGCGTCATCTGAAAAAGAAAAACAATAAGAATTAAAATCCCATTAATATGGGATTGAACAAAACTAATTTTAAACAACTTCCACTGACCTATATAATTCGTAGAGAGTAATGCAATTGCAAAGAGCTATAAAACTGTCTGTAAGGTTATTATAGGACAGAAAAAGTAACCGACGTGAAGGATTCGAAAAATATTAATGATTAAATCGCACTGAATATGTTGTCTGTGCTCAAAAAGAGAAAAAATATCTATTTTGACACAGTAAATGATTAAAGAAGGAATCCTTAAAGAAAAATTTAAATCGCTGGGGTATAAAGTGCCTTAAATTTATATTCATTTCATTGTAAAAATACATGTTCGAAAAAAGGAATATTTTGCCTATATAACTGTATACAAAGCATAATTTGATCGAAGTTTTATCGTTTACATTAATATATTTCCTTTTAATTTCTTAAAAATGCAAAAATTTCCCCAAATGTAGAAAGAAAAATCTTGAAAAATGTATGCCAGCTGAAATGTCTTTCTTGCCATTTGAAATTTATTCAAAATTTTGAGATTCATTTAAAAATACTCGAGTGTAATTTCTTAAATAGTAATCCAATATAGCGAATGAATTGAGAAATGCTATATAGACTATAAAATGTAGACTAAATTAGAATAAAATATTAGTTTGAAAATTACGTAAAATTACGTAAGTAAAAAGTTACGGTCTGAAAGAAAATGAGATCTACACGAATAAAAAGAGGGTTTTTTAAATCCTTGTTTAAGATTAAAAAACATTCAGGATTGGTTTGTTGATATCAAGGAGCAAAGGTAACTAATAAAATTTCATAAATATAATGAAAAAAGAAACTAAGACCATATTTGGGAATATTAAAATAAAGAAAAAATTTCAACATCACAATTTAAAATCCAATACTACTACTACTACTACTACTAATAATAATAATCGATGAGCATAAATGCATTTAAAATATAGTTTTTAAGTAATCTTTACATTTCATATGACAATACCAAGCTGGGTCTAAAATATTACAATGCAAGTATATTTTAAAAGATGTATTTGCTCTATAAAAGCTAAGGTAATGAAGGAAATGGACATTTTAAAAATTCGCTAATTGATAAGAATTAAGTCAAAATAAGCATACCTTAAATTTGATTTGGATTCATCAAATGATTCTTACACTTTCAAACTTGTGTATTTATTGTTTGTTTATAAATCATCGGTATTAATTCTACTAACCTATAATTAGCTTACTAGTAATCTACTAGTCTCATGCTATAACTTGTTCTTTGGCAATACAATCTACATCTCTTATTAAAAAAATATTTAAAAAATCTTTCTCGTGGTCAGTATCTTGTGTACAGTGAAAATGGTTTTTCTAGTTTGTAAGAGGAGAGATTATACGAACTTAATTTTATATCCTGATTAGTTTTTCCTCTATTTTAAGGACCTGCTTAACTTCCTTTTCCTATTATCTCCTTTCTTTTAACCTTTTAAGATCATACAGCTTAAAAGGCGAAATAACAAATGCAGATTGTATTGCTTCAAAAGCAGTTGTAGTAGTGGAAGTAAATAACAGTACCAGTATTCAAGTAGAATTAATGCAATTTGCAAAACTCATCAATAATTATATTTATTGTTATTTTAAAACAATGCCAATTTCAGCAGGAATTGAAACTTCCGAAACAGAATTCACAAAATTAATTTTTGAGAATAGATTACTGAAAGAATCAAGAGAAGGAAGCAAAGTTTTTTTCTTAAGTTTTACAGGCGTAATAGACAGTAAATAGGAAGTTGAAGGAAATGTTTTAAATCTCATGTAGAATTTTACCATCGATTTTCGTAAATGAAGTTTATGTAATGCATTTGCTCTTATAGTGTAATACTGCAACTCAGGACTTCCCGAATACTAGAAATACTTTATTATAAAGAACTAATCATGTATTGGCTCTGCTCTGATTTTTATGGCAACGTATAATCTTTGATCGAAAAATTAAAAAAAAATACAAGCTCCTAGTAAGGAAATTATTATTAATTTTCTATTTTCTATTAATTTTATTAGATTAGTTAATTAAACTTTGAGTTTAGAACATATACAGGGTGTCCCATCAAGACTGGATAAAATCTGCGCAGTCAAATTCGTTGTTTGAAAGGCATATAAATGCCTTAAAGAACTGTAACTTTACGACCCACAGTTTTCGAAAAAAAAAAATATGCTAGAGTAAAAGTATGATGTCATATCCGGTTTACGCAAAAAACCTTTATCCGGCCGCTGGATTGGGTATCACGATCCTCTTTCATGGTCACCCCTATCTCCAGATCTGACTCCTTTAGATTTCTTCCTATGTGGTCATGTAATAGAATTGATTTATCGAGACCCAGTTGCTTCAGAAATGGACTTAGTCCATTCGTCTCCACAGCGCGCTTACATTAGTGGACACTGCGATGCTAGAACGTGTACAAACAACCGTAGCATAAATGCCTCCTTATGCCCGCGGGGGGCATTTCGAACGTCTTCCTATTTAAAATTATTCAAGTACTGATGTTCAGGTTTCGAATAAAAGATTTTTTTTGTAAACTGAATATGACGTCATACATTTTTCCCGTGTTTTTCTCAAAAAAATATAAATCGTAGAGGTAGGTTCTTTGGGCATTTTTTTATGTATTTTAAACAATGAATCCGACTGTGCAGATTTTATCAGGTCTTAAAAGGATAACCTCTGTCTCTGTATTTCCAATTAGTCATACAAATACGTCACGCTCAGATCCTGATCTCGATTACCCATCCAATCTCCTCTCCCCTACAAAATCCTTCTTTTTAGATTTTACAGGAAAAAAACTCGAGGATTCTATTAAAACTCAGGTTTTGTAACATCTGTTTTCTAGAGCGTCTAAATATGTCGTAGGATGTTATTGGACACAATGCGAATAATTTGTTAGACATCTTTTTTCTTCGCATATAGTTTCCACTCCGTATTCCACATTTAGTTTGAAATTCTTTTACTTGATTGTTTATTTTTGAAAATTCGGGACACTCTTGCATCAATAAGAAGTGCCAATAAGTTTAAAGACTTCAAAGACACTGCCATATAAACTGTTATATGGCAGTGTCTATTAATGTTGCTTTAATCAGGAAATCCATTTTGTTAAAAGCAGTATACGCTCTGCACACACGGATAGAGTTTTAAGGGTACTTACATATTAGACCGTCGATCTTTATAACCAAATTTGAAGACGTCGCCAATGAATTACTAAACCGCCAATAATAGTTAAAACCACCCTTATTTTTGAAAAATTGCTCAAACCTTAACGGTTGTCCACCATTTTGTTGGTTTCGTTGGCGTCGACGGTCAATCGCCAAATTTGATTCCGTCGCCAAGGAATTACTAAAACATCGGTGATTGTTGTCATCGATGGTCTAATACGTAAGTACCGTTTTAAGTTTATAATTTTCTTAATAGTTGTTCTATTAATTATAGTATATTCATGTTTCGTATACTTACAGCAGTAATGACGTCTCGGCTCAGTGCTACTTTGTTAATATTATCCCCATCCATTTCATACGTCTTTTTCAAGACTGGTAAGCTAGGAATCATAAATGTTTCAGCACCTAAAAAAATTACCAAAATTACTTTTTACTGGCGAGACTTTAAAGAACAATTTTTTTAAAAAAATGTTTAAAAATCTTTGCGTAAGATCTGTAGTAAATACCTAAATTTAAAATAATTTTTAGATTTTTATTTTTAAACTAGCCGCCTTTGGCGACCACTCGGTTCGCCAGTATTAATGCTCGCTAATATTTTATGTAGCTGTGTCTCATAACAGGTTTTTCACCAAAATATTTTTAAACCAAACAAATTTTGATAATCTTATAATTCATTTATAGTATTATTTAGTATTATTTTCTTCAGATGATCTGTTCACTGTACTACTAATCTTTCTCTTTCTACGCGGGCAATGATTGTCCCGGAATTAGTATTTTACTTAAATGGTGGAGGGAAAGGACTAAAATTCTACGTTTTTATAGAATAATGAAATTCAAATTTTCAAAAATGTAAACCCACTAAACAAATGAAGACACAATTGATTTTCAAAAGATGCAAAAGCTTAAAAACAGCTTGGACAATGCCTCGAACAGACGAAATATTGGTGACACACACACCTATCTTTTCTTTTCTATCCTTTTTTTCTTCACTACTTTTCTTTCTATAAACCATTTTTTTCGCTTTGTTATTTTTTTTCTTCCCTGCCCAGACTTTATTTTGAGCAGGCATAGGTTAAATATTCATACCGTCTAATAATAAAAGCAATTATTTTCTTTCTTTTTTAAACATCCCGTTATCTATGAATGAAAACCAAATGACTTCGCGTATTTCTTTCTAAACAAATCATAACTTATTACTTCCTGCTATATAACTCAGTTGATCTGGGGGGGGAGAAAATGATTTTTGGCGGGAAGCAAGAAAAGTGTCGTTTTAACTATTTTTCTAGCAGTTTTTTAATTTTTTCTCTTAATAAGAACCATCCTCGTGTCTTAACGAACATATTTTTAAAAAATTAGCCGAATCGGCCGAGTCGTTCTCTAGTTTTGCGCTTAGCAACGCATTTCGAGTTGCATTTTTATTAATATACATAGATAAAGACATGGATCTTTGTATTTCAATTATGAAATAAAATTTTGTGACTTAAATATCTCAAATTTTGTAGTTAATAATTGGTGAATAATATCTTGAAGTCTTATAATGTGAGGTAGCCTTTCTGTAGGTACTTTTAATGACATCAAGACTTTAGTAGTCCTTTCCTCGTTATACCAATTCCACTACATATAATAAAACTGAGAACTATGAAGTTCAAAAACATCTTATTTTAAAAATGAGCCCCCTTAGTTAAGCCTAATTAAAGCACTTTACGTGAGTTTATCTAAAAAAGAAATAAATGATAATTCTCTTCTAATGAAAATCCTAATGCTCCTCTTAAAAATAAGTTATTTTTTAAATAAAAATTTTATGACGGTAGTTCAATATTTTCTTATGCAAAACTATTTTGCTATATTTAACAGACGCTTTTCTTATACTGATGAATATTCTACAAAAGGTTCCTTTTTATAGTTTGAAACATTCCCTTGAAATTGATATTTTCATTCAGTAACATCTTTTGTTTATATTTCACAGTTATCAATTGTTAATGGTTACATTAACAAATTTCTACGAGTCCAAGTTTTAGCATCCCTTTCAAATATAGGTTATTTTACAATTTCAAATTCTACTCATCTAGTATTACTAATTTTAAAACTTTATCAGATGAAAATTTCATATATCGTCATTCAACATTTCATATATCGTCAGTCATTCAACAATAAAAAATTCTTAAAACTCTATTAAAGTTTGGAAATAATAATTAAAAAATAATAAGATTTAGAAGAAGAAAAAACGTAAAATCAGTACACTTTTTAAGTTTTATACATTTTAAATATTTTTTTAAATCTATAATTGTATTATATTTTTAAATTGCATTCAAATATCTTTAAACTATCTCTCACTCACGCGTATACGTAAGCTAAATGAATCAGTTCATTATTGAGCCCCTCTTCTATTAAATATTGTATCAATTGTAGCACTTTATATTTCAAATGAGATTTATCAACTCTCCTTTAAAGGTTATATTTATTTTCATTAACTGTTTTGACTATGACTCTAGAAGTCACTTAAAGGAAAGCTTTGAAGCATATTTTGAAAAAATAAAGTTTCTACAATTTGTATGCTTCCATATTGCAAAATAACCTGTTTTGCATTGAACAAGTACAGCACGCCATATGCGAAAAAATTATAAATAGAATTTCGGTGACCATAAGTTCTTACTATTGATTACCATCTGTGAGATTCTGGCTGCTCAAAGTGTGCTTTTTGTGGTGGTTGTTTACTACTGATTACCATCTGTGAAATGCTGTTTGCTCAAAGTGTGCTTTTGGGTGGTTGTTTATTACTGATTACCATCTGTGAGATGCTGACTACTCAAAGTGTGCTTTTGTGGTGGTTGTTTACAACTGATTACCATCTGTGAGATGCTGGCTGCTCAAAGTGTGCTTTTGTGGTCGTTTACTTCTGATTACCATATGTTGGGTGTTGTTTGCTCAAAGTGTGCGTTCGTGGTGGTTGTTTACTACTAATTATCATCAGTGAGATGCTGTTTACTCAAAGTGGGCTTTTTGTGGTGGTTGTTTACTACTGATTACCATCA
>JAOUZG010032472.1:2835687-2859400 GCA_026289955.1 Argiope argentata | reverse complement strand
ATATATAATTCACCCATTAAAGTTTAAGTAAATTTTTTTAAAACTTTTAATGGATGACATTTGACGTTAATACAGTTTTTTCAAATATTAATTCATTAATTTTTTTATTAATTCATTAAAAACTAACTTTCTCGCCAAATTTTTTTATTTCCCCGTTGCCAGATAAGAAATGAATTCAATGTGTTTTCCCCACGCCAATGAGGTTAGGCTTAACATGTTTTCGGCCGATTGTTTTAAACGATTCTGTTTATTTTCATAATTTTTGATGCATTTAAAAGTAAATATTGTTATGAAAGTAATTCAAAGGGAGAACATTTTAAAAATCATTCAGGAAGAATAAAGAAGTTATTTGCTTCAAAATATTCAAATTCTTTGCGTCACTGTAACTCAATTTGCAGTTTGTATTTCGTTTTATGACTGGATGCTTTGTGTTTATGACTAGAAATTTTAAGTGTTCTGCTATATTAATTTTTTTATAGTTTTTCTAAAAGATATTACATATTGTTTATCTACATAACAGCAAGCACGTTATTTATTTTAAAATATAGTATTTTTCAATGATCTTGTACTTTTGTAAATTTTTTTTTACTTCCAGTTACTATTGATTATTTCTTTTATATAGTAAATTTATTATATTGAAGAGGTCATTTTCTGGAAAATGAATTTTATTCTGTATTGCTTAGGTCGCAGGTATTAAAACGATCTCTATTTAACAATTTTGTTTGTCAGCAATATTTTTATAATTCAATATTATAATGTATAAATTTAAATAATTTTATTTTTAGATTTTCCTTACATGTCTTGAAATTCTCTGTTATGTATACTTTCATGTTTTTTTTTCTAAACTCACTTGAGTGCTGATTCTTCTTCTAAATGCTTATAGAAATGAAACTTTTTCCATGATCAAAAATTATTCTTCTTGGCTTATTTTATTTAAAGCTCCAAAAACAAATGAAACAAAATTACCTTTCCTTTTACCATAATCATGTTCAGAAACTGAGTGCAGAGAAAAATAAGCAAAGTTTTTTGTAGAAAATTTCAAAGAATTGCTTAGTAATCCTCCTTAAGATAGCGAATTTTATGAGCTTGTGAGAGTGTCAATAGTTAAGAATATTTTTAAATTTTGCAATAAATAGAAATTTATATTTACCAAGGCAGCCTTTTTCCTTATCATCTATATATCCGGCAGGACATTCACATTTGTATCCGTCACCTCTCCAATAATCTACACATTTTTCTGCTCCTCTGGCTTTGCATTCCTTTTGCACATCTTCATCAGAACAGGATCTTACTGAACAGAGAATAAAGAAATATTTAAAAGTTTTTCATGTCAATAATAAAAGCTGATGTAATGAAAATAATTTTTTCACATAAAAATTCATCATTTTGAAAACCATGGGGCTCGAGTTTCATAAGCCAGATAACATCCATCAGACTTAGGTGTCCCTTTTGTCCAATGGTTATGTTACTCGGCTACAAACACTAGCGGCCAGAGTTTGATCCTCATTGTCACATTGGTGACCGTGACTATGCAACTTCGTGCAGCTGTCAGGGCGCTATCTTCCCGCAGCAAAAGTCGTCAGACTCACTCGACGCATAGATTCACAAACAAGCTTGCCAACTCACGCACACGCTTGATGCTATAAAAATCGTTTGTCTCTCCACCTACTCACTGGTAAGAGAATAATGTGTGGCTGTTTTCATAAGCCAGATAATATCCCTCGGGATGAAGTTTCACTTGTGTCTGAAGATTATGTTACTCGGCTACAAACACTAGCGTCACGAGTTAGGTACTTGACCTTCAACTGCCACAACCGTCCATAATTGCAGTATTTCAAAATAAGAAAAATCAAATTTCTGAAAAAGAATTCGTTTTAATTCACAGGAATCTTTTGTTTCTCATATTGATCGAAATCTGAACGCTAAAATCCTGCCCACCATCTTCGCAAAAGCACGTTAATCTGCCTCATCACCAATAAGATTGGTTCAGCGGAAATCTTGTTTCATTAGAATAGTAATGTTGACAATTAACCATAGTGAAAAGGGATGTATGATATTTTATTGCAACCCATATCCAGCAATTAGTTGACTCACTTTGTATGTTTGCTGTTGCATTTGATTTGTGCTGGTAGATTTGTACATACTTGTTGTTACAGTCTTTTATGTATAATTTGACATACAGGGTGATTCAAAACGTGTCGTTTAAATTTCACGGAAAGATAAAGAATACGCCAGAAAACCAATTCCACGCAGGAAAGTATGTCTGCAAACGACATTTGTATGGAGAAAATGGACAAGCAAATGGTATGATTGTGGTAACGAATCGACTTTTATACCAACAAGGTAAAAATTGCCAAAATTCAGGAAAAATTTGTATTGCATTGGAAATGTTATTCTTAAAGAGATAATCTTATAATAATGTGGATATCAGTTTTATCCAGTCGCATATTCGGGAATTATTGTGGATATATTGTTCAATACACCTTTCCCAAATAGCAGTATTGTTTCTGGAATGGATACCGGATTATTGTCACATTTTGAATTAAATTTCAAAAACATATTCATCTGAAGTACACCATATAGTATATATATCTGCCGAATTATATAGCTGAAGGCCAAGTAGTCTGATATGTAGAGCTCCAACTCACACGCCTTGAGATATTTTGAGCGTCAATATAGTTTCTTACCAGAGTATTACAGTAATATCTTTAAACCGCAGGTTTGAAGTTTGGTTAGGCCTTAGACAGCTTTATATAAATTTAACTTTTAAATAAAAAGAAAAGGAAGGAAAAAAATTAAAGTACAACAACTGTGAAAAAAGATGCTTACATTCACAAGTAATTCCATTGCTGGCCAGTTTAAATTGTCCCGTGCATTTGCACTTGTTGTCCCCATCTCTCTTGTTATTTGGACAAACACTGGTTCTCAAAACGCATTTTTCTGAAATCAAAAAGCATAACATCTTACATTAGGAATAGAATAATTCAAAGTTTCTTACAGAAGTTATTTGAAATAAATCACGATTTCTTCGTTCTGTAAAAAGTTTCACTATCCACGTTTACTTTTTATTTCCTAAAGTGTCAAATTAACTATTTCTTTCAAGGCTTTGATAGATAGAATAATTTATTCAAAGCAGATATTATACACTGCTCAAAACAATTAGGGGAGCATATGGTTTTAACAGAATTACGCAAAGATGTCTGCCAATAAGTAACATAAAATGAATCATCCATAAATTACAGCCTGCCAGGAAAGGGAAGAAGAAAACTTTATATGCAAATGAAAGTTCATGACGTTAAAAACCAGAAAAAGGAGATGAGGCCAGAAATCGGGATGTTGCAGAAACATCTGTTTTATTGCCCTAACTGTGAAATTTGATTGCGCAGTCTTTTTGTTTTTGAGACAAGCTTATGAGAATGTCTAAACAACGTGATTTACTGGAATCCATGGCATGGCGTGTCATAGGCCGACTGGAATCAGGCCAAACACAACGGAGTGTTGCGGACGCTATTGGAGTCGCCAGAAGTGTTGTTGCAAGGCTGTGGAATCGATTCCAAGAAACAGGAAATGCTAGACGTCGACCAGGGCAAGGTCGGCCACGGGCCACTACAGCAACTGATGACCGGTATATACGGTTAACAGCCCGTCGAAACAGAACAGATAATGCTACTCAGCTGCAAAGACAGTTGTTCTTGGCAACAGGACGAAGGTTGTCCAGCCAAGCAGTACGTAATAGGATTCATGGGGGATGTCTTTATGCATGTAGGCCCATGGTCTCCATTCCGTTAACCCCACACCATCGTGTGGCCCGAAGAAGATGGGCTGCTGAACATCGAGATTGGCAGCAACATGATTGGAGCCAAGTGCTGTTTACAGACGAGTCCCGATTCAGTCTGGAGTGTGACACTCGACGTGTTCTGGTATGGCGGGAGAGGGGCACTCGAAATTACCCCGTATTCGTTCGTGAAAGGTCACAATACAGACGAGCTGGTTGGATGGTATGGGGTGGAATCAGCATAGGCGGACGTACGGGCCTGCATATCATTCGGAATGGCACTTTGATGGGCCGCAGGTATGCAGACGAGATACTGCGGTCTCATGTCATCCCTTACGCTGGAGTCATTGACGATTCCTTTATTTTCCAGGATGATAATGCCTGACTGCATAGAGCTCGTCTGGTGGAGAACATGCTTGAAGCTGAAACAATTCAGCGTATGGAATGGCTAGCGTGCTCTCCTGATCTGAATCCAATCGAGCATGTTTGGGACATGCTCGGACGACGCATTGCTGCGCGGTCAAGGCCGCCTGTGACTGTCCCAGACTTGGAGATTGCACTCCTTGAGTAATGGAACAGTATACCCCAAAGTCTGATCGATAACCTCATCGCATCCATGGCAAACACGTGTGCAGCAGTCTTAACTTTTCGAGGAAACCACACGCCCTATTAAAACTCATGCATCATGTTTATTCAGAGCCTTTTTTTATCGTTTACATGTAACCAAATTGTTGCCCTAAATCATCTTTTCATGTTTTTTCCATATTTTCAAAGAATTAAAGCTTAATTACACATTGTTTTATTTTTTTCTCTGTATTGCGCATGGATACGAGTGTACTACCCATTGTATGCCAATACGTGGCTGTCTCGCACGGTTTTCTTTATTTTTTTTGCTTGCTCCCCTGATTGTTTTGAGCAGTCTAGTTTAAGATACAATTTTCATAGCTTTAATCCCATAACATTGTTAGTTCACGCAGTAGAAAATGGTACTTACGTATTAGAACGCCGACGCCAACGGTTAAGTAGCTAACTGGCAAAGTTTTCAAATTTGGCGATAAATCGTAGACACCAACGAAATCAACAAAATGTCGGACGTTAGGTTTTGAACAATTTTTAAAATAATGGCTGTTTTTTCATTATTGGTGGTTTAGCAACTTATTGGCGACGCCTTCAAATTTGGCGATAAATATTGACGGTCTAATATTTAAGTATCTAGAAAATTATATTTAAATTTACTTAACATCATAATTTAACAACAGAATGCCTCCAATTGCTATCCAAATGTTGTTTAAGTTCAGCACAAGCGGGTCTTAATATCTTACCTTGTTGATTCCCAGTCACGTAGGCATTTCAGGGAACGAGAAAACAAATTCAACTGCAAATTCTGCTTTGACATTTTTGATCAAAGGGCTTACGTTTTGCAACGTTAAACTGTCCCGGAATTACCACATTTTATATACTTGGAAAAAGTCCTTTAATCAGCAGATCCATAATAAATTACATTTAATCAAACCGCAAATTTATTTGTGGCCTGTTTACTATTTACGAGAGGTTGATGCCAATTGACTCTCCTCCGTATAGGACATACTCGTTACAAGCACAAGCTATTATAAATCAGAACACATTATTTATGTGTTTTGGCGCTTTGCCAATTTTCGAATCGGAAGTGAAATGTCTTCTTATAAATGATGCAGCTCTGTTTATGCACAAATATACATTATATTCACATCAAATTAGTATCAAAGATATACGTATTTTTCGCAGCAGACGAACTCATTAAATAAATGAAAACTCTTTGAAGAAATACTCTAGATATCTTATAGCTTTATAAAACCGTTTTTTCCATTACTCAATCTAGGAATACATACACCAACTCGGGTTAAAAAAAGAATAATATGTAGTACTATTTTTCGTTGCCAATGGCCATACTCTAAACTTGTATTTTAATTAAAATAGCTAACAAAATTAATCGTCTGCCTCTACTTCATAAAATTACCATTAGCAACAGAAATAAATAAATATAAATATTTTTTTGAAATAAATAAAAGGAATAATTTTAATAATTACTTGTTAATTAATGTTTTTAGAGTATAATATGAGGGTTAAGTTTCTAACGGAGGCATCTCATTTTTGGAAAGGTGGCAACAAAGTGGTCGCTTGTCATATAGATTTTACTATAAATCCCATTTTAATTTAATGCCCAACTTTTAATTCCTTCTGTTTACAATTTTTAAGTCATCGTCCTCAGCTTTACAAGACCTAGCGTTTGAGAAATTATGCCCAAACATTTTTACATTTTTAAAGACTATTGGTTTTTATAATTTTATTTAGCACTCTTTAACTTCAACTCATGCTTGACCTTTTCCATCCTTTTATTTTAGAGTGTTTTTATCGTATTAGTGTTCCATTAAAATTTAAACTTGCTTGCACATTTATTTTCTATCTTTGCATTCGGATAACTTTTGATTTATATTTTAATATGTGTACTTTTACTGTCTTCCTTGTTTTCTTACTACATGCTTGGCACAGCATGGCCAAAAATGGCTTTTGCGCAAAAAAAAACACGTCTCAATTAAGCAAGTTATAAAATACATATAAATTTTTTCCTTAGTGTAGAGATACCCATAAATTTTTTAAAGCTCGAATAAAAAATAGCACATTGCCAGCCATTTCGTTCATAATAGTTTCCAATTTTATTGACTTAGATCACTAATCATTAACAGAAGAACTTACAGAGTTCGTATTTTATGAAAATGATTATTTGCAGAAAATGAACGATTATGAATCCTTTAAATAAAAAGTTTATTTTAATAACATGTGCATTGTTTATGGCTGAAATAACTCATTTAATTGAATACAATTGATTAACAGTTTTCTGTCAGATGATTAACAATAATGAATATTTGAAAGATACAGTCCACTACTCAGAGGCATAATATCAATTAGGATACAATCAATTATGGTATTGATTAATATTAAGATTAATATTTTTGCTAATAAAATTTAAAAAAGAATATTTTTATTATTTCTACTTTTAAAATCACAAAGCATTGAGAATTTATACTTGAAAAAAATCATACATGAAAACAGGAAAAAGAAAGTTAAAATTTTTTCATACTCATCTATGTTAAAATTATTTAAAATCACTTAATTATGATTGAAGCTCCTTCGCAAATCATTATTTTATTCTATGGAATATTTTTTTAAAAACTTTTTCATGCTGTGTGAAGATATAATTGCTTGATATCTCAAAAAAGGGATAGCGATTTAGGTGTTTTAAATGATGAAAATCAGTATTATTTTACATCATTGTTAATGCTTTGCTACACCTAATTCTACGAGTTCATAAGTTCTTAGCGTATGATAAATCGGCGCTAATTAAAATATAGGATCATATTTTCAATAATTTGTGTCTTATCCAGTTATAATCGCCTTATAATTTTTTAAAGTTTTGATTGGTTAATATCTAAGACATTAATAATTTTTGTTTATGATATATTTAATCAATTAACATTAATACAAATAATTTGAAAATTTGAAATATTTATATCGCTGTTAAAATACATTTAATTTATGAAAAAAATAATATAAATTTTACTAAAACTTTAACTCAGTATAAAACAGGACCTAGAAGGCAATTCTAAATTCAACGTACAAACTGATAGGAAATGTAAAGTAAAGTAGGTAGGTGCCTGTCCCCAAATCTCTTAGAGGAGCATGACTACTGACATCAAAATGGAGAACTAGCTGACGTTTTCGTTACTGTTGCATTTAGATTTTAAAAACTATCATTTTTCTTTTAAATATTCATCTTGAATTCTGCAGTTAGGTAATACAATTCATGCCAAACTTATACCTTGGGTCTCTATCACCAAAGCAAATTTTCTCGAAATATCTGGTAGTTTAGAAAATTTTCTCTAGTCCATGCTCCATCGCTGTGAAAAGCGCTAGATCTATCAACAATTAAAGACTTTAGGCAATTATAAAATTGAATTTATATAATGCAGTATCTAAATGTAAAAGTCTTACATCTTCAGGCCAAATGAAGAATCTTTGTCTATTACTTTTTTTTCACTTCTATATCTTTGTTTTCTATCATGCATTTTTATATCATTATAGACGGTTTTTTGTGCTTTGTACTCTCTTAGTTGTTTTCTTATATAGTGCAACATACTGTATTGCAATAATTGAATAACAGTACATGTTTGGAAGTCTAGAAATATATATACATACTTATGGTTGTGTTAAATACAGCATAATTAGGATCGCAAATGCAGATTTCTGGCTTGTCAGAAGCTTTGTAACACCACCCAAGGAATCCACAGTCGCTATCACATTTAGTTTTATCATCCTTGTAAACTGAAAAAGACAAATTAGAGAATATTTAAAATTCACATAAAGCAAAAAAAAAGATTAAAATGAAATCTGCTGTGCATATTTCAATGCATCATGTCAGAACATGATTTCTTGAACGGCCATGCACCACGTGCTCGTTCAATTCAAATTATATTTTTATTCATTTTAATGGTATCGTTGAATGTGTCACTTTAGCATTGCAAACGATCCGAAAAAAAACTTTATCTCGCATTTACTGTTTAAAAAAATATCCCATTTCCTATTTATTTTATTTCAATTAATTGTGTGCTCAAACTTTTCTAGATTTTATTTGCTGCAGAAATTAACTTACTTTTAAATTAGAGCCTTTGTAAATGAAATGGCAACATATTATTAAAAGCTGATATTTTGAGATGCTTGTTCAGATAATAAAAGTATTATTTTCAGGCATGCTCTGGCATGATTAAAAAAAACGAGAGAATATATTATGTGATTAATTCCGAAAAGTATGTTAAACCAAATTAAATACTGCCGCAAAAAGAAAGCCTGTTGTAATTCACCATAGCTCGATTGACAGAGTATTGGACTGTGAATCCGTCGGTCGATTCTCGGCCAGCACATTTTATCCAAAGACAGGAATTTCAATTTAAAATTGTTTTTATTATTTCTCTATGATTCTAGAACATTATTTACTATTCGAGCGAGATGATTCTCGACTGTTTTACTGAGATATAAAAGCTGAGTTCCATGAGTTCTGCTCAGTTCTTCATTCTGTTCTCCAGCGAGTTGTTTGGTGCTAATAAACGCGATTGTTTCTAACTATCCTTAATTCAGTCGTCGTCTCAATATCAATCTTCAAAAGTATATTTTAAAGTGAATGAATAGTTTTCATGGTGCAAGCTTTAAGATAAAAACTTTGCTAAAATAGTATCAGCCTGGTGACATTCAGACCTTATTCATGAAGACAAACTAATTGCATATTCTTTTTAATAGACCAGTCTTATCTTTATGACCCCAATCGATATCACATGATTATATTCCTTTAAAAAATACTGTAAAGGTATGAGATCTTCTTCTGCTATCTCCTGACATTCAACCTAAATTATTTTCCCTTGAAATGAATGTTTCAGTTTTTGCTTCTATTCTAACTTAAGTGAGACTTGCAAAAATTTTGTGTTTTCTTCTTCTGATCTTTCCAATAGTTTCAAGCAGTTTAATTCTTAAATAATCGCATCATATTCTCGAAACATAAAATATATTCTAAATGGTATCCAAAATTAACGCAAGATTTGAATTTCCATAATTTTTTTCAGTTAAGTTTTGGAAATCTTATTAAAAACCCTTTGACAGCTGATAGTTAGGGTTAGGTTAGGGACAGGATAGTTTAGGGTTAGTTAAATTATACGATAGAACGTGTTTTCATGGTTGAACAATATTTCAAAAATGATGAAAATCTGCATTTTGAAAATTTGAGGATTGGCCCACTAGATCGTGTGATTTAACACCGCTGTATTTCTTTTTATTAGATTATTTGAAATCAAAGGTCTATGATAACTAGCCCACGAGCATATGCATATTGAAGAAGAAAAATCAACGCTGTATAGAATAACTTCACTCATATTTATGTAAAATGATCATGGAAAATTTAGACAAAAGAGTGTCTAAGTGCCAACAAAGCCGTGGACACCATTTCCTTTGTGATATTTCCTGTATAAACGATTCAATAAAAAGATAATAGTATAAAGAAAAAAAACATGTTTTTTATTTCATTCAAAGCACGCGTTAGTACTTTGAATTCGTGTAACGTTCTGTAGCAATTAAAATATCAGCAGTCAAACAATTTTTTAATAGGATTTCCAACCCTTTACTATATGAATGGTAATAAATTCAAATCTTGCGGTAAATTTTGATATGTTCACACAGTTTTGAAAATTTCCATTTATGATAGTAAAAATTAGTCTTAATGAGAATACAAACGGGTATTCTGTAAGAAATATTTAATTGTAATAAGTTTTAAGAAAATTAACGGCTGCTAATTTTCATTCATGTCTATTAAACACTACAACCAATGGATAGTTGGCAATCTATTTCATATCGAAAATTTTAATACTGACGAATCTTTGAATTTTTTATGATTATCAAGTTTATAATTTATTTTGTTTAGCGGCTACTATGCCTGTATATGAACGATTTTATTTAATTTCAGGTTTTATATTTCTGAGATTTAATTTCAAGCCAGAATAGGAACAATCTAGTGTGAGATTCTGTGTTGTGACCAATGGCACTTGCCTTGGACAAGCCTCCGCTGGTAAGATCCCTTTGATTTAAGCCTAAGAGATGCGTCTGTTTGTTTTACAAGTAGCGCCATCTATGGCCAAGAGTACGACTTAGCTACACACACGTCACAGCCCTTTTTAGGGGGCGGACTTCATACACGCAAATTCATTCATTCATCTCAGATTGTAATTTAGACTGGAACAGAGAACAATCACCTCTTGCCCAGTGCCCTCAAATGGTATTACTTTCTACATGGAGGACTTTGCGACCATGAACAGATTTAACAAGCGCCAGTCGCCACACACTCGGGGTGAGATTCTACTATACTAGAATGGCAACAAACTTGATTATTTTGGTCCTTCACAATTATGTTCCCATACTCGATAGACTAGGTTTGTCAATTATTTGAAAATTTATAGTATCTTCGGGCACCTGCGAATGTTACAATAAAAATCCAACATCTATCAGCTGAGTATTATCGTATTCATTATGAGATTCTGTTTTGAATCTTTAGATTAGTTTAATATTCTGCTGACAGTCGTTTAATTTGCTTGATTTATGTCAATGGTTTCCTGATTACATATGACTCTCAGTAACGGTATTGGACTTTATCAAAGCGATAGTGTCATGAGTAATATAATTGTAAATGTAATCTTGCTTCTCCTATAGAAGGCCATTTTGTTTCAAATGGATTAATTCTTTTGCATTCCTTCTTTAGCCATGGGGGATGATAAAATTACAAAACTAATTCATGACACAGATATAGCTACTCCTTTAATAAAATCAACCTTTAAAATAACAGAACAAACATCAATTAACTTATTTACAAACCTTAATAACAATCCTCAAAACTCTGTATAAAGGGTTCTGTGTAAGCGACTGTGATGAGTGTGTGTCTTAGTCGTACTCTTAGCCTTAGTTGGCGCTACTTCCAAAGACAAGAGACGCTCTTTCGACTTAAAATCCCTGACGGCCGTTAGCACGTTTGTTCATGGCAAATGATATTAATAACGACAACAGTAACGAAGAGCAAAAAAGAACGGAAATAATCTATAAGTAATTGATTTTTTTCATGCCAAATTCTTTAAATGCAAGCGCAGTAAGGGAAAAATACAATAAGTTTCATGTTATTGTTCCGTCGGAACATTGTTGCCATTGACCAAATAACAGTTTTGTACCTGTCTACTCATTTCTGCCTATTGGCCGAGTGAAAATCTGGTATAACTTCAATTGGGCAGATTCGAATCAAAATTCCATGCAAATCTAAAATTTATGTGTAAAAAAATCCATACCAAGTTCATTTATCAAGATAATAAAATCACGTTTTTTGACTGTCATAATAATTTTTCTACCCCACGCTTTGAACGCACCAATTTATAAATAACAAAAGTTTTCGTAGACTAACGAAGCCAATCAAATGATTGAGTTAGGGAAATTGGGATAAATACTTAAGTTATGAATGTGAATAAATTTTTTAAATAATACTTACTACATTCGCCGGTGTCTTTATTGCGATCCATTCCAGAAGGGCAACTTTTCACGCAACCTTTTCTTGGACCAGGTAAGAAACAACTTCCATCTACGTAGAGAAGAAGAAAAATATGACTTTTAATTATTTTTAGTTATGGAACTTGTGCTGCTTTTCAATGCATTTAATTTCTATCCCTTTTATGAAAAAAATATCAATGTTCTAATCATGTATCCTTCTCTAACAGTTTATATATTAACCCTTTGCACTCGAGCGGCGCCGATACGGCGTCCGGCCGTATCGGAAATGTAATTCGATGCATAATTATTCAAAATAAAAAGGCTTGTTTATTGTTCCAAATTTGTGTGTGTGTGTGTGTTAAAATTGAATTTCTCCGTCTTTTTATCATTATGTAGGTATTTTCAATATTCAAAATTGAAAAATAAATAAATAAAACTTCAAAATGATGCACCGTCCTGAATGGTGCCGAAGAAGAGCCATCGAGTGCAAAGGGTTAACTCTTGTTCCATGATAGGATGCTCATGCTCCAAAGACATATAAAAATTTCAAATAAGAAGCAATTTCCAAGATTTTATGAATGCTTTATACGTTGAGAAAATATGTATATCGTATTTTACTTGATTTAGCATAGCATTTAACAATTTTTATTTCCCTCATAGGGCATAATTCCAGGGATTTGACAAATAAAAATTGTTGGGGTTATATCATATTAAAACATCAGAAGTTCGTTGATTTGTCCTTTAATTTATGAAATAAGAGGTGATTTACCAGGGTATGTTTAGCAAAGATCGCTCAGAGGAAACTGATAGTGGTAAGCATATTTATCACTAAGCGTTAAGGATAAATATATCCTCGAATGTTCAATATTGAATATATTTACCACTGCATTTTAGGTAATTTAGAGCAACTTGACACAGTTTTATAGTTGTAAATTATGGAAGTGTTTAGAATTTAATTTCAGTAATGCCTTGCATAAAAGTTTGAAGCTCATTTTGTATTTCTTAGTCTGGCTGGGTAGATTGCTATAATGCATAAAAATAAAACTGTTACAATCTGATGAAATTTTATTAATTACATTGTAGCGTTTGAAGGTCGCGGTATGAACCTGCCACGTTTGGGCCTGTAGCCGAGTAACATACCGATCAAGCAAAAGGGACCCTTCAGTTCGAAGGTTATTATCTGGCTTATAAGGATGACGCTACAGTACTTCCCCACCAGTGAATCGGTGAAGAAGCGAACGATTTTTTAAATTGTGCCAAGTATTATGACGAGTTGCTGCTTGCTCGTCAAGTGGGACTGACGATTTTTTTGTTTGTTTTTTGCTTGCGTCAAGTGAGTCTGATGATTTTGCTGTGGGTAGATGGCGCCACAACTGTTGCGGAAGGTTGTGTTGTAAAGGTCACTATTGTAGCGATTGAAGGTCGTGGTACGAACCTGCGACGTTTGAGCCAGTAGCCGAGTAACATACCGATCAAGCAAAAGGGGATCCTTCAGCTCGAAGGATATTATCTGGCTTATAAGGCTAACGCTACAACATCTTAACCACGTTTTGTGTTTAAAAAATAAACTAAAATGTTATAAATTATAATATTCAAATAATAAAAATATCAAAAAATGAAGCCAAAATAAGCATAAAATCATTAACAGAAAGATTACGAATATTAAGAAATTCATTCCAACTGCATCAACAGTTCTGTTCATTTTTAAAATTAGTTAAACATCAAATACAGTGGTTGAATTGAAATTAGGTAAATTTAATAAAAAATAATTATTATTAAATATCATAATATCTTAGATATAAGTAACGCAAAGCAGCGGGGGTTCATGTCTGATTTCATATTTTCAGGAGTTAAAATTTAAAGAGAAATGTTAGAATTTAATTTCTCTACGAAAATCTTCACATCGTGAAGCATATTTACCATTTTTGAATTTAAATTATGTTTAACAACAAATTTAATGTATTTCTGAGTTATTAAGGTAGCCCAATCAAATAATAAGCACCTGATTACCCTGTTTAGATTTTTACAATTTTTTTCTTAACCCTCATAAAAAATTTGCAGTTGGTAAGAATATATACTAGAGAACAATAGAAGGTTAAACAATCCCTCAAATACAGTTGATTATAAAGTTAAAAAAAATACGAATTATCAAGTTTATAAATTCCTACAACAGGTAGATATTAAATAGAAGTAATTACCTTGACATTTTTTATTGTAGTAGTATTTGGACTCGGAATTGCAGGAACATTTTACCAATCCAGAATCACTGTTTTCTTCGCACTTTCCTTCGGGAAAGCACTTGTTAGGAGTACATAAATTCTGGCCTGCAAAATATTTTACAGAAAAATTAGCTATCAAATGAAGATATCAAAAATTAAGAAACTTGTTATTGTGGTTCAATAATAGACCTATCACAAATCGGAATTTTATTACCTTTAAATGGATTTGTTGCAAGTGTATTGCTGATTTGGGATATTCGTTTTGGTAAAAATACGCAGCACTAGGATCTTATTTACAAAGTGCGTCTAAAAAATCGGTGGATGGAAACTTAAAAAAAATATATGGAAACAAAGTATCTTTATCCACCTTCAAAGTAACATCCGTTAGCCACAATACACTTTTGGCATTGTTGATAAAGTTGCTGGAATGGGTTAGCGAAAGCCTCTTCCGGGATTGATCGAATTCCCGATGTCACATGTCGTCGAATGCCTAGTATGTCCGCAAAACGTGTGACCTTTAGAAGCCCCTTGATGCGGGGCAACAAAAAGAAGTCTGCAGGTGCCAGATCAGGCGAGTACGGTGGATGTGCAATAACAGTTTCATGGTGGTGGGCTAAGAAGTTGCGTACACGGATCTGAGTATGAGTTCGAGCGTTGTCATGCAACAGGCTCCACTTTCTAGTCCCGTGGGCGAACACATTGGATGGGCAGCAACAAGCGTTTCAAAACAGATTCGTACAATTCGCCATTGACAGTTCGCCCTTCTGGGACAAACTACTGGTGGATGATCAAGAATTTCTTGACTTTGGACTTCTGTAGGCTGCTCTTTTTTGGGGCGCGGTGAAGCCGATGAGTACCATTCCATTGATTGCCGCTTCGACTGCGAATCACACTGGTAGCATCAGCTCTCATCTCCTTTGACGATGGTTTGCAGAAAGGTTGGATCTTGATCACATGAGTCTATGAAATATCCAGCTGTGTGCATGCGTGTTTCCTTCTGCTCGTCTATCAATGAGTGTGGCACAAAAGGGGAACAGATCTTGCGCTTACCCAAATCTTTGTGAATCATTGGTGCTAATCCGCAATTCCTCCGATATCTATCGTAGAAACAGTCGGTGGTTTTGCAACAGCATCTTTCGCACTCTCTCGTTGGCTCACACTTGCCGTGGGTCGATCCGAATGAGGTTCATCCTCGATGGTGTCCTTTCCCTCCCGAAATGGTGTCAACCAGTCGTAAACGCATTTTCTGCTCGCGGAATCTATTCCGTACACCTGCACCATCATTTCGTGAGTTTCTGTGACTGTCTTTCCAAGTTTGTAACAGAATTTTATGTTAATCTGTTCTTCCATTTCAATTTGATGTTAGTTTTCGCACACACACCGTTCGATTGGCTGTAGCAGACTAATATGTGTCGTTTTATAGCGCTATTTGCTACGTGGCGTCTCTCCATAGAATCTCTCCCTGCGCATGCGCGTGGGCACATTTTTCAGTCACATTGATTATGAGATATCCATCCATTCACGGAACTTTTTAGACGCATCTTGTATTTACATTATATTAGGGAAGACATTATTATTTATAAATTAGGAAATGTGCATTAACCTTGCAAGCGATTATAGACAAGTTCAGTTCAGTTTTATTGTTGTCCTGTTTTATAGCAACATTAGAACGATTTTAGTATGGAACTCGTAATTTTAAGCCATGGTTAGATGACGAGGACGGCACTTGAGCTAGCATCTCACTCTTTAAGCTTCCACATCACTGCAACGGGAGGATGTTTGGCGCCAAAAAATTTAACGTGCACCAGACCCTCTTACATGACGCTTCTGGAAGAGTGATTCTGGATCCGCTTCGACGTTGGAATCAGGTTTCGAGATTGAAACCCTCCGGTTCCGAAGCTGAGTTAATGAACTGCGAAACATCCATCTTCGGCACAAAAAATGTTTTTAAAAGAAATATTCATTTGTTATGTAAATAATCACGGAATCAACAAATAAATAATAAATCTCGTTGTATGAAACCCATAATTGTATTCTGGTTTTGGTCATCCAATACATGTGCTCGCTATCAAATTAAAAGAATTCACACTGGTTATACTCGTTTAACGCACAATTCTGTTCTTCTATTCGGAGATCGAACCCCTCTCTGCTTAAGATGGCAATTGATTTTAACTATTAGTCCTATTTTTATTGGGTGCCTTGATTTTAATCTTAATCGTTTACATTTTTTAAGCTCCTCATCACTGGATATTCCAACTCTGTTGGGGGAAAGCCCCTACAAAACCCTTTTTAAGTTTATCGAAAGAACTTAAAAAGGTGAAGGCTTATTTACATTCATTGATTTTTATATTTTCAATTTAATAACACATCAGATAAATATTTATTTTATTCACTGGTGGATTGTAGTGTCTTACGTCCGCCTCAATGTACGTTATGGAGCCCCTATTTTAATTAGGCGATAAATTTAGTTTCTCATTTCAGCTTAGTTAAACACGCTAATAATTTATTTTAAATTTACATATACTTTTATTTTATTAACTTTAGGAATATGTTTCCAACTTATAGGTTGTGACGCTAGGCAGTTCAACACCCTCGTTTATAAACAAATTATGAAGTATATGTTTGATTTTATATCTAGGGGGAGACAAATATACAGTGACTTCACCAGCTATGTTTAATAAAGTTATCTAATAGTTAATATAGAAACCATTTATTATGAAATTATCTATTTACAATAAAACAAATTAATTTTTTTAAATAGATTTCTTTGCACTCCCTTCTCGTCCTAACGACCCTACACGGTTGCTAGTCTGTCGTGTTTCAAATCCTCCCCTGATTTTATTCAAAATCTAATTGTAATTTGCTGTGCACTGCGCTCTGATGTTCTAACCTTTCACTTACTATCAAACAGTCAGTAAATTTCTCACACTGAATGAGTAATGGAAACATGTGAACATGTATTTGTTTCATTCATTTTGCAATCAGAGCAAATCGTGATAGATCGACTAAAATTTAATACAAGCTAAATAATCTGAAAATGTCGAATTTGAAAAATAATCACTTTGAATTATGCAAATGAAATCCATTTTAATATGATATTATGTGTCTGAAATATTTTATAAATATCTAGCTGAATGACAGTGACCCAGTTTAAGATTGTTATCAGATATCTTATAATTATCTGTTGTTGAAATTGTAACAAGGAGAAAAAATCAAGATAATATACAGGGTGTCCGAGAAGTCTTTGACACACTTCAAAAATTCGGTTTAAAAAAAATAAACGAGATAGAAAGTAAAATTAAGTTACATTTATTACCTCAAATAGTGAAGTTTTTTTTCTAATGTATCGATACACCTCGATGTGGGCCCCTGATTTTCGGGGGCTACGAGCAAATGACTGATGAATTCTATCGACGACACCTCTGTGTCGACCCAGGACACTCCCAGTTTCCAAAAACTTATTTTTCCATGCGATAATGCTGTTACGAGATGGAGGGTCTTTTCCCATATTTCGTACGGAAATTATGTTGAACTTGAGTCAGAGATTTCGATTCGAAAAACCACATAACACAAAACGCACGCTCACTTGAAGAAGCCATTTTCTAAATAACTCTTTCTAACTTTTCAGTACCGCAATATCCCGGCCAGTTTTGCATTTAAAAAAAACTTTACTATATGAGGTAATAAATGTAATTTAATTTTACTTTCTATCTCGTTCATTTTTTTCTTACCGAATTTTTGAAATGTGTCAAAGACTTCTCGGACACCCTGTATATATGAGCAAAATAAGCTGAAAAAACAGATACAAATTTAACAAGAATGGTCTGAATGTATTCATTAGTTTTCAGTTTATAACCAAGAATCAAAACGGTTTCACACACACGTGTATGCCCACAAACTCTTTCGTTTTGTGTGATATTCTACTGTGTAAGTTTCATATAGTAAAGATTCGTTCCCTCTCTAAGGGACACCTGTTTGACCATTATGACATTCGGTCATTTGTAGGGTGAACTGTATGACTCTCTCTCTTTGTAATTGCTCCAGACAGGGGATTCCCCCTTAATGGGATCATTTGGACTTTGAGTCTAGTAAAAATAATAAAATACATGTGCGGTTTCCATCCTTCCAAAGAAATAGAATGTATCTTAAAAGAGAAAGAATGTTAAAACTTTCGGATGTAAATCTTTCTTAATTGTGAAGGGTCAGGTACGAAGGTGGATCATTAATGAACATTTCCATGGTCAACTGGAGACCACTGAGAATATTTATGAATAATTATTGGGTAGTCGGGATCTCAAGTACACCAATGAGGAAATGAGAGGCGGAGTTTTGACAAAAGATAAAATGCAAGATTTTGGAGGAGAAGAAAATCTGCTGCAACGTTCTGGAGAGACTTCGAATGTCTTCGGAGGATCGTCGTTTGAAAGAATTAAAAGAAGCTTCGTGTGGATCGAGTTTCTGATTTAAGGTCCACCCTATGATTATCGGTGGATCTTTTAAGCTATCCCTGAAGTTGCCTGATGTGATAACAGCCTGTTAGATTTTCTTCCTAGGTTGTTTCTCCTAAATTAATCGAGTGACTATCCATGTATAGCTGTTAACTGTGATATAAATATTATCAATCATATTAACTTAGATGAGAACGAGTCATTTTTATGTATATAAGGATGTAAATAAAGAATTTGTCTTTAAACGTTATCCTCTTATTTGATAGGAAAGCATCGAGTCATTACAATAGTTTGTTTTTCAGACAATACACTATGAGATATAATGATTGCTTTGAGTCAATAAAGTCACCACTTACGTTCGCATGTTTTGTTCACCTCCTTGTAATTGTCCTTGCATTTACAATCTCCACCATTGCAGACTCGATTCTCACCGCACTCTACTTTGAAACATTTGTCGATTGCTAAGGAAATAAAAAAAACTATGTATGAATTGTGAGGGCATGCAAATATCAACTCTAGAGATGAGTTTCACTAACTCATCGAACACATATTTTTAAGGCTGTATAATTCATCGTGGGGCATAAAGATCTTTCTATTTTAAGAGGTCAATAAAAATATATAGGACATTGAAAACAAATTTTTTATGTTTACATTCGGAAAGAACAATGTTTGCCTTTAGTTAATTTTTATAATTTGTAACAGTTTTTGATATTAATTAATTTCAAGGGTTTTTTTTGTACGAAAAAGGATAAAGATGAAATGTTTTCCTTCGTTTCCAATGCACTCGTGAAGTCTCTTCCAAAAATTCAGCATACACTTTTCCACCAATGCTGGAGGAATTGCTGCAGTTTCGAATCGAATAGCATCCTTCAGTTCCTCTGTTGTCTTAGGTTTATGTGTGTAAACTTTAACCTTGAGGTAATTGCCACAGGAAGAATTCCCATTCAGAAATATCCAGTGAGTGTGCTGCCCATGGAATTTCACCTCGAATACAGAGTAGGTGGCTTGGAAATATTTGTGTTAGCACTTCCATGAATACGTTGGAAGTATGCGCGTGGCACCAACATGATGAATAGCTGCTTTTAATTTTGGGAAACTATTTAAAAGAGATTTGATTTCATTGAGTTGGTCAAACATATCAGAGATAACAGAATGCGAATTATTTTGCAAGTTAGATTGAGAGGGGAAATTATCCATATTTGGGGGTTGCTGGGAGAGTTGAGTTAGGAGAGAAATCAGGTCTTGTTCTAGGTCTAGGGTGCTTGTTCACGCGCATTTCTCCATCTCGCTCAATCTCGTGACTCAATGCAATTACGTGTCGCGAGCTGTATATACATTTATTACTGGGTTGTTTTATGAATTTATAATTGTGTTTTAATAAAAGATGGTTGTTTTTTTTAATTGGTGTGATTTTATTTGAGGAATATTATTTTAGAGATCCTTAACCCAATGAAGGTGTTATGAGGAGTATTAATATGGTCCGTCGATGTGTTGAGTGAAGAAATAACAGTGCTTTATAACCTACAGTTCTCCTACGAATAAATACAGTTAATCTACGAATCTCCAGCGAGCCACGCGTTCCCCCTTTTTACCCCTCTTGCGGTTTCTTGGGGTCCTTTGATGCCTGGACACTCTACCAACAATTTTCGGGAAAACTTTGGACGCGTCCACAGACGTCATAGCACCCCTAGAAACCGCAAGAGGGGTAAAAAGAGGGAATGCTTGGCTCGTCTGAAGATTCACAGGTAAAATGGAAGACTACGAGGCACCTAGCCCCGGCAGGGGCTTATCCTCGGTAATTGTGGTTGTGAATAGAGGCTTTGCATTCACTAGATGACGTGGAACTCTGCGATCAGCCTGCTAGATGTTCAACACAGGAGTGGCAAAGCTAGAATGAGGCAAAGCTGCTGAGGATATCAGGTCCGGGGAAGAGGGTGGGAAGGCGACCAATCAGAGGGAGTCTTCAGTATAGGCGTAGGAGGTGGGGTGGTGTCGTCTTAGGAGCTGAAGCATTTCAGGAACAGTTGATGATGATGATGCAAAAGTATGTATTAGGCTTTAGAGCAGTGCTGGCCAATCAGAATAGTGGGAATTGGAGCATAGATTGGTGGAACTTGGAATTTATTCTATGAGAGCATTAAGGATAATCAGCTTCTTCTCTTCCGGGTACTGGAGGTTTTGGCAAGTCTTGCAGCTTTAGGCAGTCCAGGGAATTCTTGCTGGAGAACTTTAATTTCTCAAAGAGCTTCCATCAGATTTTTCATTTCTGTGAGATCCAGAGTAGGGGGAACTTCAGTAGTCGTCCTGGGCCTGGGTGGTACGGGGAATCTGGTTGTTTCAGGAACTTGTTGTTGGGTAATTTCAGAGGGGTTATTTCTGGGAGCCTGGTTTCTTGCTATTTCTGCATAAGAGGGTCTGTTGAATCTGTAGGTGAGCTTGGGATACTTGACACATCCTTTCCATGAAGCGAGGTCTGAAGATTCACAGGTAAGTGATGGTTTCCCGGGGCACCTAGCTCCGTCAGGAGCTTATCCCCTGTCCTGGTAGTTCAGAGCAGCCTGGCGATCCGTAGAGTCCGTTGCCTCTTGGTCTGAAGATTCACAGGTCGTGTAACTGCGGCTTTAAGTAGTCATACCTCCTCGTAGTCAGCAACCAATAGGAATCCAGCCTCTCCTCCCTCCTCACCTCTACCCTCGATGGTACCTCAACGAGCTACGCAGACCAAGCCAGTTCTCTCTCTGACACGCTCCAGTTATCATAGCCGAGCCCAAGGATAAGCCCCTGCCAGGATTGGGTGTCTCGTTCACCGACTCCTAGACAAGGCCTGATTTCTCTCCTCTACGACTCAAGGGCTAATGCACCCGACCACCTGCTCCCCAGAAGACGTATCAATCTGATTGGTCGGCCCCTCCCCTACTCCTCTGGTTCACGGTTTCTTCAGCAGTTACTCTAGCCATCTCCGATGACCTTGGCAACATATAGTCAACAAGGTTCTCTGCAAATTGCAATCTACTGGTTCTAGGAGCCCCGTCAACTCAACCATCATTCGCAATCGGATAAATGGTACCGCAACGCATAAAATGCGAACAAAGAAAAATTTATTTTTATATATTAGATATGATTTTTAGAACCAATATAACGATCAATAAACTCTGTTTAAATTCTTGAGCCATATAATTCATATGTAATAATTTTATTCCTTATGAAAAAAATTCTTTATTAAGTTCTATCCCTTTTTTTTTACTGATTCACCTGAAAAATTATTTCTGATTATTGAAACAGTAATTTAAAACAAAACACGGTTTAAACATTGGAAAACGTTTCATAAATAATTTTGGAATGATAAATTGAAAATATACAAAACTGCCTTGAATTTCTTTCTGTAATTTAACTCCTATAATTTAAATTATGTTTTAGTTTGTAAATTATAAAAACGATGTTTGCTTCTTAAAAATTATGTATTACACAGGTAAAATAATTACATGATAGATCTTATTTTCCAGTAGGATTATATTTTCACCTAAAAATACGCAATTTCTTGCAAATAATTTCCATAAAAAATTTTAACATTAAGAACATAATCTTTTCGTTAATCGTTTTAATTAAGAATCTTATATATCATGCTAATTTCATGAAAAAAATCATCGCTTGTATTTTTTTATCAATTCAAAAACAATATTTTAAAAAAATGTATGATAAGTTAATTTTGACAAATAATAATTCTGTGAATGGCAAAATTTCTTTTAAAAACATGTATATAGAAAATCTGGCAAAATTATCGTGCAGAATAAATACAATTGTTGAGCATAAAAGGGAACAAATCTTAAATTACCTTGTTTCTCTCATTGATGTTTGTACGATGCTTATTCAAAAATAAAAACTATTTTTGAAAATAAATGGAATTTCATTTTTTTAAAAATACAGCTAAGGTTTCATGAAATTTTTTATGTCATTATGTAAGCAAAAATCACCGTTGATGATAAATAATAATTTAATGTTATTTTTTTATTATCATGGAATTTTTAATACACCAAATAAGGCACTGTAACTGGGGTGGCAAACCATTGGCCCATTTGCCATTGATGACACGTGACATAATATTTTGGAAACGACAATGATCAAAACGGTTTGCATTTGACTTCATTTGATAAACTGAAGGTGTCTCAAGTCGATTGATTGGAAATCAAAGAATTTGAAATGCAACGGTTTGATTTCAAGTCTGGATCAAAATGAATTCAATTTTTTTTGAAACAATGAAAAGTTTGGAACTGATTGAAATAGAAAGATTAATAAGAAACATAAGTAAAAATTTCAGTAGTGACATTTTTGAAACATGGAATTCGATTCCAGACGCATTTAACTGTTTAAAGAATCTAATTATTGCCAATCATTTTAACCAATTTTCATCTACCTATGCTTGATGATAATTATTTCCACAGATGAATAACATTAAAGATTCGATCGGAAACTGTTTGACATATGACTCCGATTCAGCATGCATTCTATTAAAAGTAACATCTTACCATCCTATATTTGTCATCTAATGTGCAAAAACAGAAGTTAAACTGTTACTTTCATTTGAATTGCACATGTAACTGAAACTCAATACTATGTAGTGCAAAATGTATTTTTTCGTAGTAAATAAAGAGTCTTGAGTTGATAGTGTTTGGTTTTACTATTTTTCCAACAACCGCGAGTCAAAATTATTTGATGGCACGTTTATACCTCAATAAACATTTCTTTAGACAAATTTGCGCATCTATCCATTAAAGTTTGCTATCCCTGCACTATAGCAATGGAATAATTGAACATAGTGAAGGACTATATTTTAGCATAATTTCAAAAAAAAATAATCATTGATTATATATTTAAACATTGTCTGCTTATAAAAAAGTCGTAATATTGGAAAAAATGAATATATTTTTCTTATAGAATTTAAAAACTTCATTACTGCAAACTAGTGATATACAACTTACCAGTGCAGGTCTCCTTTGTGTAATCGTAATAACTATCGGCATCCTTGCATTTGCAAGTTCCAACTCCGTTTTTGTACTCACATGTGCTGACAGCATCTTTGCATCCATCTATACACCATTTGGCTATTTGAAATGAAAATTACAAAAATTAATTTTATAAAACCTTTTTAAAGTACACGTTTATTAGTGCATTAA
>JAOUZG010032472.1:2797057-2825687 GCA_026289955.1 Argiope argentata | reverse complement strand
GAGTTAGTTAGTTGCTATAGTGATTTGATCGAGTTAGTGGAGAGTTTGTTTTGTAATAAAAAGCGTCTCGCTGGACTAAAGGATTTGTGAGCTGTGTTTGCGTTTGCTGTTAACGCTGTGTTATTGAGCTCGCTGCGATTTACTGTATCTGTGCTATACGATAGCTGTTTTGCAGTCTGTTTTTATCGTACGTAAGACTTGAATTTACGCTGTAATTGACTGTTGACTGCTGGATTGTATTTATCTGAAATTTTTACTTTATTAATTATCCTGTAAATAACTGTATATAGCTGTAAATAAATTTGTTTGTGCTGTCTTCATTTAAAGTCCATTCAATCCGAACCCGCTACGCTAAAAACTTAACAATATTGTAACTACTAAAACGAAAAATGATAAATAAACAAAATTTTCATCTAAGGAGATGATTTCTATCACTATAGCTTTAGTATACCTAAATAAAAATAGCGATTTGAAAATAATTTCAGAAAAATTAGATAATGAAAATTCTACTTTACCTTTGCATTCGCCCTTTTCGTAATAGTAACTATCGTCAAGGCATTTGCAAGTTGGTTTGAGTTCCTCCTCATCATAAGCACACTCCGCATTGATCGCTGTACAGTTTAGAGATTTACAGCCTTCAATATTTTCGCATTTGTCCCCAGAAGTTTTTGGGTTGCATTCGCACAGTTTTTTTTCAGAAACGCATTTTCCTCCGTTTTTGCAATCATTCTTCTCCACATTGCATTGATCTGAGCAAAAAAAAAATTTAGACATGAGTAGACATTAATGACAAATTTTCTTGCACATAGATGTCATTTAAAGAATGAAATGGGTTTTAGTCCAGATATTATTATTATTGAATTTTAAACGGAATTTGACTCATTTTGGATCTTTAAGTTTCGTATCTGTTAGTAGAACTCATTATGAGAAAGTTATCATAAATATAGAGATGAAGATTGCGATAAATGCTTCAGTAAAAACTTTGCTGCCTTTGGAGACTGGCTAATTTGCCAGATTAATGGCTGCGTTTAATTTGAATTAAGTTTCTTTTGCATAATATATCTTATGGTTTTCTAAACAAATTAACTATGACATTAGCATCATTAAAGAAGAATCTAGAAGGAGGACACCAGAAAACAGCTCAGGATATCTCAGAACAAATTCTTTAGTTACCGACTTCAACTTCGTCTTTAATGCATCAAATCACCCCCTCTCACAATGATTACTCTTTCACATAAACAAATATCCCAGGTCATTAATAATATCCCTCATGAAAAATCAACAGGGTATGATGGTATTAATAATCCAGTTCTAAAAACAATAAACAAGAATATCTCGACAATCTTTAAAAAATACTTCAATAAATGAAAAATTTCCGGATTTTTAAAAAAAATAAGCAATATCATTCTATTTTAACAAACTGGAAGAGACCCTAAATTAGCTACATAGAACGGATCAATAGTTCTCTTACCTACTACAGGAAAAATTCCAGAAAAAGTATTCATACAGCATCTTACTTATTTTCTAGAATCAAACAAATTCGGCAAGAATAGCCAGCTCAGGTTATGTGAAAGAAAATCCATAGATACTGCTCTTATAAAGCTTGCAGGAAAAATTTCTGAAGAAATAAAGACAATATTCTGGGTTTTTTCAGTGAATATCAGAGACATTTGATAAAATCCAACACCAGTCAATAGTCAAATAAACTAGATAAACTCCAATGTAACCAAAATTTAAGAAACTTCGTCGAAGACCTATTACATGACAGAAAGGTATTCTTCAATACACAAGAAGGCTGGTTCATAAGAGAATGGATGCAAAGCTGTCCTCCAAAAATGGTTCATTTATCGAGATCTACGAAACTTGGTGGTGGACGATCTGCTTAATAAAATGTTTCGTTTCCACACAAATTCGTCGATGATTATGGTTGGTCATTAAGACAAAAAAAAACCTAAGACAAACTACTCAAGAATGAATAGAACAATTCATATCTTGGGATGACATAAATAGTTTAGAAGTATCGATGGGGAAATCCAAATGCTATTATCTTTAGAAAATGAGCAACAGGACCGAAATGACATCCTGTTGAATAGATTCCTTCAACTTTTGGCCTATGCTGACCTTCCAATAGTATTATAAATACTATTGGAAGGTCAGAAAAGACACTGAGACAGGCTTTTCCAGCTTTGGAAACTTTTGCCTCAAATATGGGCCTTATCATCAACGAAGGTGAAACCAAATTTATGGAATTCCCATCCTCAATTATAATTAACAGTGTTCCTATGTATATCAACGGTCATATCTTCGAAAAAGTCAATCATTTCAAATACCTTTACACGATGATTAATGGCAATAATAGACTTAAAGCAGAAATCATCAACAAAATAAAAATGACATATAAATGTTTCTTTGGTCAGAAAAAACAACTAAGATCAAACTTAATTAGTCGAAATATTAAACTGTAGAATTTATACGACTCATATTATGCCTGTTATGCAAGTAAAATTCGGATTCTTAATTTGACACTGAACGTTCTCTGATTATGTTCAAGAGAAAGATCCTTTGAACTATCTTTGGCCCAATACTATAGAGAGGATGTTGGCAAAATGGATTCAATTTTGAATTATTCAAACTCTACAACAGTATGACAGTAGTTATCTGGATCTGTAGTTAAGATGGCCTCACCATATTTGGAGAAGCTCTGAAAACAGAACCCTCAAAAGATATGCTTTGAAAAATTCTATGGGATCCTGGGCCAAAGAAAAACCTCCAACTAGATGGCTGGATGATGTGAAAAATACCTGTTCTATCTGAGAATAAAGAACTGGGGGGGGGGGGAGTTGCCGAGGATAGAAAGTGCTGGAAAGTGCGCGTGATTTAGGCAGGAAAGGTCTGCAAGGAGTTGTAGTGCTCATGATAAAGAAGAATAAGCTACAGTAAGCGAAATCTTTTGGCAGGAAAAAAGAATAAATCTAACAGACGCCAATAGGGTGTCCTTATTGATGATAAATTAAATTAGAATACTCGCACCAAACATTTAGCAATGAATGCATCATTAATACCTTTTAATTTTCTCAAAATAGCTGCCAAATCCTGGGGAAAACATTTCGACAAAGAAAAATTTTGTGCAGGGCGGTAATTGAAAGAATTCTTGCACATGAGGCAGGATTTTGGTGCCTATTTCTCATTATTAGACTAGCAAAAAAAAAAAAACTCTTTTCCGTCTAAAAAGGCTTTCTTTTAGTAATTACGGGAGCATACAAAATCACGCCTACAACAACTCATCAAATTGTCCTTGACTTGCCCCCACTTCATCTGCAGATCCAAATGGTGGTAAGATTTTCTGAACTCCGTGGGAATGTTCATGATATACCACATATCAAGACGCACGAATACGAATTCAGAGTGACGGGCTTTACTAAAGAAATGAGCTACGGCAAGATTTTAAAATTCTCTTGTCTTATTGCATTTCTTTTTTCTGTTATGTTTCCCAGGATATTGGTGCTCTAATTTCATCGTTTTTATTTCTGGATTTTTCCCTCTAAAACATCGAAGATGGCATGTAATAGTCATAGCTTGACATCTTAGAAGGAATTTGTCCAGTAACTAGTCTGGCATGTTTAAGAGGGGCAATTAATAATTTTCCTGACTTAGAATCAAATAAACTAGTTTCTGTTTCAATGTCATTTGCTCTAAAATGTAACTCACAGACCTACAGTGAAGGAAATTATTCGTAAATATTGACATCCTTACATGTTTAATTTAAATACAGTAACAAATATACAGCATGAAACAATGTATAATCGCAAGCACTGAGAGATTTTATTTTGATTACTCTGATTTATGATGATGAATACTTCAGATGAAATTTAAATATATAAACATAATTATGGAATTCTATTTCTTATATAATTCTATTCCTTATTTTTAATGAATTCCAAATGAGTTTACTTATCAACAACAAAACACATCTGCCTCCTCTAACACGAAAATGACAACTGGCTAAAAATGACGAGGGAAGGAGGCAGCTCGTTTCTTATCAGTAAGCTTGATGAGGGTGGAATACTTCCCTCACTAGCGGATCTTTCCCGTAGTGGCTCCCTATGAGAATGGATCAGTCTATTAAAAACGTAGGTGGGGAAGGAAGGAAATGGTGATGGCCATAGCGGCGTGCGGTATTTGATTTGAAAGGCAAAACACGCGGTTGGGATAAACAGACGCGATTTTGATAAAGTTATTTTGTCCCTGCTTCGAATTACCTTGAGATTTAGATTTTTACTCCATCGGTTTTCAAATTAATAATGTTTAAATTGTGGGGGGGGGAGTGCTTGAAATGCTTGTATAATACTTTATATATTCTTTTTGAAATATTTGCCTGTTTTTGCATAATATTTATAGCTTCATTTGCTTGAAATACTTTTGTAATACTTTATATATTCCTTTTGAAACATTTTCATGTTTTTGCATAATATTTATAGTTTCATTTGCTTGAAATATTTGTATTATGCTTTATATATTTCTTTTGAAAAATTTACCTTTTTTTTCATATGTATCATTTAGCTTAATTCATGTCTTATGAATTTACGTTAATGTCTTTTATATTTTAATTGTTATTCTTGGTGCTTATTGAGAATAAACGAGAAATTTTAAAATATGTCATAGTTTGTAACATAAATTTTGTGGAAGAGGGAGAACGCTTTGTAAAGAATCTAAATTTAAACCTTTGAAATGTTATCTTTAATTTACATACTATAAAGGTTCATTCTTTTTTTCTCTTGGTGTTCTTTTGTTTTTTGCACAATAAATACATTTCAATTTGGTTTATTTCATGAAGCTGATGTGTCTATGTCAATACATATTACTTTCGAATACTATATACAGAAGGAATTAAAAATTCTAAAATATTATTTAGCATATAGTACTGGATAATTTTACTAATAATCTTAAAATCTGACTATTTATTTTAATTAGATACCTATACCTAGCTCATTATATTACACAATCCAGCTAATGCTTTTGCTGATTTTGCAATAAGAATATATTTTAGCTCAAACATAATTTCATGGTCTTTTTTACCTTTCTTTTAATTTTAAATTGTTTCCCAAAATTAATTAAAATAAGAGAACATTATTAAGAATTAATTAAAATAAAAATTGCCTCAATGATAATAAAGTTAATATTACCATGTAATATAAATTTTCATAATTTAATTATTAGAAACATTATAATCTAATTGCTTATTGCAAAATATTTTTTTAAATTTTAAATATACCTATATTAAAAAAAACGTGGAAAGCTAATAATTTGAAATGATAAAATTTATTATCACAATCAAAAAATTGTCCCTTTTTCTTTAATATTTTACTAAATTTACGGCGTGTGTATATATATATAGCTGATAATTTAAAATCTGAAATGTTAATTTTTATGAATAAAAAAAATATTTTTATTTACTGACATCTTTTGTAAAACATATGATCTCAAGATGTTTTAGAATTCTAAAGTATAAGAATTTGATTAATGTAAAATCAAGTGCATCTAAATAACCAATGTTTGCAGAAGAATAAATGTCAAAAACTGTGATTTTGTTTGTCAAAGTTTAGCATAGGAATATGGCCAATAAAAAAATTATGTTAAAATTTAAAACTTAACTATCAACTTTATTATTAGCTGAATTTGCCAGCTTGGCTGATTTCTCAGGATATTGTTTGTATTTAATTTCAATTATATCCCAAATTTGATACCAATATTTCAATGTCTTGCAGAGAGTTAACACACATTCATCTTTATTATTATTATTGTAGAGATTAATCTTTAAAAAAAATGGGGTAAAAGTGATAAATTTTGTACTTCCATCTTTGCTGACAGTAAAATAATTTATTATCTTATTTAAAATAGTGCTTAAATCTATATATTTTAAAAGAAAAGAAATATTTACTTTAAATCAAATAACAATTAGTTGCATACTATAAAAGAACCAATAAAAAATAAATTTTTATATTAGAGGCGACTTTTTTTTAAATTTAAAAATCTAAACAATACCTTATTTAAAGATTTATATTAACATATGTTTTGCTGTTTAAAATGCAGAAATAAGACTTCAAACAAGAATGGCAAAAAACAAACAAACAATAATCCTTTTGAAATTATGTTAACCACTTCAGTTGTTAAAACAAAAAATTAATGGTTTTATAAAAAATATTTAATTGTTTAATGCCCATTATTCATAAGTTTAAATCTGTAATAGTAATAATATTTAAGCTCAAAATTTAGAGTTTGACATCTTAAAAAAGTGAAAGAATTAAAAATAAGTATGAAAACTCGAATGACATGAAACTCTACATCTAAACTGAACATCTACATGAAAATCGAAGACAGATGAGTTCATACAATGTTTTCATGACTTTACTTAATCATAACTTTGTTCTCTTTTTATCACTTAATAGAATATATTTATTTATTTAACATTGAAAAATAAAAAAAACATCCTTTGGGGTTTTTTTAATTTTATCAAAATGCTATATTCTCCATAAATGCATTTACTGTGAACAAATAATATATTTTAAAATTATAATTCTTATCTTTCAGATCCAAAATAAATATGTTAATGGCCCAATAGCCAAATAGTATATAATAAAACTGTAAATAAAATGTTTTTACTGAATTTTTTTTTAATTCTTGGTTGAACTTCCACATCAATTTCAGAAGAAACTGCATGATATCAAATATATATAGGAAAGAAAAAAAATTATGGCTGAGAGTTGCAAATCAAATAAATTACGGGACTTAGAAAAGTAATTTCATTACATTTCTTTCAGTTTTCCCCGTAGACAGATAATGTATATTTCTCAAACAGATTTGAAAATTAAAATATAAAGTTATTTCCCTGTTTCAAAGATTTTATAGATATGAACAAATAGTTTTACTCGACATGAAATAAGTCCTCTATCAGATCCCAAATTACTGATATTCATTTTGCATCATTTTCATTTGTTATGTTTATTTTTAAAAACTATGAGATTTTTACCTAATTTACTCGTACTAGAAGTTTGATTGTTTCTTTCAATTTGATATTTTCTAAAAATTTTGCATTTTTTAAAATATCTACTTAATTTTTTTTCTAAAATAAAATGCAAGATATTGAACTGATGAAAAATTATTGGTTTGAGAAGGTAAAAAAACTAAGAATACCACCAGTCTAATACAATAAAAAAATCTAAACCTATTCTATTATCAATGAACATTATCAATATACATACTTAAGAAGAGTGACAAACAGAAATATTTATCATTCTTTAATTCATCTAGATTCTATATTAGATATTTAACTGGCCTTTTTAATAATTTCATTGTATAAGTTGGTATCTAAATTAAATCAATCACATGCAAAAAATATGTGGTCAAATTTTAATAGTGGGATATAACTCATTATACGTACACACAGATAAGTTTTTATTACATGATGGAAATAATTTAATATTTATTAAAAGTAAATCTTTACAATGATAAAGTACTATTTATCTGTCAAAAATTCTCGGACTTAATAAAACATATTTTATCATATAAATATTTTTTTTGAATGTATAAAAATATTTGAAGTGTTTTTGTTTTCAGTGTATTATGAAATCCTAACAGTTACAGATTAATAAGATTTCTAATTTTAAATATTTATTATCATTCAAAATAAAACATTTTTACTTTCAAATTAAAAAAAAAGTTTTTTTTAAAAGAACAGCAAACTTATTGTAAAAGACCATTGTATAAAGTTTCAGAAATAATAAAACCCCCTTGGCTAACTCCCATAATAATGTTTCATATGCAAATACTGTTCAAAAATTTTAAGAAAACAAGCGAAGATTTCTACCTATTTGAATGCAAGACATGCATTCAATTCCCAGTTTGGTCTGGAATTTATTTGTACAATTAAAGATAATCTTTTGCCCGTCTGTTATATTAATTATCAATGAAATTTTTTTTTAATTATAGAAGTGCCTGTGATTAGATTTATTATCAAAATATGTAAAATTCCTAAAAATATATGAGAAAATATTTCAGGTAAATAAGGTAGCACTTTCTAAATATAATTTTCAAGCTTCAAGATCTGTAAAAAATGACACGAAAGCCTTCATAAGAAGTTATTTTACGAATAAAGATATAGATTAGTTAGAACTCACATTTAATCTGTTTAAATGGCAGTTAAATAAACAGAAATATGTGATGAGTCATACAAGATACAAAATATTTGAGTTAAAATTCATTTATTTATAAATTGCATTTATAAATAAATGAAAATATTTCAAATCACTAATATAAAATAATTAAGGAATTTTGAAGCTGGATTTATGCATTTACAAAATATAAATGTGTAACAATAAAAACTTATTTTTAATTAATCATATACATTCAATTTTCTGTCGTACAAAAAAATAATTGAAAATACATTCGAAATATTTCAGAAGAAATTACAATCCACATGCTATCAGATCGTTTTTTATTTTAAATTAATTATATACAATCCTATTTCCGTCACTCATATAAATAATCGAAACTGCATTCGAAATATTTCCTACACAGACAAAATAACATTTGAAAGTAATCGAAAAATAGATTCTAAACAATCGTTCAGCAGTCAAAAAATATCGGACCCAGCCACATCGCTGCTTGGGACAGGTGTGATATAAGTTACTATTCTTAAGATTTATCCCCTCTCAACTTTTTCCCTCTTTCCCCACCTACGTTTTTAATAGACTGATCCATTCTCATAGGGAGCCACTACGGGAAAGATCCGCTAGTTACTTCCCTCGGTCTACAAATTCACACCCACTCGCGTCACTTCTCGGTACGACGTCACGACTGCCGGCTTGCTGGCACAGGGGTAGCGCGTCTGCCTCGTGTTCAGGAGGTCCCGGGTTCGAGTCCTGGTTCGGGCATGGTTGTTATTCTGTGTACTATCTGTGAGATGTGTGAATGTGCCCCCCTGTAAAAAGGGGTTGTGCAAGCGAATGAGATGAGTGTGTAGCAAAAGTCGTACTCTTGGCCCTAGTTGGCGCTACTTGAAACAAGAGACGCTTCACTCGGCTTAAATCTGCTGCTGGGTCCAGCAGCGAGCTTGTCCATAGGCAAGTGCCATTAGAACCAACCAACCAACCAACGTCACGACTTTCTGTGATGTAAGTGTGTTTGCTCTTGTCTTGTAAAGAGTCCTGTTGTGGCTCTTTCACGCATCTCATAGAACAAAATCTGAAGAACAATCATGCCTCTTAGGTCAGGACACCGGCTGCATTACCGTTGAAATAGAAAAAAAAAAGTAGTCTAACATGTTATGGGGCATGCCTAGCCTTAAGGTAGGAAACAAGTCCTCGAAAAATATCTGACTTCAATCAATTTTAATGCCAGCAAACAGGAGCTTAACAAACATTTTCAAAAAAAATTATTCGAAATTATTATTTATATCTATACTCTGCCTTTGCTTGGTTTCCCGTCGATTTTCAAACATTCACAAACGCCAGTTATGTATAGTGATAACATTATCTATGGCCTGGTTGGTAGAGTGTTGGACTCGTATTACTTAGGTTACGAGTTCGAAACTCACAAAAGATTCCCCGAGTGTATGGCGACTGGCGTTCGTTAAGAGTGCCGTATACAGAAAAAAAAACTCGATGTCGACGAAAGCGCCTCCTATCGGTGGGGGTGAGAGGGCGGTGACTAAGCTAACAAAAGAAGAAGCTTAAAAGGTTTGATTGACAAGCCGAATAACACCCAACCAGAAAAGAGTTCCTGGTCCCCAGGAGATACTGCTGTGTGGAAGTGTTACTTTCAGAAGGTCATTTGACCCACCCCCAATAGAACTTGCCCTTTCTCCTTGTAGATGCTTCTCGGAAACTGACGCCGTTTTGGGGGACATCACCCCCCCCACTCACACAAACCAAACTTGTTTGGAAAAGATACTTTTTGAGCTAGATATTTTAGATTTTCTCTGCTTGCACAGAAAATCGTACTGAGGGCAGCGGGAATGTTAGAAGGAAACTTAGAACATAGAATTCATCACTGATTAATTATTGAAGCACTTCGATTTGGGGCATTTAATTCATTTTTATAATTCTGTAAATATCGTAGAATCCTGTAATTAAGAAGGAGTAATTAAATAATTTAATTATTTATAGAATTTTATTTGACACGACTTTATTTTTAACACTTATTACGTTTGTTAATTTTTCAATCCAGGAGAATGGGCAAGATCTACTTGTATGAAAATGTAAGACATCGGACTCATTTCCGAAGAATGGGTTCAATCCTTTATCTCAATAGTTTTATTACTAACAGTGAATTTTAATAAAATGTTCCTTTTTTAATTTTTTAAATAAATTATTTATTTAAAATATATATTGAATTGTCTTAAATGAGAAAGGAAATGAAAAAAATTAGGTTGTATTTTTCAACTTGTGCAACATTGCCTGGTGTTTCTGTGTAGCTGGGATGCTCCAGATTTCTGCCTGATTTTCGCAAAAAAGAAAATATCCTAAATTTTAATTAAATGGCACATTTGTACCACATTAAAAAGAAAAGATAAATGTATTTAATTTGGAAATAACGTTAGGATGAATTCTATTCATCAGCTTTCCTAAACGTGGGATATAACCAACTTAATACAATTTACATAAATTGGAAGGAAAAATAATGAATTAAATTGTAAAATGCACATATTGGATTGAATGCCTCCTGGTTTTGAAAATTTTTAAACCATTAATTGTGTGATTATTTCTAAATTTATTTTGTTTTAATTATTTTTTGGATTTTGAAAGTACAACCATTCATCTGCTTAGCCATGATTTGTTGATATATTTTGTATCAGAATCTGGAATATTTGAGACTGAAAATTCGTCTAATATTTTTTTACTTATAAATAAAAAAAATAATATGGAAACAATAAAAAGAAGTTAGAGATTTTTCAAAAAATGAATCTAATTTCTAAAGAATTTGTTTCAATAAAATATGGTTAATATGGTCAATAACATTAAACACAAAGAAAAAGAAAAAAAAGAGTAAATAACTGCAAAGCATTCTCTCTCTGACATCCATCATGAATCAAGGCTGTTCCGCATTTCTGGAAGCTTGTCAGCAATTTTGTTTATTTGTATTTGTAACTAAAGGTTTTTAAAAAGTTGTGCGAGATTCAATTAAATAATTTGGTAGGAATATTGCTTCGTACGAAATAGAAATTATGATTACTCCTATGTCACCAGGAATTGATAAACAAATAGTTGTAAATTATATTGTTACACAAATGCTTACACATAAAAAAGTATTATTTTTTTTGTCATATAAGAAAACGTTGTCATAAAAGCAGTGACCAACTTAGTTTTAATTAATTTTTATAATTTAGATTTATGGTTGCTAAAATTTACTTGTTCTTGATTGCTTACTCACACGAGTATATTTAACTTCAAATTCTATGAGACATTCAACATTTAATACTTTTCTAAAAACCGTATACCATTCCGCATTTTGTGCAATGCACTCTTTTAACTTTCAACATTCTCAACTGAAATAGGAACTTGAAAAACGAAAGTGTTTAAACTTCAACTAATACATAAACTTTCTCATTCAGTATTATTTATACGCAGTACAGATAATATTCTAATCTAATATTAATTAATTTTACTAACATTGAGAGTTATACCTCCAATAATTTATTACATTAAAGAATAACAAGATTTTAAAACTTTATAAAATTTACAATGCTATAACTTGACGAAACTATTAAGAGCACAAAATTAATTTTTGCATAACAATAAAGCAAACAAAAAAACTATCTTTTTAATGATAACTCAGTTTTCTTCATCAATATTTTAAAGGAAACATTTTTGATTTCTAATCAACTGAATCATTCACTAAAACTGAATAATTTATGAATTTTGAATATCGTTCTTCTGCAAAAACTGACGATTTTAGACCACTTCATAGACGGTCTCAAAGAAGATACTCTACCAGGATTCCTCGACGGTGATTGGATTGATTATTGATTATGGAAATATTGATTGATCTAATATTGATATGTAAAAACTAACAGATTTGAAAGCAGAAGACAGGAAGTTTATTTACGAGTATTAAAACTCGAAGTATGAAGAGTATTTTTCAGAATATGATTCCTTAGGACAAAAGGACTGTGTAAAATGTAAACTTCATATTTTTTTTATAAGAACATTTATTGACTGAAGTCATATAAAATATTTATATTTGCATCATTTAAATGTTTTGAAAGTAAAATTAAAAATTGAATTTCACGAAAAATCTGTGAAATTTCTGTTGAATAATTCTTTAAGATGTTATGAAAATTACAAAAGATTTAAATGAAATCTGCTATGCATATTTCAATGTATCGTGTCAGAACATAATTTCTTGAACGGCCAAGCACCACGTGCTCGTTCAATTTAAATTATATTTTTATTCATTTTAATGGTTTCATTGAATGAGTTCCTTTAGTATTACAAACGATCCAAAAAAACTTTTTTTCGCTTTTATTGTTTAAAAAAATATAATTTCCTATTCATTACATTTCATATAATCACGTGCTCAAAATTACGTTATTCTAGGTTTTATTGGCTGTAGTCATTAATTTTTTTTAAATTAGAGCTTTTGTAAATGCTATGGCAACGCATTATTCAAAGCTGATTTTTCGATATGCTCGTGCCGATAATAAAATTTAAAATGTTTATTTTTCACCGACGGATTTTTGTTGACACCAGAAAAACTCGTTCCAAAAATATGTTCTGACATGATAATAGTTATTCTGCAATGTGCATACAATTTCATTACTGAACGACTCTGCTTTCAATTTTCATATTTTAAAAAAAAAAGATGTACTTGATTTTAAGAAAAAACGTTTATATTAATTGCAATTTAACCTCTCCACTCTAATTTATCGTGTAAATTTTATGCACTCTGACAGAAAATTAGTAAGAGATAAGTAATATAATGAACAGAACTGTTTAAGGCCTACATAATAATATGACACAATTAAATAGCTATCAAAAACTGAAGATTTGATAGCTAAATATTTTTCAAAAAAGGCTATTTAGAAACCAAGTTATATAAAATATGTAAAGCTTTAGATATTTTTTCTACTATTGAACCAGCTGATCGTCAAAGGCAACTTTTTAATAAAGATATTGCTTAGTTAACTATTGTAATATATATACACATATATACATTTTTTACTCTTTTATGACTATAGATATCAACGATTCTGAAGAAAACCCATTCAGAAACTTGAGAATATTCAAGTATTAGTAAAAAATAAAAATATATATAAATGTTCTTATATCTTACTTTCTTTAAACGAATTATTACCGCTAAATGTTTTTTTTTCTGATAAAAGCAATCTTATTTTTCAATTTATAATAAAATTAACCATTATTTATTGCAAGATATATGAATAAGATAAATGTATATACAAAATCTCATAAACACAAGATCAAATAAATAAAATTTTTACAAAAAAAGAATGCAGAAAAAATAGCATTGATTTATGAATTGTATGTAAAAAAGTACAGTTATAAAAATATCCAGAGAAAAAAAAAAGCTATGAAAGCATTAGTGCTATCTCCTTTTTTTTCCATTAATTTTTTTTCTTTTGATCCTGTATAATCGCAAAAGGATCCGAAGTTTCATTCATTCGAGATATCTGAGATCAACGAATTTTGGCAATAAACAGTCAAATTAAAAGAATCTTAATTATTTTTTCATTGCCAAAATTTTGGATTTCTGAATAATTTTTTCTGTTTTCTGCCGTCGACTTTGAAAATGAAAGTTTTTTTTGTGTGTGTATGTGTGTGTTATATGCAGCTGGACCTGCACTTGAAAATAATATTTATGATTTTTATTAATGGTTGTTTTTCATCTTTGCTTATTTTCCAAAATAAATTTTTTAAAAAACTTTTATTACTTCATCCGGAGTAATATTTGCTGTGCATTTTACTTCTGAAATTCTATCACTACCAATTAGGAAATGCTGCTAAATATGCAAAATTCAAATTCCTTTACAAAAGTTTACTAATTTTATTTACAGGGTTGCGGTAGTATTCGCTGAAACGAGTGCAGATTGTGAAGGGGCAGATGACCACAGCTGTGATGGTAAACAAAACAAAAACGAAAAGCAGAAAGAAAATGCTTAGGGGGAAATTTGAAGACGCGGCGAAGACCAGATAATAAAAGTAACAATCCATCACGTGGTAAAAGGAGGGTTTAGTGTGTATTCCTCCGCGAAAGGGAGGAGTTAAGGAACTTTAGGGGGGAGTTCAAATTATTCTTCCAAGTTTAAGTATAAAATGCTGTTTTTGCACATTCTCCTAATTTCTTTTTAAAAAAAAAATTATATGTATCGGAAAGAAGGTACCAAAACGAATGTATTTCAGTTGCTAGTTTTATTTTATTTATGACAGATTTTTTTAAAAAATCGTTTAAATGGCGCCCTTGACATTTTTCAATTTTTATTAAATATTTAAAAATATTTTGACACGCACGAAAAAAAAATTCCTTTGGGAGAAACCTGTGTTTTTATTCCCTCTTGCGATGGCAGAATGACTTCATAATAAAGACACCGTAATAACAAACGAAACACGGGACAATATTTTCCCATAGGATAACATTACGTTTGAAAATTGTAGGTGGCGTGTATACGGCACTCTTAATTCTGTTTGTGGTCACAAAGTCCTCCATATCGAGAGTAATACCACTGGGGGTATTGGGTCAGAGGTGACCGTTCTCTGTTCCAGGTCTAAATTACGATCTGAGATGCATGAATGAATTTGCATGAATGTAGTCAACCCCCTAAAAAGAGTTGTGACGTGTGTGTAGCTAAGTCGAACTCTTGGCTGTAGATGGCGCTACTTGTAAAACAAAGAGACGCATTTCTTAGGCTTAAATCATTTGTTGATCATATCAGCGGGGGCTTGTCCACAACAAGTGCCATTAATTACAACAACACAACAGAAAATTGTTACTAAGCATCACATATTTGAGCTTCACAAAATTCAAAAAAGAAAGTAGAACTGAATTCTTTTAAATTTGTTACTAATATTTCCGATTATTACTATTTTCTTCTTCTTTTTTGTATTTTGATATGACAAGCAGTTCTGTGTTCATAAAAAGATGTGAATAAAAAGTTGTGAAAAAAAGATGTGCATTTTATTTGTTTTTACTTCTCCATTTAAAATTTGTTTGAAGGAGACAGGTGACGTTAGAATTTAAGGATAATATGATTATGTTTTAAAAAAATGTTCGTAACTCATTCTTAATACAATCTGTTACTTCACTTCATGTTGTTGTTTCTTATGACACTTGCCATTGACCAGCTCGCTAAGGTAGTCTGCGATTTAAGCCTAATCAGTGTCTCTTGTTTTGAAGTAGCGCCAACTAGAGCCAAGAGTACGACTTTTGCTACTCACTCATCACATTCGCTTGCACAGATCCTTTTTACAGGGAGACAAATTCACTCACTTTATAGTCAGAGCACAGAAGAACAACCCTGCCCTAACCGGGACTCGAAGCCGGGATACCAAGATCAAGGGGAAGACGCGCGACCCCTATGCCAGGACACCAACCCCGTTACTTCATTGCTGTACGAAACTTTCTTGAAGAGAATTTTTTTAGCTTTCATATTCCAATGTTATAGGTGATTTTTTTCCGTTTTATCCTTTTTTTATATAAATTATTGAGAAAATAGTCTGAATTACTTTAAGTTTCCATAATTGGCTTTCTGATTTCACAAAAATTATTGAAACGGAAACATCTGTAAATTTGATATCTGTGTAATGTGTAAAGTACCGAAGAACTTAAAGATTTACTTACGTCTGCAAAACTGCTCCCCTGATGTACGTTCATCAAGTATTTTTTCTTCAGGGCACGTACAAACGGCTTTGCTGCCTTCGAAAGCACATTTTCCTCCAGAGTCCTCGCATTTCTTGTATTTCCCTTTGACACACTCTGTAACAATATCGCATCTATCACCTTCTAGTCCGTTTTTGCACTTGCAAATTTTTTTGCCTTCTTCACCTACACATTCCCCTCCATTACATTCATCTTTACTCTCGCATGTATCTGTAAAAAAATGTTAGAAATCAGGATTCACGTTTGAATTACATAAGCATAAAAAGTAGTTTCACCCCCTCCATAAAATTAGGGTTTAGGAACAATTTTATCTGTCCTGGCATCCTAATTGATGAAATTAAAATTCAATTTTTATGAGAAAAACTAGTATATATTTCAAAATTTTAAAGATAAAAACGAAAGAAATCGTAGTTCAATCTCTACTAATAATAAAGGAAAACATAGTTGTGAGTTTCTGATGACTCTTTTCCCAATAGGCTGTTTGACTTTGAGTTACTAAATTTAACACAAATATATTTTTGATGAGGATAAAAAAGCGCACTTTTGGGCAACTTTTTTTTTGAAATTTTAAGGATTATTTAATTAAAGACTCCTCAAACTTACTTTAAAAAATATTTAAACTAAAAATTATCTTATATTAAATTTTTTTAAAAAAATAATCTATTTAATTATATCAATTTAGATGACGTACAATATTTTTGCTTAAATTTCAAATTTTTTTAAAGATTGAAATGAAGTCTGCTGTGCATATTTAAATGTATAAAAAATATTTTTATCATGTCAGAACTTCATATTGTTTTTGGAATAAGGTTTTGTGGCGTCAACAAAAACCCATAGACGAAAAATTAAAAAATCCGTAGGCGAAAAATTGAAATTTCATTATCTACACGAACATCTCAAAAAAATCAGCTTTTAATAACACGTTACCATTACATTTACAGAAGCTCTGATTTTACAAAATAAGTTCATTACTACAGAAAATAAAACCTAGAGAAAATGTCATTTTGAGCACGTGATTATATGAAATGAAATAAATAGGAAATGCGATATTTTTTTCAAATAATAAAGGCGAGATTATTTGAAAAAAATATCGCAACACTCGTTTGCAACACTAAAGTGATTCATTCAATGAAACAATTAAAATGAATAAAAACATAATTTAACTTGCTCGAGCACGTGGTGCTTGGCCGTTCAAGAAATGATGTTCTGACATTGGTACATTGAAATATGCATAGCAGATTTCATTTTAATCTTTTTTTATTTTTTTCTTATTTTCAAAAATATTGTGGCAATGATATTCAAAATATTTTCATCAAATATCAATTCGAGTGATTTTTATTTTTCTTCCATTATTGGAAATCTAGAAAGAAAGATTATTTATCGCCCGTGTTGATTATGTGAGAAAAAAATGGGAAGTGACTTTGAAAAGCAGCTTGCAGGTAGAAAGTAGATTAACCTTATTGTTATTATTTTATGATTATGACATTTGATTCCATTTGCAAGGTTCTTGTAATCTATAAAGATAACAGGTATTTCAACAATTCAAACGCTTCATCCTTCATAGTTATACGAAGAAGTTATACGAATCCTTCATAGTTATACGAAGATTTTGACTATCAGAAAATTTGCATTTAGGACGGCATTTTTTATCAGAGGATTTTTTCTCATCTGCGCTTAAATTATTTGTTATTTTTACTCTCAAGATCACACTTTTATACACCTTTTCAGGTTAGAAGGATATAAAATACTATACAGGATGATTTTTTTCACCAACAACTCACAATCCGCTAAATTTTTCTTCATTATCATCCATATAAAACCGAAATACAAATAGCTGCCAAAATATTTGCATATTTTTTTTAAAATTAGGGAATCGATTTGATTAAAAAATTAAAACAATTTAAATGAATAATTAAATGCTAATTTTTGGTGAACAGATTTAAAAGCATCTTTTTTATTGTTGTTGAGGTTGTTGCAAGTTGACATCATTTCACGAATGGTTTTCGCATCAAAAAATGCTTTTTTTTTCTTTAAAGCCTGCTGCTTATAGCATGGGACTTTTCATCTATAAATTTTGTTTAACAAATTACAGGTTGTCCAAAGTTTTACTTAGTTTGGTTCTATAGTTACTGGTGACAATAGCATAATCAAGGAGATTCAAGATCTTCTAATGAAGGCAAATAAGGCCTTTTTCGGACAAAAACGAATTTTTTAATATCCTCACTACTATCAAGAAACAGAATATTTTTATTATATAAAACCTTAATTAGTCCAAAATTTACCTATGGCTCAGAGACCTGGACTCTGACAAAAGTTATAGAAAATAAAATAGTTGTACCGGTTGAAGGTCGCGATTCCTCGTGGCCAAAAACCCCAGACCCCCAAGTTTACCGGAGTTTATTAATTCTGGGGCGATTTTCGACTTGACAACCATCCTTCGTATTATAGTATAAGATTTAATGTTAAATCCAAAAGATCAAAGCAGAATAAATGAAGTAAGTACCAACCTTTGCAATAGCCCTTGGTTGAATCTAAAGCCATTCCACCATCGCAATTACAAACTGCTTTTTTGTTAGTCTCATCGTAGTCACATGTTCCTTTACCATGTTTGCACTCTTTGAATTTTCCATCTTCTGCACATTGATCTATTATCTCACATCGGTCCCCACTCAATCCAGTCGTGCACTTGCAAAACTTGGGTCCGTTAAAAGATACACATTCAGTACCATGAACACAAACACCTTCTTCACATATTTCTGTAATTAAACGTGAAAACTAATTATTTACAAAACTATTTTTATCATGAGGTTAGTTAAACATGGTATAGATCAATCCTTATATAATATGAAAAACAAAAAAGTACGTCCATATTACTTATTTAAAAAAAATGATATATTTTATTGGCTTATATACTTTTCATACTTCGTAAAGTATGTGTTAAGAAATCAGCTTTTAATTAATTTGGCGACAAAAAATGAATACTTCTCATTTCCTTTTAGATGTCTCTTAACTAAATTACTCCTTTTTTGACTTATAAAAGGATAATGGTAAGAAACTTTTGATTAATTATGAAAAGAAAGCAGCAAGCAAGCCAAATCTTCGGTATCACAGCAACGTGATATTTGTACTTCTACAACAGATTTAACCAACTCAAGGCAGAAATCCATCACAGATCTTCGATAGAATTTCAACCAACCGATTACCTTCCTCATTAATGTTGAAACACAGACGCATAGCTATCAATTTTTTTAATGAACTATCTAAATTATTTAAATTTCTTAAATCAGCGATTGCATGCTCGACAGAAACTTTCCATAGATCATTTACATGGATTTTTTGAAATATTTCTAAAGTTTAAATTTCATAAAACTCATTTTTAGATATTACAATTAATTGTACGTTCAAATGAAAACAAAATGCTCTAGAATTTTGAATAAGCACGAGCTACGCACATTTTTTTCAGTACACAGTTTCTGTATGAACATCCTCCCCCAACACAGAAATTAAACCATTTTCCTTTTATCTCTTTTCATTCATGAATTTTTTATGTTCTGACTAAAGTTATCTAATGCTGTGATTTAGATATTAACCCTTCAAACTCACTTTCTCCAACAATCTTGTAAACCATTTATCAGAAACTGTTTTCATTTATTATCTATTATAAGTTAGGTTTGTTGAATTATTATTTATGAATACGAATTGTTTGGTTTCCACACATTTACTGAGTGTTCAATGCCACATAAATAATCTGATGATTCCTGTAATTTTTGTTGAATGAAGGCCAAAAGCATTAAATTATATGTTTTCTGAATATTATTTTTCCCTTTAGTATCAAACACGCATAGTTAATGACTGCTCAAAAATCATGCCAAATGATGCTAAATAAAAAGAATTTGTAATGCTATAAAGGCAGTATTATCTGTCTTGTTTTAAAAGTCCTTAGATGACAAGATAAAACAGTTATGCTTGAATCTCTTGAGAAATTTGTTTAAACATTTAAATCATTTCATCTTTTTCAGAGAAGATCGGCTCTGAAATAATTAAGTAAATCCAAAATATTTTATATTTTCTCCATCAAATTTATTAAATGATATTTTATTCTAAATCTATTGAACGAAAATCATTTATATTTCATATTGTTATCTTCATAACTATGCACGTGCTCCAGTGTGAGAGGGGTGTTTGCAAAACAAAATTTCAAACAAGAATTTCGGAAACAAATAGGCACTCAAAATTGCTTCTAATATGTAGTTTTCATAATAAAGAAAAATAAAATGTTTTCTGTACTTTCAGTAATATACTTTCAGGTTATAGATAAAATATACTTTCAGTTTAAAGATATTCTAGAAATGTTAAATATTTTAAAACCATATAAAACAAACCTTTTAAAGGTTGCTCGTCTATTTAACAAAGAGTTTATAAAGCTTAGAAATTAAAAAAATTCTGATGAACAAAAATGTAATTTAAATATTTAATTTATCTGAAGTTTAAACGAGGTTCTCTCTCTCTTCATATGTTGATTATTAGATAGAAATTTTCATTCTCTCATTAGTACTGCAAGCACGTGAAAATAATGTCTTTTTTGCATGAATTTATAAATAAGAGCAATTATTTTCTGAAATTTCAAGAAAAACTTTTTTGAAAATGCTTTTAAAAATTTATTTTCTTCCCTTTCATATCCAAATGTTAATCGGTAAACCAACACAATCGGATGTCAGTTTAAATCAGAGAATTGAAGCCTTTTTTTAATAAATTGTATCTCATGTAACAAAAGATTATTTTTTACCTGTGCACCTTCCATTTTTTTCAGCATAATTTTCGTTACAAGTACACTTTTTCTGACCATTTTTGAGTTCACAAGTTCCTTTTGGACCGCAGTCGCATTCTACAAAAAAATAAAAATGGCAATAGCATTAAGTTTTTTTCAATACATTAATTAAAATGCATAATTTCATCATGTACGAAAATGGCATAATCAATTACAATTGGGAATTTCAGAGATAGAAAATAATTTGATATACGAATACATACTTGTATTATTATTTAAGTGAATCTGTATGCAAAATTGTTTAAATATGACAGATAAGATAAAAAAAAATAATTTTTAGACTCAAACGTTTCTTTCTTGATCATGAGCTTTTATTATTCAAATATCAGGAATCCCAACTAAAGCCTAAAATAAAGTACCGAATTTAATGAATATAAAAGTGAATGGAAATTTACGGAAACAAATAAAAACATACAATAATAAACTATAGAAGAAAATTAAAACAATAATTAAGAATAAAAATTAGAAATAAAAAAAAGCAAAAGACATACCAGTAGCCGGTAAAATTATTATAAAAGCAGATTCGTTATTCATCCCTTCCTCTTTAAACATTATTTATTCTTAATAGAATTTTAGGGCAATCTAGTGCATTAGTCAAATGTGCCAACGGTTTAGAAGAGGGTCAATCCTTCTTTAATTAAAATTTCAATGTTGCAGTAGTTTTTAGGGGATTCATTACCAGTTGAATTTTTTAATAAGATTATTAGTAGTTTCTATCGAAGAAATTTTATTATTGCAGATACTTTTTATCTAGTTGAATTGAGAGGAAATTAGATTTTTGAAAGGTTTAGAGTTCAGATTAGAATGATAATTACTAAATTAAATTATTTTAATGTTGAAATTTTCTCTTTTTATTATATATACCCAATAGAGTTTCATCATTTTTTTATTTCCTTCAAATTATTTTTCATTTTTTTTGTTTAGAATTAATTATTTTGGATAACAATTAGTGGCTATATTAGTATTATCCAAGTTTATTAAAAGTAAATCATCAATATACTTCCATCCATTTATTAAATTATGTTTAATTTAATTATGTAAGTTATATTATTAAAGGGAATTCCAATGGGAAGAGCTTTCTCTGGTGCTATAGCTATCATTTTTTTTACATTGCAATGAGAAAAAAATTATTCAATATAATTGTTATTTTTAGTCATTTAAAATATGCTTCGAATGTTCTACATTATATTTCATATTCAAATTTAAAACAAGCATGGATGGAAAAAACGGCACATTTAGTTTTTATTTCCAATCTTTTCTTTTTTTTAAAAAAAATAAGTATTTAATTTAAATATTCCTATTTTTTTCCGACAAAAGAAGACTGCTTTTATTTGCTAATTTCCACTAATTCATTCGACCCAAAAAAGACATAAATACTGCTGAAAAAAACATTCAAAACACATGAAAAAAATTTAGACTGCTAAAAATTTCAAAATTAATAAATAAATTTATTTTTTGCTTACTTTGTTCACAGGTTACTCCTGCCCAAATACCAGTACAAGTACATTTGAATTTATCTCCCTCTTTAGAGCACTGTCCACCATTCTTGCAAGGTTTATTTGCACATACATCTACAAAAAAAATCAATACTTTTATAAGAGCAATCTTGAAGCCTTTCTGGAGAAGATTGATTTCGTATTTTAAGCTTTTATACAGGGTGTCCAAAAAGTTCCCGTACTGGTGATTTGTGAATTTATTTTACAAAAACAATAGGTTTAAAAAGAATTATTTTTATGCCAATGATAAAAAGCACTTTTAACATAATTAAGGAAAAAATACTGAACTTTCATTTATAATAAATGTTCAAAATGTCCATCCCTTTCTTGGAGACACAGCTGAACTCGTTTACGCATGTTTTTCGAAACGCGTTTTAACATGCCAGGAGTGATTTCTTGTATCCTTTGGGTAATTGCGATTTTCAAATCATCCATTGTTTGAGGATCACCTTCATAAATTTTGTCCTTTAAATATCCCCACAGAGAAAAGTCTGGGATGGTCAGATCAGGGGATCGAGGTGGCCAAAGATTTTTTGAGATAAGTCGATCGCCGAAAAAAGCTTCAAGCATGTCCATGGTCTCATTGCTCGTATGGCAAAATTTAATATACTTGAAAAAAAATCATGGAAAATGATTTTTTTAAATTTGGAGTACGGGAACTTTTTGGACACTCGGTATTTTGCCAACATATCATATAATACAAATAAAGTGTATGATAAATAAACCATTGTGAGAAATATAAATCTATGAAGAATATTCAATTTGAACAATAAGTATGTACGAGATGAAATATAATTTGTATCTCATCTCGCACATTTCTATCTTAGCGCGACGTCATTTTAATAATAATCCCTCTATACAGATATAAAATACATTAGCTTTTCAAGAATACAATAGAACACTAATAGTGTTTTAGTACAAATATATTTCAGGTTTGAATACAAATCTTTTTATTCATGATTCTGTTTCTTCAAACATCACTACCCATTCATTTACAGTCGTAAAGGTGGGCGAAAAAGGAAGTTCTAAATAAATACATTTAAGAAATTTTGAAAATAGAATTTTAAGATTATTTTACTTATTAAATTTTGCTCTGACCTCGTTCACAAGTTTTTCCTGTCCATGTGCCAGTACAAGTACATTTGAATTTGTCGTCTTCTTTAGAGCATTCTCCACCATTCTGGCAAGGATTGCCTGCACATACATCTACAAAAAAAAGAATCAGTACTTTTATAAGAGTTTCTTGAAGCCTTTCTAGAAAAGAGAGATTTCGTATTTTACGCTTTTATATCATGTCTAAATAACTTAAAAGAAAAAAATAAGGTGTGGGATAAATAAACCTTAGTAGGAAGTATAAATATAAAAACGAATATTCAATTTGAATAAACAATAGGTTTAATATAATTTGTATCTCATCTCGTACATTTCTATCTCAGTCGATCGTCAGAGTAATAATACATCCTTCTATACAGATATAAAATACATTCGATTTTCGAGAGCGATAATATAGCCTATAATAAACGGTATGTTACCTTATAGCGTGTAATTGTTCATAAATACTGTTTAGCAAATAATTTCAAAAAATCATGAAATATGCTTGAAGTATCTTGGTAAAAAAAGTTTTTTTTTTTGGATTTGGTTATCCTGATGTACCGAAATGACACAATAAACAGCCGTGCAAGCAATAATCTGGTGCTTATAGTAAAATCAGAACAGTAGCTGCGACACTCTTCCCGGGTATATATCTTGTCTCTCCAGAATAATCAGAGACAGATGCTTCACTAATACCCAACATGAGAGTCCAAAGCTGTAAATAAAAGTTTGTTTATCTAGTTTGTCAGATAGAAGATGAAACTCTGAAATTCAAGAGAACCGACTTCAAAGATTTCTACGCCCATCCTCGGTTTCGATTATATAAGATACAGCAGAATTTGCTAATAAACAAATGGGATTTCTTTTCTATTTAAATTTTTTTTTATTTTCATACGCACTGTAATGAGAACCGTAAAAAGTTATTTTTAAATAATATAAATAATTCTGGGTCTATAGTTGTGCATCTATAGTTTGTGTAGTTGAAATTTTGCTCTCAGCACTTTAGAACCATATGCAAATATGTGCAAAGAAATAGGCCTTAAAATCGTTGTGAACGATCCTTTGAAAGTCTACACTAAGATGATGTATATGTTGCTTATAGAGAAATTTCATTGATGAAATATTTTAAAATCTTCTTACTGTTCAATGACTTTAATTAGAATGATTCTTGGTCTGTAAATGTAAACTAATTTTAAAGTTATTTTAGTATAAACAATATATGTATATACAAGATGGCGTCTAATTCGACAGATAAATTCATTGAAATAAAAGTGGGCATGAAATGAGCAAAAACTGATATGGAAAATAAGATCAGCAGAAAAAGCATTTATTTGAGAAATGCAGATTTTGTGCATCATAGTTCTAATTAGAATGTAGAAGATGAGAAATTTTTAAACGAAATGCTCAGTGTAGATTGAGCGGACGTTATTGCATAAGTGACATATCCAAACTAAACATTGCCGGAAACGTTCGAAATACTGCTGTAAATACCTTTTGAAACGGCCTCAACATCCTGTACTGTATACTCTTGAAATACATCTGCAGGTGTTGTTGTTGTTGTGTCAAATGGCACTTGTCATGGACAAGCCCGCTGCTGAACCCAGCAGCAGATTAAGCAGAATGAAGCGTCTTTTGTATTTGAGTAGCGCCAACTAGGGCCAACTAGGGCCAAGAGTACGACTTTGCTACACACTCATCATACATTTTCTTGCACAGCCCCTTTTCACAGGGGGGCACATTCACACATCTCACAGATAGCACACAGAAGAACAACCATGCCCGAACCGGGACTCGAACCCGGGACCTCCAGAACACGAGGCAGACGTGCTACCTCTGTGCCAGCAAGCCGGCATCTGCAGGTGTTTGATTAACAAGCGAAATGAATAGTGAAACAAGAAGAAATCCAAAGAATAGGTGGCGGAACAGCATAGATGGAAGAAACAGGGGCTTTTATCCATTCAAGCTCTTAGGATATGTATTATTAATGGGTTAAGTCATTGGCAAAGTGAAATGGTGCTAGCAACATGTATATTTAAACACCGACTATAATAGAAATAGCTAGTATATCTTATTCAATACTAGCCGCCTTTGGCGAATAGCCGGTTCTCCAGTATTAATGTCGATATATATATATAACTTGGTACCATAATAGGTTTTTCAGCAAAATATTTTTAAGCTTCAAATTAAAGTGGAAATGATGAAACTGCAATTAATATAAAGACATTTTTCTCAATCCAAGCATATCTTTAAACAAAACAGAACTGAAAGCAGAGTAGTCCGGCATTGAAGTTTTATGTACTCTACAGAGATTGAAATATTATAAATTTTCTAATTTAAAATACCTCAATGAATTATTTAGCAAACATTTCCAGGATTCAATGAAAAATTCAGTTTTAAATTTTATTTTTAAATTTATATACATGCTTTCAACAATAATATTTATTTTTTTGTTTACAAATATATTTCAAAAATGATGAAGTTTAAATTTATAGGCAGTCATTTGATGCTATAGATTCGTATTCTGTAAAATATTCTTTATATTACAACTTCTAAATGAATAAATAAACTTTTCTATCCTCTGCGATCAAATCTGGCCGATTTATTCAGTTCTGAATTTTTTAAGTTTAGAACAATCATAATTTTCATAATCAAGGCCAAATACTCTTCATAAAACTTTATTGACTTTGAGATGGTCGATAAACTGTTCTAAAATCGTCTGTTTTTAAAGACTAGTGAAATTTCATAAATCGTTCAATTTTAATGATTGATTTAGGTGATTTTGGTGTAGTTTTTTTATTTAAGGTTTTAGTATGTCAAGAATATTTTATTAAATATGATTCCCAGAGCAAATAATATATGAAAAATTTTTAAAGTCATAATTCATCAGGAGTTTTTACTTCAATTTGCTAATAACATAATTATATATTTGAGTTAGTCAATATGTTAATCGATGCATATATATCTATCACAAAAAGTTCTCAGATTATCTGTTGAGCTCCGATTACAGAAGATGCTTTGTAGATGTTAAGTCATATTTGCCTTAAATAAAACTGTTTCATTGGATTAGTAATATATGTATAGTAAAATATCATAGAAAACGTTTCATTACATTTATTTTCCAAAAACATCATGTTTCATATTCGATTCTTTTCATTCAGGCACGTGCTGAAAATGACATTTTTATATGTTTAATTTGGAATTATAGTAGATTTTTTTTATCATGTGAGAACATGATATTTTTTGGTTAGGAGATTTTGGTGTATCTGATATATACTGACAAAAATATGTATATCTGCTTTTACCAGTATTGCATTATTAATTATTACGTGTGCTTCTTTAAAAGCAGATGTGTTTTCAAATAGCTGACCTGCTTTTACCAGCATAACTTAGATTATTAAGCATTATTCTTTGAAAGCAGATGCGTTTTTATTTCGGCATGATTCATTAAAATGTGGAGATTCATTTCATTCACGAAGGCGAATTCTTAGATTAGAAAAATATATCTTCTACATATCAGTAAAAGTAATAATTAAAACCTTGTCTAACTGTTTTAAAACTCAAGAAAAAACACAAAAGTAAAAATGCTTTACTTCAACAGAAATAGTTAGGAGTTCAATATATTTTCCTTCAACTTATTATCAATTGCTTTTTGTTCGAAGTATCTATAAAATGCCGTAATCTTCCAGTTTGTTTACGATTTCTCACTTTTAAATAATTAGCCTCGTGCTCAGAAGGTAATTGCGCAGTTCTTATTTTTTAAATTCTGTTTTAGTTATAACTATAGCATTTTTGTAATAAATTTTTATTTATTTTAATTTCATTGAATTAGTAATTTTGGTATTGCAAACGATCATAAAAATTTTTCTCATGCGTTTATTGTTTAAAAAAATATTACTTTTCCTGTTTATTTAATTTCATATAATCACTTGCTGAAAATTACATTTTCTAGGTTTTATTTGCGGTAGCAATTAACTTATTTCTTTAATTAGAGCTTTTACAAATGTGATGGCAACACGTAATAAAAAGATGATTTTTTTTGAGATGCTCCTGCAGATAGAATTTTATTTTTAATTCATACGAAATAAATTGTTAAAAACATTTTGATTTTTTGAGCTCGCGCAGATAATAAAATTTTAATTTTCCGCCTACGGTTTTTTGACGCCAAAATTCTCATCCCAAAAATAACATATCTCCACTCATAAAAAATTTCATAAGATGCAGGATTTATTGTTGCTTTTCCAGTTATGTTAAAGGAATTTTAAAACAAAAGGTAAAAGTGCGATGATCGTTTTTTAAAAATTTCTGTACCATTTCATTCAGCATAGTAAAGGCATGCACACAGATCAAAAAGAATGTTCCGAATACAAGTAAAAAATTTAGAAAATAAAACTGTTAGACTATTTCATTTTTAAAATTTTATTCTTACCTTTTTCACAGGTTTCTCCTGTCCATGTGCCAGTACAAGTACACTTAAATTTATTTCCAACTTTAGAGCATTCCCCATTGTTCTTGCAAGGATTGCCTGCACATACATCTGCAAATAAGAATAAAATATGAATTTTTAGACAATAGTCAAAACCCTTTACAGAAAAAAAATTCCACCTTTTATGGGAATCCCTGCCTGAGGGAGACTCTTGAGAAAGTCATCAGGCCGGATTTCTTTTTTTATAATGTTTTTACTTTTTGGATATTTCCACTTGCGATATAGTTTTATTCACTCTCTCTCTCTCTCTCTTACTTCTGTTTTGGTTCATCTTCAAATAAACGATATGTTTTCCTTAGAGCATATAATTGTTCATAAACACAGTTTAGCAAATGGTTTCAGGCAAAGCAAATTTAATATCCTGGTGATATTTGAAAAAAAAACCATGATTATCTTTAATTTAATTTAAATAGATATAAACTGGATATTCATAAATAAAGTAGAAATACTATTCTGAGTAAAGGGATTTCCCCCAATACCATCCCAATCCGAGAAATAATAAAATAATATATTATTTTGCTAAAAGATTCCCCCGGTGATCGCAATGAGGCTAAGCAAGTGTTCATAGAATGAACAGCCATACTATGTCAATAGAGGAATTCGAGTGTGTTAATTGGAATACTCAATTAGAACAAATAGCTAGATGCTCACAGAAGGGAATCGTACTTGGTATGTCCTCTGAACAGAAACCTGCTAAAATAAATATCCAGAGCTGGTCTGTCAATTTTCCATTAATAAAAGAAGAAGACTAAGAATAATGAATGAAATAAAAGAAGACTAAGAATAATGAATGAAATAAAAGAAGACTAAGAATAATGAATGAAATAAAAGAAGACTAAGAAT
>JAOUZG010032472.1:2744031-2769567 GCA_026289955.1 Argiope argentata | reverse complement strand
ATTCTGTTGATTGAATAACAAATTCGATTTTGAAAATTTCATTTTCATATAAAGATTTATTACCCATAAATATTTCATCAAAGATCATCTTCGCCTCTCTGTCTTCGTTTCGAAAAATAGTTTTTACAGACTTTCCACTTCAAAAACCGGATCACCAATTTCTAAATTGGAGAAATTCGCTATTTTGAAGTATACTTAATCATTCCAAATTCTCTGTCATGCAAGTACAATTTAAAATATTTACATGCATTGCATTATTACTTTTACACATATTAACGAAATTATATTTTTATAACAATAAGTTGTAATACATCAAAGTTGAAAGACAAAATTAATACTATTATTATTTAGTATTTTCGACTATCAAATTAATGATAATTAACGTAATTACTTTGACCAGTTTTTATAAAATACATCTTATCAAAACAAAAGTAATATTTTTTAAAATTTTTGATTGCATATTAATAATAATAAAGAGTTCTAATTTGTTTGCTATTCTTAAATTATTTTGTGACGAAAATGTGAGAAAGCAATCCGGTAATTGAGATAGTGGAATCTATTTTAATTTATTTTGCGATACCTCACAAATAGTGTTGGATTAGTCAGATGACCTTTGATGGCTTATTTAGGAGCTTTGCATATGAAATAAAAATTGATGAAATCGGCACGTTTGTTTTGATCGAGAAATTAGTTCTTTGTTATATTACACGGGAATGCAATTTTTTTACAGAAACATGCGATCTTTGAAGCTACTTTTTTTGTGGCAATTAACCACTAACCTGTAGTTGGTGCATATATGTTTGAACATCTAATATGTATTCAAGATGCTTTTTTCTGGCGACTGAAGTCAAAATATTACACGGAGTCACAATTATTCTCATGTTAGTTAAAGCAATTGCATTTATGACATTGAAATTTAGTATATTTTAACATCTATAAGACAAATCTATATCATATTTTGAAATAAACAAAACGTCAACAAAAAGAAGCTTATAATGTATGTTCGCTATATAACGATACTAAAAACCACCTTTTATGAAAGCAGTAGGTACTTTCGATGACCAATTAATGTGCTTGGAATTTTGATTGTGTTAAATTTGGAATTAAATATTTTAATTAAAATTTACGATTCAGATTTCTTCAAATATATTTTCATTTCCTAAAGTTTCAAAGTATTTTCAAATCTAAAATATTGTAAAAATAAACCATTTTATTTGAGAGGAATGACATATGTCTCATTCTTTGAGTGCCTTGAATTTTTACAGAAAAATATTATGACATTAAAAGGGGATTTAAAAAGTAATTAACCTGTTAATATATCTTTTAAATGCAATGTCTTTTGCTATACTCTAACTTCACTTTTTTTTCCTATACAAAGTGTCCAGTAATGATTAAAAACTTTCTTCCATGGTTTTTAATAACAGAAGAAAAACATAAAATTAAATACTTTATTAAACAATATAACTATTTAAATCTAATTGCAACATGTAGAAGTTACGTTAAAAATTAAGCAAAAAAAATGTAACAAATTGTTAAAATTCAGAAATAGAGAGGTAACCAATTGCTATCACAGAAATGAAATATTTTTTTTAAATATAAATATTGTGAAAAATTATTTTTATAAAAAAATAATATCAGAACTAATAGAGGAAAAATGCCAAAATAATGTTTAATTTTTAACTAGTTAGATTTCTAATAAAAGTGTCAAAAATGTTTGCCTATTTCCAGCTTTCAAAATACCGGGTGTCCAAAAAGTTCCCGTACTCCAAATTTAAAAAATCATTGTCCATGATTTTTTTTCAAGTATATTAAATTTTGACATATGAGTAATGAAACCATGGACATGCTTGAAGCTTTTTTCGGCGATCGACTTATCTCAAAAAATCTTTGGCCACGTCGATCGATCTGACCATCCGGGACTTTTTTCTGTGGGGATATTTAAAGGACAAAATTTATGAAGGTGATCCTCAAACAAAAGATGATTTGAAAATCGCAATTACCCAAAGGATACAAGAAATCACTCCTAGCATGTTAAAACGCGTTTCGAAAAAAATGCGCAAACGAGTTCAGCTTTGTCTCCAAGAAAGGGATGGACATTTTGAACATTTATTATAAATTTAAGTTCAGTATTTTTTCCTTAGTTATGTTAAAAGTGCTTTTTATCATAGGCAAAAATAATTAATTATTAACGTGTGGTTTTTGAAAAATAAATTCACAAATCACCAGTACGGGAACTTTTTGGACACCCTGTATATATGTGCTAAATTTTTTAGCTCTAAATCTGGCTTAAAAAGCATTAATACTCGTGCACTTTCATTTCAATTTAATATTATTGGATAGATAAAAAAAATTTTTAAAAAAGCATTGCAGTTTTTTTTTAAATGTATAAAAATTAACTTGATTCATATTTGCAACAATAATTCATTTCTAGTTGTTCCGGTACAGATTGATTATGACAAAGAAAGTGATAAATCGATAAATAACAGAATGATGCGGCTTTTCTTGTTAACAATCATTTACAAATCTTATCTCTTTATGAACGTTTCGTCGTCATAATTATTGTTTGTTGAAATAGCAGAAAATTTTCTATTGTAATGAGATCGTATCTAAAGCGAATATGAAAGTACCGAATTAGAAGGAAGATAATTGTTTGCAAAAATTATTACTTCTTAAAAATTATTTTCCATTGTAAAGCTATCAGTTAATAGGCACGAGGTTTCTACAAATCGTAATCTGATCTTTATTCATATCAATTCATAATTAGATAAACATGTGATGATGCATATTAAAATAACATTCAAATAATAATAAAAAATCCAAATTTTTGCCAAAAACTTTCTGATATGCTAATATAGTATGGAAAATACTGTCATTTCTACAACAGTGAAAAAAATGAATGTAGATTTTGGATGACATAATAGAATCAAAAACTTTAAAAAATTTGCAATTTTGGTGGCGAAATTTCATTTTGATTTCTCAAACTAGCTGCATTTTTTGGATCATTGCTTTCACGTACTACAGATAGTCAGCTTGACACAAGGTTAACCATTCATAAATTTGATTCTAACTTTCAAAAATATCCACAATTCTAACAATAATTACATTCACCTGCTTTTTGGTATAGAGGTAGAGTGTCTTCCTCGCGTTCTGGGAGTCCTAGTTTGGACATGGTTGTTCTTCTGTGTGCTATGTGTGAATGTGCCCCCCCTGTAAAAAGGGGCTATGCAAGCGACTGTGATGAGTGTGCAGCTAAAGTCATACTCTTGGCCCTAGTTGGCGCTACTTGAAACAAGAGACGCATATCTTCGGCTTAAAATCTGCTGCTGTACCAGCTGTGCCTGTCAATTGCAAGTGCCGTAAGTAACAGCAACACAGTTGCATTTGCATTTTTGAGTTCTTGTGTCAAATTAGATAATGACAGAATAACTGGCACATTTACTCTAAACGTATTTCAGCCAACCTTTGGTAGAAGAATTCGTGTAGCAAATAGTTCAGTGTTTCTCAAACTTTAATACAACTAAAATCGATACCAAATCTCACGCACGTAGAGCGTTACATCGTTTATTTATCAAATTCACAGAACAACAGACGAATTGAATTCCCCTCATTCTTTTTTTATCCATTTTGAAAGAACCGAAACAAGTTAATTCATCAAAATATCGAAATCGATTTTATTTTTATTTTTTCCTTTCGCTTACTAAAAGGCGAAAAATGAAGCTTAATAAAAACCAGTTTGTATCTTTTAGTATTGTAAATAAAAACTCAATGTTCAGAAAACAAGTTGATGTTGTGCAATGTGATACTTATTATTTAGTAAATATATTCCACAATTCTGAGAACTTTCCATATGAAATATGCGGATGTGGTCTCCTTGAAACATTCTCGCATTATATCTAAAAAAGGTGTTATCCTCCTCGCAGAAAAATGTGAACTTAGAGAAAGGCTGTAAACGCTGCAAACTCAAAATTTTTTTCGAATTGCCACATACATGATTTTTTTACAGCTAGGTGTAGTTTACAGTTATTTAAGTATTAAATATATACCATAAGAAAGTAATAGTTATGAAAGATAGATCTCCAAATGAGTCTATCTTTTCTACTGAATCTAACTTGATATCTTTAAAGATTATTCATTGATACACTAATGCACAATTTACCCAAAAACGCAATATTCATTCTGGAATCTTTTCTTTTTCAAATGAACCACACAATTTGGGATAAAACAACAAACGTAATGTGAAGATCAAATTACAAATTTCATTTATTTAAGACATTAAATGTTTAAATTATCATGTTCACATGTTTATGAAAATATAGACCTAGAAACGGTAGACAGATTTGGTTTAAAAATTGAAGAGAAATTTAATGTCTAAGCACTTGGCCAAATTTCATTTGCCTTAATGAAGAAATTTTTAAGTTCCGTGTTTATATAACCGCTAAAGTACAGGTCAACAGACTGCCAATCCTTAGCCAAATTAAACTACAAATTTGTTATAAGTCTCCATTGTAGATGCTAATCTTATGAAGCAATTTTTTTCTATTTAATCGCATTTAGTAATCGTATTGGCATGTATTCAGATAGCCTGGATAGACATATTTCCTTAGAATCAATTTTGTTCAAAATTTGACAGAATTTTAAAGTTTAGTGCTCAGACTATGCGCCGAATTTCTCATAGCTCTTTTATAGCTATCACTTTTATTACAAGCAGACAAGGCGACAGATATAATTCTAAAAATAGGATATTTGTATTCAGAGAGATTTTAAGCAAAATGATACACAAAAATTTCGATTTCGAATGTTTTGACGATTACAATAATTTCTTTTTGTTCATTTCGAACGTAAGAATAAATAAAAATATGTAAATGGAAACATTAACTCAGAAATTTCGTGTCGCAATTTTAGATTATGAGATAAAACTTGAATTTCAGGTTTCGATATAATTTTCAATATTTATCGCATAAGAAATAGACTAATATAAACATTAACTTCAAAATTAAAAAAAAATTGTATCTGAGAGTTTTAACCCAGCAATATGTCAGCTTCAGGTTCTCAGATTCGTTCCAGTAGCTTTGAAATTATGTACAAATTAGATTTAACAAGCGTATAAACATTTAACAACTCACAAAAAAATTTTAAATTTAAATACAGTATAAAAGGTTGACATTTTTATTATCCTCCTCTCCAAAAAACAATTTGAACAGCTCACAAACGTATTAAAAAATTAACCTCTTTTGTTATTTGAAAAATTGCAAATGGCTATGAATGTTGCTTATTTGAAATGAATCATTCATTAGATTCACATAAATCACTAATCCAAATGATATTCATTTGAAGAAGGAGAAAAAGAAAACTTTTATGCAAAAATATTTGACCTTAACAGTTCATTTGATTGCTAACATAAATATTAAATTTTCATGCTGTGATAGCAAAAAATATATTAAAAACATTCGAAAAACAAAACTAAGATATTATTATAAACTTTTTTTGTACTTTGTTCAAGAAATCATACTAGAGAGAGTTTTAGAAAATTCTCATTAAAAAACACGACAAAATGTTAATTTATATCACATGTAGTAGAACTTTCTAATAAGATTTCGGAGCGATTTTAATATGTATCACACGCACATGATTTGAAATAAAATTAAAAGATTTATTAAAAAACAATTAAATATTACATTAGTTTAGAAATATTTAATAAATTGCAATTTATTTGGTAATTAAATAACTTTCACATTCTTGTGTGTGTGTGTGTGTGTGTGTGTGTGTGTGTGTGTGTGTGTGTGTGTGTGTTTGTGTGTGTGTGTGTGTGTGTGTGTGTGTGTGTGTGTGTGTGTGTGTGTGTGTGTGTGTGTGTGTGTGTGTGTGTGTGTGTGTGTGTGTGCGTGCGTGTGTGCGTGTGTGTGTGCGTGTGTGTGTGTGTGTGCGTGTGTGTGTGTGTGTGTGTGTGTGTGTGTGTGTGTGTGTGTGTGTGTGTAAAGAGAGGGAGGGAGGATAGAGACTGATAGAAAAGTCTAATGATTGTTTCACACCAGGTTAAGTTACACTGCTCAAAACAATCAGGGGAGCACATGGTTTTAACAGAATTACGGAAAGATGTCTACCAATAAGTAACATAAAATGAATCATCCATAAATTACAGCCTGCCAGGAAACGGAAAAATAAAGGTTTATATGCAAATCAAAGTTCATGACGTCAAAAACCAGAAAAAGGAAATGAGGCCAGAAATCGGGATGTTGCAGAAACATCTGTTTTATTGCCGTAACTGTGAAATTTGATTACGCAGTCTTTCTGTTTTTGAGACAAGCTTATGAGAATGTCTGAACAACGTGATTTACCGGAATCCATGACATGGCGTGTCATAGGCCGACTGAAATCAGGCAAAACACAACGGAGTATCGCGGACGCTGTTGGAGTTGCCAGAAATGCTGTTGCAAGGCTGTGGAATCGATTCCAAAAGACAGGAAATGTTAGACGTCGACCAGGGCAAGGTCGGCCACGTGCCACTACAGCAACTGATGACCGGTACATACGGTTAACAGCCCGTCGAAACAGAACAGAGAATGCTACTCAGCTGCAAAGACAGTTGTTCTTGGCAGCAGGACGAGGGGTGTCCAGCCAAACAGTACGTAATAGGCTTCATATGGTAGGGTTCTATGCACGTAGGCCAATGGTCTGCATTTCGTTGACCCCACGCCACCGTGCGGCCCGAAGAAGATGGGCTGCCGAACATCGAGATTGGTAGCAACATGATTGGAGCCAAGTGCCACCGAGTCCCGATTCAGTCTGAAGTGTGACACTCAACGTGTTCTGGTATGGTGTGAGAGGGGCACTCGAAATAACCCCGCATTCGTTCGTGAAAGGTCACAATACAGACGAGCTGGTTGGATGGTATGGGGTAGAATCAGCATAGGTGGACGTACAGAACTGCATATCATTCGGAATGGCACTTTGTCGGGCCGCAGGTACGCAGACGAGATACTGCGATCTCATGTCATCCCTTACGCTGGAGCCATTGGCAATTCCTTTATTTTCCAGGATGATAATGCCCGACCGCATAGAGCTCATCTGGTGGAGAACATGCTTGAAGATGAAACAATACAGCGTATGGAATGGCCAGCATGCTTTCCTGACCTGAATCCAATCGAGCATGTTTGGGACATGCTCGGACGACGCATTGCTGCGTGGCCAAGGCCGCCTGTGACTGTCCCAGACTTAGAGATTGCACTTCTTGAGGAATGGAACAGTATTCCCCAAAGTCTGATCGATAACCTCATCGCATCCACGGCAAACATGTGTGCAGCAATCTTAGCTGTTCGAGGAGACCATACTCCCTATCAAAACTCATGCATCATGTCTATTCAGAGCCTTTTTATTATCGTTTACATGAAACCAAATTGGTGACCTAAATCATCTTTTTCCTATATTTTCAAAGAATTAAAGCTTAATTCCATATTGTTTTATCTTTTTCTCTGTATTGCGCATGGATACTCGTGTACTACCCATTGTATGCCAATACGTGGCTGTCTCGCACGGTTTTCTTGATTTTTTTACTTGCTCCCCTAATTGTTTTGAGCAGTGTAGTTAATGATTTAAATTGATTAAAATAAATAATGACTTAAAATTAACAATGTTCTCAAATGAAAACTTGAAATTTACGATCGAAGATTTTAATTTTAATTTTTATTCTTTTTTTTTATTTAGGTCATAACATAAATTTTATCTATTTATTCTGTTGAGCTATTGCATCCACATTATTTCCAAACATATGGATAGATAGATGGTTTATTAGATTTGTCTTAACCTACATATTCGAGTCTCAATCATGCTTTAAACTCACGTTCACATATTCATGGAAAGATAAGGAGTGTGTGTGCGCGTGCGTGTGTGTGTTGGATAGAATTAAATATATTAATATATTTAGAACGTATAATTATTTCTTCCTTTAGCATCTTTCTAATACAATTTTCATTATTAGATATATTGTGACATTAAGTAGAAATTATAATAATATTACAGTGGTATATCTGATTTTTCTTTCTTTATAGAAAATATGCAAGAAAATTCTCACATTTGATTCGTTTTGAAAACTTATCTGTAGTGGCGGTCTAGGTATTCTTAATCTCAGCTTCTTCAATCGCACTATTTTGAAATAGCTCATATGATTATTATGATTCTAAAGCACTCTTAAGATTGTGTTCGTTAGTTGTAACCATTTGTTTTATGTTTTCCTTGTTCCTGATTTTATTTTACTATTGATGTTTTGATTTAAAATATATATTACTCATCCTGCTTAGTTCTTCAAAGAGAAAGTGTTGATATTTAAGCAGAAATTCAGTTCTGGATACAGATATAACCGAATTCACCAAAGCTTATCAATTTTTGATTGCAATGACATTTGATTTTGGAATGAATAACGTTTTTGTACCCTTAATTTAAACTTAAAAAAAATTACACTAATGTTATGATGACAAATGAGGAAATTCTTCAATATTCAGAAGTTTTTAATGCATTTTAGAATTGAGGTTCAATGATTCTTCGTTATTCCTAACGCCTTTAACTTCTTTGAATTAACAGGTAGTTTTAGATCTAATTAAATCCCGAAATTCCTAAAATCCTTTAAAATACAAATCACTCTCAGTAACATTCTGACATTTTTGTCTAATATAATAAGAGCAAAACTTTTAATACTGCTGCTCTGAAAGAAATAATGTTTACCTTTTTGTTTGAAACAACTAGATTGATTTTTTGAAAATTTCGTTTAGTTTGGTTTAGTTTAACTGGAATAACCTAAAGTCTGGATCTTCAAAAGGTTTTTGGATTAAGTTTCATAATTTTGAGCTATAATCAGATGACAAGAGAGACACATGAGTCTGCATCTCTGTCTCCAAACGGAAAATTCAGAACAGGTGACTAATTACCATTAACTCCCACAACAAAAAGGATTTATTTAACATTGAGATGAATAGAAATGATGCTGGAATTGGAAAAAATGACCTATTAGCGAGTGACTTACTAAAAAGAAAGAGGGTACATTATATAAAATATGTTTAATCTTTTTTAAAATAATATAAAAATTTTACTCTGAAAACATTAAAAATAGTTTTTATAATTGGACAAATTACTAAACGTATTTAAAATGTTTAAAAATTTTTATGAAAATAAGTCTCAAATCATATCTTAATGCTTTATGTACATTTGAGTATAAAACCATTGATTAATTTCATTGTTTTTACAACCTTTTCTTCCTGTGGAAAGTCTTGGCGTATGAGCAGTAGGGTTTCACGTTAGAGACCGGATTCTACCAAAAAACCGTAGTGTAAGGGTATCTATTGCACGTTAAATACGTCAGGCCAAACATCTTCCCTCTGGAGTGGAGAGAGAGAGGGTTCAGCTCAGGTGTCGTAATCGTCATCTCATCGCGGTTCAAAATTACAAGGCTTGTCACAAAATATCCTTAGTTTTGGTTTACAACGAGCCGTTAATATAACTAAACTAAGCTAAGCTTTACAACCGTTTCAATGAACGTTATTACTGACAAGATTGACAGATTGGGAAAAACAGGGGGGTGTAATAAGAGTAGAAGAGTAGAATCATCTATAATAAAATTTCAAAATAGCAAAAGTTTCTCCCTTTTTGACAAAGAAGCAGAGAAGAAAAATTCAAAATCCTTTTACAAATGGGAACTGTGCAAAAAAGCAAATTAAACTTTCCTCTCTTTTTATGTAAGCGTCCGACTATCTATCCGTAACGATGCTGTTTTTATCTTCTTTAATTACGTATCTATCTACTTATCCCATGCAAGGTTATTGAATGGGACGGATAAAACGATCAGTCAAAGCGACAAGAGCCGAATACTACACTACAATAATTACCACTACAATAATTTTATCTCTCCTTAAACTGGTAATAATGCTGCAGGCACAGCATATAGGCAGTTTACAAGAAAAAATATTAACGGTTTAGTGATACATTTGCAGAAATAAAAATTTCTATCTTATTGACATTTATACAGCACACAAAAAAGAGGTTGAAGCTTCTTTTTTTTTCATAAAATTTAACAGCGAAATTTCATTTTGTGTAATATTTTTAGGAACTCGATCGAAAGCATAAGTTTAGGAAAATATTTATAGTGAAAATGACGCTATCAAATATGAATAAGATTGCGCCTCTAATTCTTATAGCCATTTGGATTGTTAGCAAAAGTGAAACAACAATATCGGGAGAGAGAAGTGACGCACGCTTAAGAGATGAGACGCATCGTACACACGAATGATGCATATCTCCTTAGCAACACAATCATTTGACATGCTCGTTATCTAAGAAATGCGGAACTATTCTTTAAAAAAAAGAACCATAATACCCATTGTGAAATGTCTTTATTTGTCGAAACAAATGATGTTGGCCTTCTTTTATGTAACATTCAACAAAATTCCATACTTAATTTATTATAAACAGAAAGATAGCTTTAAAAAAAGAGTGAGAGAGTTTACCATTATTGAACTATGAAAAAATATTTCTGAATTTCCTTCACATATGTAAGTAATACAAGTTGTTATATAAAAAATAAATAATTGTTCACGGATGTCTAGTATTAAAATCAAGATTCCTTTGTATCAAACGGATCGTCCCATTGTTGTATTTTTTATCCGAATGATCACGTGTTTTAAAGAAATAATATTTGAATCTCACCATGTCCTTTATTTACAGAAACACTCTTGCATTAAGCTATATGTCATTTATTTATACGTAATTTTTTCAGTAAAAAAATCAGGTTGCAATGGTCACTTACTTCAGGGTAAAAAAAGTATTTTTTCTATTTCAGACAATATCACAACAATCGACCTTTCAAACATAACTTGCTTTTATATCCTACTCTAAGTAAAATTTTTCAACTCAAGTTACATAAAGATATATGACATTTATTTATCTTATACAGGACTCATAGTATTGCATTAAATCTCTTATCAAAAAATGTGCATTGATTTTTATTACAGACAGCGAGTCCTATTTTAAAGAAGCAATATTTTGATCTAAAGTCTTAGAATTCCTTTAATGTCCTTGTTGTCTCTTTTAAATAAAAATTCACTGATTGTCTAATTTGACATTTGCATAACATGACTTCCTTAATTATGTAACCAGACTCAAAATGAGTCTCGAATGTTATACACTCATGCCCATAAACTAAGTATAATTCAAAGTCGCGTGGAAATCGAATTTTAAAATACATATATCATCCATAAAATAACTACACAAATCTTCAAAAATCATATGTAAATTGCATTAGGACATTAGATGGCACCTATAGTACGTCTCAATGACGAGAGTGTAAGAGAGTGATGTATAAAGAATATAGATAAAGAAGTAAAATTGTTCGAAAGCACTTATAAGTCTTTCAGTACAATAACCGCGTAGTTATGACACAAAGAACGCATTTGAATGGTTTTTTTACATGGTAGAATTATCGGCCGTCTGGAATGTGGGTGTACCCAGATAGAAGTATCTGAGGAACTTGGAACGTCCCAGAGTGTTAACTCTTGGCTTTGCTGACGATTCCAAGATTATGGTAATATGAATGGATATTATAGAACAATTCGCCCCTGAGTTACAATGCCAAATGAGGACCGGTATTTGGCGGTTTCTGCCACACAGCATCAGACATGTTTCGTCAACTCTTTTCTGCCCCGAATACGATAGCTTCAAGGCAAACCATATACAGGCCCTTAGGGAAGATTGGTCAATATGCTCGTAGCCTTGTTAGAGGTGTGTCTTTTGCTACAACTCAATGCCACCTGCGGTTAGCCTGGAGTAGAGAGCATGCATTATGAACTCCGCAACAGTGGGCTTGAGTGATGTTTTACGAGGAGTCTATATTTATCTTGCAATCTGATTCTTCCCGGACTTACATATGGAGAACCATCATTGAACGACATCTTTACAATGGGGCAGGATTGCTCGTTTCTGGAGGAATTATTCTGGATTCCAGACCTGGCCTGCATGTTCAAATTGAAACTATGACAAACCAAATCTATCGGGACGCTATTCTTGGCCAACATATACGTTTGTATCGGGGCACTATGGGGCAGAATTCATGTTTATAGATGGCAATGCCCACCCTTACCATTCAGACATTATAAACTAATGTCTTCGATCCGAGGTTATCACTATACGGGATGGTCAGCATTCTTACCGGACTTGAATGCAGTAGAGCATGTGTGGGACATGTTTGTCCTATGAGTTGCAATCCTTCAACCAATTCCTACGTATCTACCGGATCTTCGTAGAGCATTTAATGATGAGTTGTGCAATATTTTCCAAGATTAAATTGATAATTTGATACTTAGCATGCCTAGACGTAGTACGGACTGTATTGCACCATCTGGGAGACATACTATGTGTTAATTATCATATCAATCAGGTAATATTAATTTTTGTATTTTTTTATAATTTATCTTAGGGAGCAAAAAAAATCTCAACCTTTATAAGTGATATTAAACATATAGCATCATGTTTTCTCTTTACCTTTTGTTTAATAAATGGGCTTTGCAAATAAGAAACATTTGTTTAGCTTCCAACTATTTCTTTCTTTTCTTGAACGGACATTATCCTTAATTTATGGTCATAATTGTATTTTGATGTAACAAAAGACTATTTCAATCTTAATCTGCAATTTATTCCCTCGCTTAAAATAAATTCCTTCAGTAAATTTTCACTATGCTATTTATAATTTATTTATCTAAAGCAATGTTTCTCGTATTATCGAGTCAGAGCAGAAATAGTACAATATACATTAATTTTAGAGTAAAGAAATCACAAATTTCCAATTAGTCTTTTACGTCATTCGGAGCAAAGAAACGAAAGTAAATTTTAAAATTATGTATGGATTTATATTACCATATTAATTTTTTTAGAAATGTTTTTATCAATAATGTTTTATTTATTATTAGTGATTATTTATTATTTTATTTTCCTCCAACAGATAAATTTGGCCACTAAAATATTTTATGTTGATAGAAGGGATCATTATTTTAGGATCGAAATGGAATCTTAGTTGTAATATATTATAAGAAGAATTTATTGCTCCATGGTTAATTTTGTTAACCAATTTCTTAAAAAAAGCTATTTTAAAAGTTTAAGGAAAATGAACGTGCACATTTCTCATATACAATAAATTATCATTTCTAACACTAACCTAAACTTTCTACAATATGCCTTTTATAAGGCTAATAATGTCTTAAATTAGAGTAAAATGCGTTGTTAAAATGTATTTACAATTTTGGTGTATTCGAGTACTTGTTGTAACTCATGAATTAACTGAAAGTCTGATTATTCGATCTGTATCGATGTAAGCAGTTTAAAGTTGTAGTACTCACATATTAAACTCTGGGCCTTCATTTCAACTATGAGATATTGTTTCTTTTTATTAGAAATAAATCGGGTCAACTCAAGTTTATTACAAAAATTAAGGCAAAATTAAATCAAAGGGAATTTCAATTTTTTTTTTCAATTTTTTCCAAATTTTTGCGTGTTTGAGTTATAATAATATCTCGTTGGAGTTTAAATTATGAAAAGTAACGTGTTCTCTAAAATAAAAAAAAGGTTTCAAAGTCTGGCCTAGATGTAGAATAATGCATAGTTAAATGTATACGTTGTACATTTACCAGGAGATTGGGGGACCACTCTCATTAATTGATTCCATAAGTTTCATGCTGCAACGATTGCAATCGTAGAAAAAATGAAACGCTTTTTCTAAACTTCGAAACATCACAGATTCTAATGATTTAAGAAAAAGCGGCGAAACAACGTATATTTAAATAACATATCAAATTTCTCTCATTTAATTTTTTTTTAGTTATAATGACATCGAGTTTGTATTATGAGAAAAAGTAAAAATGCTCTAATAAAGCTTAGAAATATTCAATAACAAATAAACTATTATATTTCACATCTATTTAAAACATTTCTGTCAAATTTAGATCAATCTGTGTCCTTATTCGTAGCACGAAAAATCTAAATAAAAAAGAACGAAAGGCAAATGAATAATTTTATCGCTTTCAATAAATGAGATTTTTTGGAATGCCTAGTGAAAATATTTAAAGGTATAAACACGAGCTTGTAAACTGGAATCCTTGGAACTGACATTTGATATCATCTCAACTTCCTATCTCGCTGTCAAGGTAACATCTGCAGCATTTTCTTTGTATTTAACGCTCGAAGTTTACGATTTTAGAAAAATAAATATATCCCTGATTTTTTTTGAAAAAAAAAAAATTAAAACAAATATTTTAATAAGTGAAAGCTCTTAGGAAATGATAATTTAGGAGTAGTAATAATTTACATAGTTTAGATATTCTGTTCATTCAGCATATATAGTTAAATGACAGTAATAACCTCTAGTGTTCTTTATCATATCCCTTCCCACCTAAATGGTGTGAATGGTTTGTTCTAATATAGTTTTGCGAAAATTTTATAACGATTCAGCCTAATGATATATCAATAGAACTAGTATTAGTTAATAGCAGGCATAAAAATAGTTTTATAACTTTATTTGATATATTTATTCCTCGTTAACGCTGAGACTTATTGGAACTTTTTAAAAAATATTATGAATATAATATACAAAAAATTAAAATATTATTTAAAGTTTCATATTATTTTATTAAATTCCATCGCATTTAAGGAATTTTATAATTTATATTTGTAACTTTATCCCTATAAATGCAATTATGGTGGTAGAACTAAATTAAATGCAAAGGGAATATTATATGATTTTTAACAAAATAAATAGTATTTAAATATGGCAAATTCCCATTTGATAATTCCACTCATTTCTACATTTCACTTTTATTAGGTTATACAGTATTCACCACAAATCATTTAGTATTGCTTGAGAATGCATTTCTTTGATATGGCGCATTTTCTTTATTTTCTATTATTTTTCAGAATTTTAACTCTGTATTAATTCATAAAAAAAGTAATTTTGTTTTTTATTGATATTATTTGCATGAAATGAGAATAAACAAACGATAATTTTATAAAAATATTTCTTGCTTTAATTAAAAATTACATATTAATATTTCTCAATATATTTTCTAATTTTTTGAATCGTAATCGCTTTTTGCCGACTTTTTTTCATTAATTAAAAATTACATAATAATATTTGTCAATATAATATCTAAATTTTTGAATTGTTTTCGTTCATTGGCGTTTTTTTTAAACTTTCTTTTTCAATAGAAGAAAAGTAGAAAATGCCAAGGATATTTAGTAAAAGAAAAAAATTGTTCTTGAAAATATATTACAAAACACATTACGAAAACCAAGAAATTCTAATATTAATTTAATTTTTCTTAAACTACTGAAATATTTAGATTATTATCGATATTTGGATAGATTTTTAAGAACGAAATGCACGTATACTAAATATCCATTTGATTTAATTATAAGATTAAAGTATTTCATGGAATTCCTTATTTACTTAAGAATTGGGAGAATTGACTCTAAAGACAACACTTTTTGTAAATGAAATTCAGTTTTAAATTTAAAATTATTAAATTAAAGGCATCTTATTTATTAGCAAATTATATTTGGCAACTACATAAAAGAATGATCTAATTAATTAAATTCCATTTATTGATAGAAAAATTCTGAAAAATCCTAGTTTAATGTGTAACTTTTCACAAAAAAAACTTCTTACGGCTTCGCTACTATGGAAGTGGAAACATAACTACTGTGCTAATCAGCTATGAGGATAGCTAACTCTAAAGATTTTGAGAATAGCAGGAACAGTACATGATAATAATTAAGAATGTCCATCTCTAGTTAGAAACTACTAGAGATGGAATTTTTCCAGAAGAAACTTAAAATTTTTAATGCACTTACTTCATTCAACTAATCACTCATCTTGAAAGGGAAAGCAGTAATTTCCATGAAAAAAATGATGAATTATCCAGAGAACCGTTAAGTAAAGAAAAGAATTTTATAAAAAGCAAAGAATTCGGATGTATAATAAAAAAATATTTATGGAATTGCCAGAATACAAAAGTTTTTATATTAAAGCAGACAATTTCCAAAACGCTCTTGCAGACGTTTTTAATTAAAATAATAAATTCACTTTTTAATATCAAAGAAAAATTATCTGATTTCCTAAAATTTATGTTATTAAAATATTTTATTTTTTTCATTTAAAATAATTCTAAATATAACAAATTAAATATAAATATTAATTAAATTCTTTATATCATTAAGTAATCATTATTTACTTTGTTTTTATATAATTCCTAATATATATCTTTCCTTATTCTATCAAATTAATTCAGTAAGAACTGCAAAATAATAAATATTATCTGTTCATAATTCACATTAAAAATAACACTAGAATTTTTTAGAAGCAAAAAAAAATTAATTGCTAAATAAAACTAAATTGAGTTTCCTAATCAATATTTATTTGTCGATTACTTTTAAGTTAAAATTTATCATAAAGTATTTCAGCTCATGTTCAACTCAATGAGCATAAAAATTGATACACAGATCGTTATTAGGGTTACTAGAAGTTTACATGCTCGGGTTACCATATTGGCGACAAATTTGGAGCACAATAAGCTAGGATCAACCAAAAATTTAGTTACAATAATTAAAATCGTGAATAGTTAAAAAAAACTTAAAAATAAAATAATGCCGAATTACATAAATAAGATAACAGCAATTGAATTAAGAACCTGTGAATACTTTTATTAAATATTTAAATCATTTCTGTTTTCGGAAAATCAGAATATCGCAAAATAATACAAAAAAAAGCTAAAAATATTGCAAAGCACATGGAAATTGGATAAATTTAACAGAAGTACCTGGTTATCTTAAGAACAAAGAAAGAGAAATGAATGTTATTTTGAGAACAACTTAAAAGAAACAAAATTTCTAAAAAAAACCTAATCAAACAAAGAAAAAACATCAGTAAAAATAGCGGAACATGAAAGAAAACCAAATAAGGCTAAAGTGTTCATACGAAAGATTTTTGTAAAAATAGCAAAACATACTATTTGAATACGAGATCAAAAAGGGGGGGGATGATCAAATAACAAGCATCTTTAAAGTTCTTAATAAAATTATATTTAGTATACTGGAGCTAAAATTCAATTAATTTTTTTTTTTTGCTTAACCATAAATAATATTTAGCCGGGTGAGAATCTTCTAAAGCTGAAAGTTAAAGAAAAGTTCTGTTTAATATTTGTATAGTTTATGGGAAAAATACAGGCAGTAAATTATAGGAAAAGCAGAAAATATATAAGCCTGACAATTAGTTTTTAATAGCAATGTGATGATATTTAATGTTGTTAGATGAGCTATAAACACACAATAAACAAAGCGGGTGTGAGATCATTAAAATAACATTGGTTTAATGCCAATAATAATTAATTACTTTTAAAAATTGTTTAAAAAAGTTTATGTATAAGAGATTTAATTACAATTAAATACTCTTCTTGACAAACCAATGGTTTCCAAAGGCTTTTAACCAACTTTTGATAACGCCTTTACTTAATTGTTTAAGTTGTCTTTTTCTGATATGCTTCACTTTTACTAAGAAGTCGTCAACTTCACAATATACTTCCATCGTTCACAAAAAACAATTTTCAGTAAATAATGAAAAATGTATATAAATATATATTATATTAATTCTTGCTTAATAAAGTTTTTTATAAACTCGTCTCTAATTGACCTTTGCTACATGGCCAAAAATATAAAAACATTTATAAATAATATATCATGCAACATCGTATATAAAATTATAACTTGAAGTATACTAAAAACTTTTAGAAGCATTTTTAAATCTCCAAAAAAAAATGAAAAATAGAAATTTTTTATTGGTGTAAAAATTTATACTAATATAATTCCAATGCATCATATGACGAAAGCCAAACAAGAATAATACTATAATATTATCAACTGTTTCCTATTTCAAAAATTCAGTTTCTCCTGATTATGTATAATTATTCAGATCCAGAAAGAGGCTGTTAGAATTATAATACACTATATATTACATTCCATCAAAAGCTATTATAAAATTAATACACACGACAGAGTGCATAAAATTCATCTTTTTTCATAAAAATCTATATTGTTATGACGTTCTAAAAGAAATACACTTTATGTTACTACATTAAAATAAAAGAAATTCTTGTTTGGAAATACATCTTATAAATTGATATTTTTATAATAAATTATAGTTATGTATTTATATTTAAACTGGTCAATCAAGTTACAGCATTACCTTATTTTAAATGTCACAATGGAATTTAAAATGAATTTTTTATTCCATTTCTGAGATTGAATTCGAATTCTCAGAAATAATGTGATCTAAGCTACAAGATTTTAAATTTTTTAAATTTTAATTATTAATTCAATAGCAGGATTTTTTATGTATTGTTTTGTAATTTTAATTCCATATAAGTACACCGAAGGGCAGAGAAATTAAAACTGTTTTTAATAGTTGATATTATTTATTATAAGGATTTATGAAGCATGTCAAAGCGTAAAATTAGATGGTAATAACATTTAAAAAGTTATCTAGTTCCGATTTTAAATAAGGTAATGAAAACCAGAAAATCATTTTTAAAAATTAAAAATAAGAGGATTAAAACAAAATCGAAAAAGTGTAAGTTATGAAAATCATTACTATAAAAAATTAAACCAGATTGAATAGAAAAGTAAAGAAAATTCGTTAAAAAATTAAAACATATCAAAAATGCGATTCAAATATTCTAAAAGTATTCCTATAAACGTTTCAATTTTTATTGTTTTTATTTAACGTCTATAATTTTAAAAAAAATATGTAGTCTTTTGTTTATCAATGCATTTATAAAAAAAATTTGTATTGAAAATATTTTATTGTATTAAAGTTATTTTTTAGCTAAAATTCATAGAAGTTATATACAAATATTTCATAATAAATTTTGATAATAATAAAAACTTTTACCATACAGATGGAAAAACGTTTCATAAGATCTTCATATATATTTGCCCCAATAAAACGAGTTCGATTTTATTGAGGTCTTCATATCCTTTTCAGCGAGTTCAAATTTTATTCTAAAGATCTCTCGGTGCATATTTTACTACAAAATATATATGAATTTGAAAGTGAGAATGTTTCCTTACAAAGGCTTCTTTGTTACAGTCAAATGAATTGTCGCAAAAGACTTCGGAAAAAGTATATAATAGTCAATACATATATTAAAAGATGCTAAGAACAAACTGGGTTATTTCATTTTCTGATTGGCGCTCCAACTTAGAAATGATTATTTTCTAATGTCAAATATATATCTGATGTCATTCTATACAGATTGAAATGCAAACTTGCAAAACAATCTTTAGTCCCGTTGATATGCATTGTTGACGGTCCCAGCTTCTCCTGCTCGTCTCTCAATCTGGAAAAAGAAAGAAAAAGAATGGTAGCTTCTGGGTATTAAAAATATTTGGTATTCACGAAAATGAATTCAAAATTATAAATAATTAAAAATATTCTTCTAGTAAAATTAAAAATCGAAAACGTAATATAGAAATACGTCATGTTTTATCATTCATTAATTATATTCGGATTAGTTTAAAAAAATTAATTATTCATGATGTATCTGAATCCAGATCATGTTACCATTCTGAAATAAGTAATTCCCTTATGAGCTCAAATAATATTATCTATTGATTATTAAAAGCAGATGTTGCCAAACAGAATTAATACATATAATTGCTAACGGTAAAATTAAAAATCGAAAACATAATGTAAAAACACATCATGTTTCCTCATTCATTAATTACAGTCAGATTAATTCATAAAAATTAATAATTCATGACGTATCTGAATTCAGATCATGTTACCATTCTGAAATAAATAAATCCATTAAGAGGTCAAATAATATCACCTGTCGGTTATTAAAGAAGTTGCTGCCAAACAGAACAAGGCAAAATAGGAAAATAAGAATTTACAATATATATTTATTTCTCAGTTGTAAATGCCAAAGCCACTTTTGATGATTAACTTTTTAGCTCTTATTGACTTTTTAGGTTGTACAATCATGAATACTGAATGCGTTATTTTTATCTTCTAATTTCACCGCTTAAAAATGAATTTTTTTGAGCATATTATTATGGGTTCAAATTAAAAAGTATTCATATTAGGATATAAAAACAGAATTAAAAATACTATTTCGAAATTAATGCCCCCCCAAAAGCCTTTTTTAACCTTAATTTTAACATTGGAAAAATCATAGGAATGAATATTATAATGAAAGAATTTAAATTTTATCATGGCATTAAAAATATAATTCCAGACACTCATGATTGCCATGATACGCATTCTGATCAAATAATGTTATAATAAGCGAAACAACAGAAAGCCGCATTACCTACCTTGTTTCAAGAATCATTGCCTATTCCTCGTATTACAAATAGAATAAGCCAAAAAATTTAATTTCAGTTTTTCTTAATTACAGATTATGTAAGTCATTTAAGGGTTTTATTAAACAAAAAAAATATTCAGAAATGAAACTGACATAATTAAAAATGTTTTTTTTCAGTTTTAAGGAAATTTAAAAACCATTTTTATGAAATAATAGTTTTGAAAGATATCATTGTAACTATGAAAGTTGATGACCATAACTCCTCAAGCAATAATTAAACTCGAATTAGCCCCCGTTTAAACTTTACAGTTGACGTTTATTTATTTATTTGATTTTTGCATATTTTCTTTTCTTTGGCTGAATGAAGTTTTAAATGACATGCTAAGAACTCCCCAAAGTTTTTTTAACAATATTTTCCTCTCCATTAATTAGCAAGGCATTGAATGCAAGCATAGAAACATTAGCCAGCAGTTACAGTTCTTATTAAGTTTTGCTTACATTTGGCAGCCGTCCCACTGGAGAGCACCTCAAAAGTGATGAGAAACAACCGTTATGATGGTTGGGTACAGAGTAAAATAGGAGTTGGCTACTTCCCATTGATGATGGAAAGTTCACCCCGAGGGAAGGGTTGTGCCGTGAGCTGGTAGCGGCCCTTAGGACACAACTACAGTTTCTATCAGTGTTGCTGTCGTGGTTGCCCTGATCATTCAGTTTTATCTGTGTGCTTACGGGTGAGGATTCAACAGAATATTACAATGCTTTTGATATTGTAATAAAGCATTTCTGAGGAGCTAATTTCCATAAATTATTATAATGAGTATGATTAGTACGACTGCTATGATAAAGACTATATTTTTGTTATTAGTTTAATCTTAGTGCTGTAAATACAGATAACAGGGAATTTAAAAAATTTCAATTTATAGTTCAAAATATATGATCAGTAGCGATCTACTTATCTTTTTATATCTTAAAAATATAATAAAGTATTGAAAAACTATTTAAAAAACAATTCGTTAATAACAATTACTATTAAAAATATAATAAAACAACAATTTATCCATAATATAAAGATATATCCCTTTCTCTATATTATTTTTGTCTAAAAATGTATTTTATTTTTAAATATAGAAAAAATCATCGTTTACTTTTTAGAGACTTTACTTTAAGGATGAAAAAAATCGACATCTTTCCTTTATGATAAATGAAAAAAGAAATTACCATTTCCGTACCGTAGAGCATACGGTCATTTTCCAGCATTTTCTTCTTTTTCTTCAACCTGTTAAAATACTTAATTGATTAACTAATACTATGAACCAAAATTAAAAATATTGTTTCATTTGATAAATATTGATACAGTCGTTGGAACTGATAAAATATAGTCAAAAATCCATTTAAATTTTAAATGAAGGTTATTTTATGCATTTAAGTAAGCCATTCTCTATTGTAAATTGTTCTCGGGAGCTGTAAATAAAGATAAAACTTCGAAATGTTTTATTTAATTATCTTTCTATGAGTGATTTATCTGGAGAGATTATTTTTCTCATTTTATAATCACTAGAATTAAAGATTGTCACAATAACTGACTTTTTAACGTTTTTATAATAATTTACAAGTTTATCTAACAAAAAGATGTTATGTTCAGATAAGCTTTAATGCGATTATACTTACTTTTATGCGATTACAAACTAATTCCATAGCAGCTTTCTTAGCATAATTTTTCCAAAATCGATACGAAAACAAAATAATAAAAAAATGTCACTAGGAAAGTTATTACTTTCTTACGTAGTAATGAGAAAGAATATTAATCATCTAAAATTAGAAATCGAAATTTTGAGGGTTTTGAAGGTTAAGTTTTAGATCTTCCAGCGTTTAAAAAACAAAACATTTTTTGAAAATGCCCGTCTATCTGTAATTGTCAAAGATAACTTAAACGCTTTGAGATAGACTTTTGAAATTTATTAAATAGTCTTAATACAAAATTAGCTGGTAATAGTTAATTTTTTAATGGAACCTGTTCTGAGAAAATCCATCTATCCGGAATTTCGTTTAGAAGTTAAGGTGATAATTACCTAATGTTGAAAGCTAGGTAGAGAAAATTCAGCACACATTGTAAACATCCTTAGTGTAGAGACTTATTAAATTTTGAGTCAAAACCAATTACTAGTTAATTTTTATATTCAGAAGCATGTAAATGCAATAGTTCAAAAACGCAACGGCTTAAATATATCAAATTTGTTATGGCAAGGTGCCAAAGGTGACATGCAAAATTCAATAAAAATTTTAAAATCCGGCTAAAAGTTAACATTTCATAATTCATTCATAATATTTCATATTTCATAATTCATATTTCATAATTCATATGCGAATGCCAAATAGGACCTCCTCTGGCATGATTAGTCTATTAGAGAATATGGTAGAAATTTTTAGGAAGACCCCTCGTGCTGGTTCATTATCACTTTTTTAGAAGATTCATCAATTTTCTGAAAGATATTTTTTGAAATTGAGTGTATATTCTAATAATTATGCAACTGCAGATTGATGGCAATAAAAGACTAGCCGCCTTTGGCGACCAGTCGGTTCGCCAATATTAATGCCAACTAAAGGGTTAAATCAATTTTTTTATATATAACTTGGTCTCATAATAAGTTTTTCAGCAAAATATTTTCAAGCTTCGAATTTCGATAATCATGTAATCCACTTATACTATTATATAGGCCTTAAGCTGTCCTATCTTTGAACTCAGCATCTCTCTCTGATTTTCTATCAGTGCACGTAAAATTCAGTTTTAAATTAAAGTGGAAATCATTGAAGCGCACTTCATATAAAGAAATTTTTACTCAATTCAAGCATGCCTTTAAATAAAACTAAGAATTGAAAGCATAATAGTCCGACATTGAAGTTTTATGTTCAATACAGAAATTGAAACATAATAATTTTTTTTTAAATTTATAAGATCTCAAGGAATTATTCAGCAAACATTTCACAGGTTGAAACCTTCAGTTTTAAATTTTATTTTTAGATGAATATAAATGCTCTCAAAACAACATTCTTTTTATGTTTATAAACATATGTAAAAAAATTATGGTTTAAATTCCTTTGGTCTTATAGATTCATATTTGTAAAATATTCTTAACATTTCAACTTGTAAATAAATAAATAAGCATTTTTATCTTTTTCAAATCTGGCTGATTTATTCAGTTCTGAATATTGAAAGTTTAGAACAATCATCATTTTCATAATCTAGACCAATTATTCTAGAGTAACTCTGATTGGCTTCTTTGATATCTTGATAAAGTGATCTAAAATCGCCAGTTTTTATCGAATATTTATATTGAAATTTTCATAGATCGATCAGCTTTGATGCTTGATTTAGTTCAATGGAGTCCCACTTTTTTTATTTTAAGGACTTATTGTCTCAAGAATATTTTGTTAAATATGATTCACAGAGTAGTAATACGTAAAAAGGTACGTAAAAATTTAATTCATCGGCATTTTCCCCCTCAGTCTACTATTTATATATTTCAATTAGACCATTTGTTAAGAGATTTATGTCTCTCCCAAAAAAATTAAGAAATTAGATGGTGGGCTCCGATTACAGAAGATGCCTTGTAGATGTTAAGCCATACTTACCTTAAATAAAATTGTTAAATTGGTTTAGTAATATATGTATAGTAAAATACCAGAGAAAACGTTTCATTTATTTTCCAAAAATATCATGTTTCATATTTGTTTCATTTTATACAGACACGTGCCGAAAATGACATTTTTATATGTTTAATTTGGAATGATAGTTGATTTATTTTTTTCTCATTTGAGAATACGATATTGTTTAGGTTAGAAAGTTTTGATGTCTCCGAAATATGCGGGTAAAAATAGTTTTATATGCTTTAAAAAATTTTGCATTTTTAATTATTACGTATGCTTGTTTGAAAGAAGATGCGTTTTCAAATAGCTGACCTACTTTTACCAGTATAGCTTTAATATTACGTATGCTTCGTTGAAAGCAGTTGCGTTTTTATTTCGCATGATTCATTAAAATGCGGAGATAAATTACAATCACGAAGGCGAATTCTTTGATTTGCACAAAATATCTTCTTCACAAAAGTAAAACAATTCAAAACATGCCTTATTGTCATAAAAATTGAAAAAACAACACGAATTCAAAAAATATTTTATTTTTACTTAATATAAATTGCTTTTTGTTCGTCGTTTCTTTGAAATGACGTCATTTTTAAGTTCGCTTAAGATTTCTCGCTTTTAAATAATTAATCTCGCTCTCAGAAGATTATCGTTTGGTGCTTTTCTAAACATTCTTTTTCAGTTTTAACAGTCGCACTTTTGTAATATATTTTTACTTTGTATTTTTATTTACTTTAATTCTTTAATTGAATTAATAATTTTGATATTGCAAATGATCAAGAAAAATTTACTCTTGCATTTATTGCTTAAAAAATATCACATTTCCTATTTATTTCATTTCATATAATCACGTGATGAAAATTATATTTTTCTGTTTTATTTTTGGCAGTAATTTATTTTTTAAAAAATAAGAACTTCTGAAATTGTGATGGCAACATTTTATTAAAAGCTGATTTTTTTTTCAGATCCTCGAGAAGAAAAAATTTTATTTTTATTTTATTTTTGCGAAATAAATTGTTAAAAAAAACGATTAAGTTACATGTTTAAAAATTCATAAAAAATAGAGTTTTAATTCGTAGGTCAAAAGATTAGTATCATTGAAAAGCTAATTTTTTGAGCTTTAACGTGATGCAAAAATCAATTTTGTGCTGTAATATTTTCAGAAGTCATAGCGAAAAAACGTTAAAATTTGGCTTATTTTTTAATTAATTAAAATTTTAATTAAAAATTCAAAAAAAGGGCTCCAAGGTGCACATTCCCGGCACCCAAGGTATACATATACCAAATTTGGTGGCTGTAGGTCGAACGGTCTGGTCTGTACATCGCCAACACACACACACACACATCTTGCTTTATTATAAGTAAAGATGGATAAAATAGATATTCAAAAATACAATTGGATGAAATTTTAATTTATAAGATTTATCATTCCTAGATATTGAGGTGGAAGCCTCAAAAGTCAATTAAAATTCGCCGGACACAAGTGTCACTTTTGTCAAATGACTATGTTACT
>JAOUZG010032472.1:2697343-2744021 GCA_026289955.1 Argiope argentata | reverse complement strand
TGAGGAAGCCTCATAAGCCATATAAAATTCACCGGACACAAGTGTCACTTTTGTCTAATGACTACGAAGTCTAACATTGCAAGTTCGGTCCAATTGTCTTGAGAATTAGTGGTCCCCACGGTTTCACCCATGATCCTCTACTGCATGCGAGGGAGGGGTATAACATCTTTTTTAAAGAACATGACAGAAAATTTCGGAAACCACTCTTGCTGGATCAGTTTAAAAAAGTGCATTTTTTTCACTAAAATTATCTTCTAAACGAAAATTCTGACAATAAAAAAAGATATCAATTTTTTTAGTTATATTAGTTGTTGAGAAACACCAGAGCTATTTTGGGATGGACCTCTCAATTTTGAACAGCGGTCAGACGACAAGGACGACACTAAGCTGGCACCCACTCGCTAAAACATGCCAACGGGAAGAAGTTTGGTCTTGATGGAGTTAACGTACAACATACCATCCTTCACTACGGTTCTTTGGTGAAATCGGGTGTCGAATTAAATGTCCTAGGGCTCACACGCTGAGACTTATCACCCTGCCCCAAAAATAGATATTAAAAGCAATTTTTTTCAAAAATCATGGCAAGCATGAGAAATATTTAAATAATTTAGTAAATATCTCTACTTTTTAAATATGTAGAGAAATTTTGCTTGCTTAATGCTCTAATCCTCGATTATCCACGATCTGAATCTTCGTAAAATGGTTTTTAACGTAAAAGGGTTAAAGCATTGACTATTTTCTAAATCGTCGCGAGTTTTCAAATACTTTTTAGTAAACGTTATTCTAGTTTCAGCCAGTTTAAGGGTAATAATCGAAGAAAGATTTTTCCACGCTCGGGTCGTTCAAGAGCAGATTCATTCAGATAAATTTCTACGTTCGAACATATTAAAGATTTGATTCAGAATAAGCAGAAAGACAACTTTGTATCAAAAATGTAATAAGGAGTAATCCAATCTAAAAGAATAATTAGTTATAGTATAATTATGGGTTGAAATAATGAAACGTTACAAGTCAAGAATTTTACCTTGAAATATTGGCAATACTTAATATGAGGACTACCAAAAGACAACCGCCAAGAACAGCACCAACAATTATGGTATTAGTTTTGGCACCTACAAAAAACAGAATACGATACATTCCAGAGTAAGATTATTAGTATAATGGGAACCAAAAAGATACCAAAGTCAAGCAAAACTTATGCAAAAGTATCAGTTCTTTAAATAAAAAATAAAAATAATTCAAATGTGTTCTAAAATTAATTATTAGTAAAATGGCCCCTTAAAAACAATACTAAGCACTTTACTCATTTATAGTACTAATTGGGGCACCTTTAATGCATTGTACCAGCTACAACTCAAAAAAAATATTTGGAATCAAAAATTTTAAAAAAAATGGGGAAAAATAACCTTTTTAAAAAAGTAACATTTCATTTAATATATGATTTTCAAAAAAAAAAATAACCATAGCAATTTCAAATAGTATAATAAATATCATTAATTTTTTATTAAAAATCTCATTACATTTTATTAGAAAATGCATATTTAATTCAACAAATAAATAAAATGGTCTTAATAAAAGAAGAAATGAACCATTAGTACTAAATGTTCAGCTATATATGAAATAAAAATATCTAGAGAAAATTTTCTACTTAATTCATGAGATATAACATTCAAAAATACAAACATGCTAAAATTTTGGATGATTCTTATGTTGAATAAACAATATGCATGGGTATATTTTGTAAAATTTATAAATAAAAGCAAATGTTATCTCAAATTCCTTACTATTACTCAATATTGACTCAGAAAGGTTTATATTCGCCAAAGTATATGATTGACCAGAAAGACTAAGCATGCGCAGAAACGGACTGATTTATGTTTTCCCTGATTTCAAACGATCGTGATTTATGTTTTCCCCGATTTCATACGATCGATTCAGGATTTCTTACTTGTATATAAATCGCCATTTTTTCCTGGAATGTGCTTTTTCCACTGAGTGTCGTATTAAAAGGACGGATATTTACACCAAGAAACTTGATAAAATATAAAAAAGGTCAACATACCTAATTAGTAAAACTATGAAAAAAATGACAAATATTTTTTTAAAAAGAAATTGCCCATTAGAAAGAAAGAAGAGCAAAATATAGCTATAATAAACTATCAAGTTTTTCGCGCCAAAAAAATTCGATAAATTTTATAAGCACATATGCAGTAAGAAAATTACAATACAGCAATACGTTGTTGCCCCGTTGAGGCACGTATTTGGAATGGACCGAATAGCATTTTTCAGTCTTACTACACATGTGCTGTCTACTGGCCGAGTGTAAACACAACATAAATGGGAATGATGTCAACAGTACAAACTGGTGAGGTTTTAATGAGTTTTAAAACTTGTACCTTATTTATTCTACTCTGTAGGAAGACGAATATAGGAATGAAGCTTCCAAAATCTCATCTGAAGAACATCCTCCAAACCGATATGATGACAAGATGGCAAAAGGAATGGGAAGAAGGCGAAACAGACCGTTCCAACCTATAACATAATACCGAAAGTTTCTCTCTACGCTGCCAACTGGAACAGAGCGAATGTCCTTTTATTCACTGGACACGGCCCATTCCCGACATACCTATATAGATTCCATCTAGCCAACCCTCCTAACTGTAGCTGTGGGGAAATGGGATCTCCAATTCACTATGACACAGAATGCCTACTCACTCTCTCATGGCACATGAGAAAGCCAGAAAGAAGTCTCGAAGAACAATGGTACAGGAGAATTGCATCAAATACCCTTTCACGCGTCAAAATCACTCCATAGTAAACCAAATCACTTCATAAATACCAAGACTTCTTCAAGAATAGTTGAGACCAGAATTCCCCTTGTGAAAATCAACCAAAATTGTAACTTCTAAAGTCTCTCCAAAGTGCAGATCTCATGATGGAAATCAAGACTCCAGGACCCAGATGGACGCTACGTATTTCTGACTCTATAGTGATTGTTTATTTGCCGTACATTTATTCACAATTTAATCAGTCAAATCCCCCCTTTTCAGTTGGTAATCTAATTCACCTATAAGTTCAACCCATAATCACCGTTTGTTTCAGTGTTCCTGTCCCCTCTATCCAGTTATAACTTCATAAAAAATTGAACAGATTCGTGTAAGATTTGACACCGATGGCATTCTCTCTGGAAATCCCTGAATGCTGTATCGTCTCTTTTTTTCATTTAACAAATTTTTCCTTTTTTTTCTCTCTTTCTCCCATCTTGTGCTCATCCAACTGGTTAGATAACTTAGCGTTAGAGGCACCGGGGGCACAGGAGGCGTTATGTTATGTAGGAAGATGCTTACTTATTTCAATTTTACTTTCTTCATCAAACTCACGACTAATTCTTACAAATTAAAGTGGGTCTTTCAAATAAGTTTTCTTTCTCGTCTATCAAATTATTCATTCTGTCATTTCCTTTTTTCATAAAAGTTCATTTCCCAGTCAAACTGGAGAATCACTGATGATGATGACGTAGTCACTTTAAAGAGGATGTAGTAGCTTCTGAGAGTAAAGACGCCTGACCATACGAGGACAGAAGTCTGACCTTCTAGCTCTTATGAAGATGATTCTCACACATTCCCTTGCGCAGGCCTTTTTTATAGGGGGGAGGCACTTTAACGCTCCTCACAGATAGAAAACAGAGTGAAGATTATTCATGCCCGCACCAGGATTCGAACCCGAGACACTCAGACTAGGTGAAGATGTATTATCCCTATGCCAGGACAATGGTCCACTGAAAGATTTTGTTGTTGTTGTTGTTGTTACTTATGGTACTTGCCATGGACAAGCATCAGCAGATTTTAAGCTGGATATATACGTCTCTTGTTTTACAAGTAGCGCCATATAGGTCTAAGAGTACGACTTAGCTACACACACGTCACAACCCTTTTTAGGGAGAGGACTTCATTCATCTCGGATCCTAATTTAGACCAGAAACAGAGAACGATTACGCCTGAGAGTGGTATTACTCTCAACATGGAGGACTTTGCGACCACGAATATATTTAACGAGCCCCAGCCGCCATACACACGGGGAATTTTTTTTGACCGATGAGTTTCGTACTCGTAATCTAAGGAGTAAGAATCCAACGCTCTACCAACCAGGCTATCCCTGCCCTTTTACAGGGTGGCACTTTCACACATCTCACAGGTAGAAAACAAAGTGAAGACTATCCATGCCCGCACCAGGATTCGAACCCGGGGATTTCAGACTGGATGAAGACGTGTTATCCTTACGCCAGGACGCTGGTACACTGAAGGATTTTAAATTACTGATAAGGAAATGAATTAAATATTACATTTCTTAAAACAGAACACATTTTTCTGGTAAAAGAGCGAAGAAACAACACCTAGGATGAGAACTAACCAGTAAAACAAATTCTTTCTCAATATGCAGTAGTTTCCAATCATTTCTGATACCTCTTCAAATCCGTTTATTAATGTGTTCACAAATAAAAACACGTATTCTCAATCATTTTATAGACTGTGAGAATTATAAACACAAAAAAGTAATAACAAGCCTTTCTCAAACAGAGTGTGGCTAGATAATAAATATTTTTCAATGAGCTCAGCAAAAAAATGATTATGCACTCATATAAATTAAATGCCCGAATTTGAATTTCATGCCATCATATATACAAATTATGCTCCAAATTACCACAAATAGCGCCAAGTCTGCCTTTCACAAAAATACCTTACTGCTGTGTTCCATTTTATGAACACATCTGTAATAGATTCGATTAAAGTAAACAAACTGTTATGTTATAACACTGAATTATCACAGCATCTGACATATGTAGACACTGTACTTTATATTTCAGGTAAAATATAAAGTATGCTGTTTCACAATCACACTTGCATTACTTCTATTGTAAAAAAATAAAAATATCGCACCACGTGATGTAGTATGCGACTTCATAAATAATCAAATATTATCTATAAATCACTTCCAGTTACTTTTCCGTTAGCCGGGCGCAAGCAAAACATCATAATGCAAAAATTAAGTAAAATTTCTTATATTGATTTTAAAGCGGAAAATCGCCAAATAATGTAGAGTTCCGCCAAATTTCCTTGACGCTTTTTCGCTTGAGCCCGGCTAACGGAGAAGTATCTACATTCATTTTAAGCAACTTTAAACAACCATATTCCCGAAAGAAATGTCCTTTTACGCTTTAACCTTTCTTACGTTTGTTTTTCATCACAAAAACATAGATCATAATCAAATTAAAATACCATATATAATTGTAGAAGCATCTGTTATATGTATGTAGTGATATGCAAGGAAAATTTCTTTAGCACTGGTATTTTGCATACCAAGAACTCAGAAAATAATCAAACTATTATTCAAATTATAATTTTGTAACTATTTTAAAATATCCCAAAAAGTCTATGAAAATTTCTATAATTATGTCTTTTCAAAATGTAATGATATGCTTCTTAAAACAATTTCTTGTTGAACTTACTAAAAGAAGTGTAGGGAGTGAAATTTACTTACGTTTGAAGTTTTCGTCTTGCAAATCACAAAATAATCCATTATAACCAGGTGAACATCTGAAAGTTAAAAAGAAAATCTTTAGATATCTGAACAATTTATTCAGTTACTGGGATTACTAAGGTACTATAATTAAGGATTAGACTATAAAAGCATAGCAAGAGAAAAAAATTAGCTATTCCCTGTATTTGGACAAAAATTTGCACAATTTATTTATTCATTCATTTTCTAAATAATATAATTTTTAATTCATACGTCATAGAATAATTACGTTGACTTTTCCTAATTCACTTTAATTTTTAATTTTATCTCTATGATCGAAATCATATGTATGGACTCCGAACAAACTAATTTTCACAAAATTTTGCGTACTAAAATTTTATTATTTATTTTCACTTGTATAAGCAAAGAATAACCAGCAGGAGTGGGATCCTAAAAACTTTCTCGCATTCCCTCTAATAAATGTATCATGCCAAAGAACACCTAACATGGCATTGGCGTACAATGGTTATGAAATACTAACTTTTGGCGTGGATTCAGAATTTTTATAAAATTTATTGCATCAACCTTGGCGAATTATTTGGCAATTATTCCCTGGTATGCATTTAATAATTTTCGAAAATTGAACTTTTATTTTTTACACGTTTTTCTCAATCGATTGAAACAAAATTTTGACACAAAACTGCACTTGTAATCACGAATTTTCGTACAAAATTTGATAGATAGTCATTGCATTATTTAATTTTATCTTTTAATTATCTCTGAAAGTTCAGGTAGGCCAACAGTCTATCTGAAGGTGTATTCGCTAACCACTTGACAGATATCTACACCACATATGTTAAATATTTTCCCCGGTTCTTATGTATATAGTTCTTTTTATTCTGTAGTTATGTTAAATTATGTTCTAAGAGCCAGCAAAAGGAACTTCCTCTGAACAGATTTTGCTCAAAATTTGATGTAAATAACGTATAACAAGTTTCAGCTGTCTAGTTCAAATCAGTTTTGAGCTATCTTTTTCACAGACAGAAGAAATTAGTAAAATGTATTTTTTTAAAACTCCCCTGAGAAGATTCGTTAAAATCTTGAGCTCAAACTTTTTGACGTTTACTGTATTTTTTCTGTTTTATGTATACAAAAAAGTAAAAAGCACAGCATCATCAAAGGAGAACTAAAAAGTTTTTCCAATATTATTTTTAGCGTCCATCTGTCTGCCTGTATATTAAGAAGACGACTACTGAAAAAATGTAACGATCGATAAAAATGTGTACATGGTCTCTAGAGTAAAACTGTAAATAAGTATCACATTTTTTTCAACCAATTCTTCGAGGAAAAAATTATTTTTCCGAAATGTGAATTCGGTTTGTTTTTCTTGATTTTGAACTTGTTCGAGTATTAAGTAATTCAAACTAGGTACTTGAAGCGAAGGTACTTATTATATTATATTTATAGAAATACTTTTAATACACCTTATGTATTCCAATTTCAGAGGAAATACTACGTATATCTTCCTTTTTTCCTATTTATTCATCTGTAGGCTGCAACTCTGGATTAAGGAAAGTATTCCATTTATTTTTATTTACTGCTCTTTTTCTTTCACGTTTTGCACTCGCGTTAATTTTAAAAAATACACACAATGAAAAATGGAGTTTAATGCACAATGCTGCAGCCAAATTTAATTAAATTTTTAATTGAAATTTGTCAATGTACCGATTTTTATCATGTCATAACATTATATTGTTTTTGAAAGAAGTTTTTGGCGTCAACAAAAATCCGTTGGCGAAAAATAAACATTTCATTATCTGCACAAGCCTCTAAAAAAATCAGCTTTTAACAACGCGTTGCCATTGCATTTACAAAAGCTCTGATTCAAAAAAAAATAGTTAATGATTACAGCAAATAAAACCTAGAAGAGCAAGTAATTATATGAAAAATAAATTCGAAATGTGATATTTTTTCTAAACAATAAATGCGAGACAACGTTTTTTATGATCGTTTGCTATACTAAAGTGACTCATTCGACGAAACAATTAAAATGAATAAGAATATAATTTAACTTGCACGAGCACGTGGTGCTTGGCCGTTCAAGAAATGATGTTCAGACATTATACATTAAAATATGCATAGCAGATTTCATTTTAATCTCTATTTATTCTTGTGTAGTTTCGCATGCTCAAAAGTGAGATAACTGAAAAGCAAAACAACTGAAATACGTACATTCTTATTAAATATTCTTGTTAAAATTCTTACGTATATTCTTATTAACGTAAACGTTGCGTATATTCTTATTAACGTCTTATTAACGTATTAACGTAATTCTTATTAAAATTCTTACTGTGTGATAAATTTTAGTTTCAATTAGTGAGAAAATGGGGGAACGTTCGAATTGTATATTTAGTTTACATTTTGCACACTTAGTTTATATTTACATGAAGCACAAAATTTAAATGCAGAATGCGTATTACTTATATTTTTGCTTAAGATGCACAATTTTGTTCAAAGGGAAGTCGAATAATTTATTAGAGAATAAGCGAGAGCGTTTCTCGGAGATCACCTGCTCTTGTTCGCTCATTAAATTGTGCAGTTTTTTTATATAACTACTTTTTTCCTTATTATTATTAGTACGGCAAATTCCAATCAAAATAACTCAAGTTAGATAATCTATGATGGTGACTTAGCGAAGAACAGATGCGCATCTGAAATAGGAACACTCTCCACCCTCCTTTGCTTGTTAGAGCTGAACTAATAAAAATTAAATATGTAAACGCACGGCCTCTTCTCATAAAAAAATCTTTATTATTCTGCTTTAATATTTAGTCCTTAAGTGATATATTTATGCTTTTTGTATACAATGAAATTAAAAGGTACCAAAACGATAGTTTATGTTATTACATGTAATAATCGCATGCTTATTATTAAATTCTTTCAAATACAATTTTTAACAAAGAAAAAATCAGGAGACGGGTAATTTTAGATGTGTTTAAGTGGGTGCGTGGAATATAAAGAAGGTGTGGTGGTACTCTACATGCCGAATCTTTAAAGATATGAAACCATTCATTCGATACGAAATTGCACCTCGCAACGATTTCTTTTAGATTTAATTATATTTTAAGTAATCAAAAATTAAACGAAACCAAGACGTTTCTTAGCGATAATTTTTGAAATTTAAAGCTCAAAAATTATTTTTTTAATTATCTTAAAAATCTAAAAATAAATACATTTAAAAAATAACAGCAATTTTTGCGTCATATTTGTTTTGAATTTTTAAAGATTATTTTAACCGCATTTAGCAACAACAATCCGTTTAGTTGTTAAATCTCAAATCGTTTTCAATGTTGTTACTAACATTTTTTACTGGAATCGTTTAAATTGTTTGTTTGTTTGTTTTTGTTATATTAACGACCCGTTTTAAAGCAACACTAGGGCTATTTTGGACAATACCTCGTAATTTTGAACCACTATCAGATGACGAGGGGATTTCATTGTTAATGATTGAGATGAGAACATCCAGCTTCCTTTTTTTAACAATGAGTGGATTTTGTTTTTAAGTAGGCTTTTAATTCAAAAAAATTTGCTGCTTTTACAATTAAAGTTTATTTTCAGAACTAAACAATAGTCAAAAAGTTTTTAGAGGGCTTCATTTTAAAATAATATTTTTCTTTATAGTGATTGGATATATAAAAATATAGATTTTTAAAAAAAGTTACTCTAATTCATAACACAAAGGACAGAATGGTGTAAGACTTTCAATATAGTATCAGCTATTTTCTCACAAAATTTAGAAACCAATATTCAATGAAATTTTTCGCAGTCCTACTGAGTCCAATTTTTGCCAAAGGCGGCTAGTTTCTGCATATATTTTCAGCGTATTAGACAACTTCTTTTATATTCTGAAGTGAAACTCAAAGCATTTTAACTGTTATCATTAATATTCCATGTTAACTTTTATTTCAATATTGATAATAAAAGCAACAAGTTACGGCTATCTTTTTTTGAATAAATTTCTATTAAAACATGTTTTTTATATAATTTCTATTAAAACATGCTTTTAATACACTTTTTGAAATTTTTGGAATTTACAATTGATATTTAACTTATTACATAAGCGACGATGAAATTTTTTAAATAGTGTCATTCTTTATTGTGAAATAAAGACGGAAATTAGAGAAATGTATAACATAATTAACAACTTCTAATATAATATATCAAAAGAAGTTTTAAATTATTTTGTTACCAAAACCATTAAAATACAATATTACAGAATACTTAACAGAAATTTTTAACAATTTTAAATTACTGGTGAACCAATTGGTCATTAAAGGCAGCCAATTTGAAATATAAGTAATTAAATAATAATTTTAAATTTTTTATTTTGGTATTTAAGCAGAATATAGTAATCATGTCATTCAAATAAAGAATTTTTATGGTCGATTCATATTTCTTGAGATTTAGAAATTGACATTAACAATTTTGAAGATAATTTACGAAAAACTTTATTTCAAACCAAATTCCATTTTTAGGAAATCAGTGCATTTGACTTTTCTAATTTTACTCTTAATCGTTAAATATAAAGGGAAAGAATGAAAGAAAGAATTAAGAATGGCAATTATATCAAACAAAAATCTTATTTATGAAAGTTATTATAATTTTCTTCTACGATCTATAAGGGTTTGTACTTCATTAAATTTTTAAATGCAGATATCGTAAATGTTAAAGTGACATTAAAAGATAATTATTCATTTTGCATCACATGCAAGGTTCTAGGTAACGTACATTATAATTATTCAGTATTTTAAGGTCTCAGTTGAGATTAAAACAACATAGAAATAACCTGATCATTAATTTTAAAAAATTGTGCACACTAATTTTAATATAAAATATATTTAATTTATTGTTATTTTCTAATGACATATAAAAAAATTGAAATGCATTTTATGGAGAAAAATTTAAAAGCCGTATTTTATTTAAATTCAAAACTACATTTGATTATTTTACAAGTTTTTATTATTGCCAATCAAACATTTATTAAATAACCAAAGCATTAAAATTAAATATTGGTTGATATTCTAGATGACCAATTTCATTGTTTATGAAATACTAGCCGCCTCTGGTAACCAGCCGATTCGTCCGGATTAATAGGGCCCGACTTAACCTAGATGGGGCCCGGAGCAAAAATTTATTTGGGAGCCCTTCTGTGCTTCATTACTTTTGTAATGAAGAACCGAACTTCATCATTGAAGAAGAAGAAAAAGTAAAATAAGCTTTCTATTCAATTTGGTGGCCCGGGGGGTAACTGCAAAATATGCCCCCGCCTTAGTCAGGCTCTGAACATTAAGCCTCGTTAAAATGTTCAATTGATATTTTATGCAACTTGTTCTACTAATAGGGGTTTTAGCAAAATATTTTTAAGCTTTAAATTATAGTTATCACACTTTTCAATCATTATATTATGTAAGCTTTAAGACGTTTTATTCATTGTATTAGAAGTCTCTCTCTCATTTTCTATAATGCAAGGAAAATTCAATTTAAATTAAAATAGAAATAAGGTAACTGAAATTAATATAAAGGGGTGTTTTAGGGAATCAGTAATTTGAATTGTGAAATTTTAAAAATATTTGAAATTTTTGGAATAAATCTAAATTTTAAATTTTAAGTTAAATTCACATATTATTAATATGAAAGGCTAAATTAAATGCCAGAAATTAAATGCCTAGTTCATCAATTTGACAAAATATACTTACTTGCACTCAAAGGTGTGATCTCCAGACTTCATGCAATCCCCATGGACACAAGGATTCGGATGGCAGATTTCTGTAAATGAAAATTAGACTTAATTCATATTAGAGTCAATGATTCTGATCTAAAATTATGTATACGATACTTTTATAATTTGCCCATCCATACAAAAATCAATGTTTTTCATACACGTTTGGAAAATTTTAGGGAACATTAATACCAGCGCATTCAATCATAAGGGAAAAAATGCAGATTCCAGCTAGATTATTTTGGAACGAGTAGGGAGGGGCGCGGAATTGAACTCCTCCAAAATTGTTTACGTATTTAATGTGAAACTTGAGTACGGAATCAAGTTTAAGGGGATTTTTAGACTCAAATGGGCTAAAATTGGGCCATTTTCAAAATTGTAAAATTCCAATACGAAGTGGAATCCAATCGGCTGCAAATTGAAATTTTCGCTGTCTGTCTTATTTCTCTTAATATTCGCCGATTTCGAAAAAAAAAATTCGGTATTCTATGGATAGAAAAGACTTAACTTTTCAAAATTGTTTTTAACTATTTGGATCCCCGTTCCATCATTTTTACATAATTAGAAAATATGGCTTATTTTTCACTAAATTTCGTAGAATAGGGTAGAAAATGCGTTTTTTCATTGACATTTAAGCCAAACTTTGGATATATATCTACAACTTAAATGTCAAAGCCATATAAACAAACACAGTCTATCCGTTAGCATATTAAACCCAAATTAAAAACATATTTAGAATTTTGATGTAAAAATCATATACTAAAATTCAATTACTTACTTCTACCAATTATTTACTAAAACTAAACATTATTATTATTATTATTATTAAGTAAAGCCTTCACAATAGAAAGAATGAATAAATCAATTTAAAATCAAATCACTGATTGATTTTGTTGAATTTGTAATACGTCAACAATTCTAGTAATAAAACTATATTTCTAATTTTATATAGTTGTCCTGTTTATATACGCATGTATAAATAGACAGATCTTCTATTTTCCATTGATGGTAAATTCTATTTTCTACTCAAAATTTAGCCGAAATACACAATTTTATAAGCATCACAAAACGAGTTTCATCTACTTAACTTGTTGTCTTAGGATTATCGCTCTCAGAAACAATTACAATTTTGAAACAAGTAATATAGAAAAATGAAATCAATTCCTACTTAAACGATAAAGAAATTATTTTATTTTAGTTATTTTTTAAATAATTACAATTAATATAAATAATTTATCAAAAATTGATTGTCTCAAGAATTGAACTCGCATTCTTCACCTTCAAGTGAACAAGTAATATAAAAACCAATTCTTTAGAAACAATTCCTACTTTAGATATTCGGAAAAATTTAGGAAGACAGGAAATATTTTTATTTTAGTTACTTTTTATTAAATAATTACTATTGTTGTTCTCGTGTTCCGCTTTACAACGGGAGGAGAGGATGCAGTAACTTCTGAGGGTTTGGCCCCCTGAGCCCCCGAATAATGATCATCTCTGTCTCAGTACCCCCAGTGGTATGACTCTAGACATGGAGAACTTTGTTACCAGGTTCGAGCTCACAACTCAGGGGGTGCGAATCTAATGCCCTACCAAAAAGGCTATCGTGACATAACAATTTCAACAACTACAAAGAATTACTATAATGGCGAGAAATTTTTTTTAATTAGTTAAAAAATAATGAATTAATGTTTGAAAAAAAACTGTATTAACATCCAATGTCCTCCACAACAACTTTAAAAAAATGTACTTGAACTTATTTTATTAACGATTGAAAATTTGAACAAGATATATAAATATCTATAGAAAGAGTATGGACTAATGATAGGAATGAAAAAAGAAAAAAAAAGCGGAGAAAACTCAGCCAATCCTCAAATCAAAAATTCACAGGCTTCCCAATCCTCTTCATCAATTTCCAATTTTGAAATAGCTGCCTTTACAGATTGTACTGTTTTCTCCATACATATTTCAAATACGGGGGAAAGCTTTTATAAAAGTAAAGACTTAATAAAATCCGAAATAAAAATGAATGCATCATAGATAGGTTAATAAAATCTTACCTAACTCAACTTATATTAAGAGAGCACAAACAGGGTATACACTTCATAACTGATTTTAAATAGTTGTAACTGAATTTCATGAAGGAAATTAAAAGTACAACCTTTATCTTTCCATTAAGGATAGATAAGTTTATGAAGGATCTCTATAAACGGAAAATAGCAATCGATGAAAAACAATCTTCAGTTAATCAATTAACGGTTTTAAATAAGCAGATTTAAAGATATCCGAAACCAAAATCAAAATACTGGGTCAGATTATCACTGATAGTCTATACCTAATATAAAATGAAGTCTCCTGAAATTGTCTGTATGTTGGAACCCCAAAATTTTGAGAAATAGTTAATGAATAGTAGTGATAATTATACCATTTTGTAGAGCATTCATTGGGGAAGGAATTAGTGTACTAAAGCCTACATAATAAAGTCTAAATAATTGTCTAACGTCATTGAATACACATTAATGTAATTTTCAGAGAAAGGTTAAGGCATATTACTCAATTCATTTATTTCCTCATTGGTGTGGTATGGAAGTTTGGAATGGAGAAGCCACCTCAAATATCATGCTCGTCTTCTTACAGAGATTCCAAATTATGAAGACTATCCCCAACTCCCATCCCTCCCCAAAAAATAACATTAGTTTTCAGATGAGATCTTAATGCAACTAAACTAAACCCTTCATCTGTTTTATGATTGAAAATATTTCTTCATAATCTCTAAACTATTTTTAAATGTATAAAATTTATAACCTCAAACATTCTTAAGAATATATATAGAAGAAATTTTGGTAATACTTTTTAACCTTTTTCTTCAGTATATTAGGATTGAAGTTTGAATATTGATTTACAATTTTGAACTAAATTACTGACGTACTAAATTAATACGCAAATTTGTTGCTTTTTAAGAATAAAGCATTTTCAAGGGAAAAAAGATCTCCAAATAGTAAAATTAATTCCAAAGATTATTCTAGATCTTAAATAAATTTTCAGATCAGGTGACCAAACCAAATTAATTTAAAGCCATATAAAAATGATGCTTTCCGAGAACAAAAAGACAGAAACAGATGAACTTCTAAACGGCAAGTTTCCTCCAAAATGTGATACAGATTTATGTTCTGAGAATTGAAAACCATACATCATATATATTTTGCCTTGTTGGCTCCTTTGTTTATTTTCTCATTACAGAGTCTAAAGGAAATATAGAAGTCGTCAAAAAAATTCGAACTCAAGTTTTTGACGAACATCCACGTTTTAGACCTTCCTAAGTTCGAAAAACACTTTTTTGGAAAAACGTACATTTGTCTGAGACAAAGATAACTCAAAAACGCTTTGATCTAGGTGGATGAAACTTGGTATGCGGGTTTTATAACAAATTTCTTATCTAATTACCAGTAAACTCCACTTAGTGGAAGAATGTCTGTCTGGTTGTTCGAATAAAAGTTAACACGATAACTATAAAACGAAGAGAGCTAGATAGATAAGATTCGGTACTCAGATTTAACATTTATATTGTAGGCACCTATCAAATTTTCGACCCCATCCAACTGCAAGTTATTTGTCTGTCGGTCTGTACTAATAGAAATAAGTAAACGCGTTAAGGTCAGAATGTATTGACTTCATACCTATTTTAGTTTGAGATTTTGTGAATACAAGTGCAGTTTTGTGTCAAATTTTTGTTTCAATCGGTTGAGAACAACTTATGTAAGTAAAACACGAATTCGATTATTTTGGATATTAATAATTGCATGCCAGGAATTAATCGCCAAATAACTCGCCAAGCATTACGAGATAGATTCAGCAAAAATATTAAATTCATGCCGGGGATTGACGTTTCTTAATTATTATATGCCAATCCATGTAAGACTGAATAAAGGGTTTTTTTAAAAAAAAACCATTTATTCAGTTCCTACTAGTAGCTCACATTTATATTATATATAATCTTCACATTTTCAATCGTTAAAAAAATACCTTTTATTTATCCCATTAAATTCAAGTAAATTTTTTAAAATTTGTAGTGGATGACATTTGATGTTAATACAGTTTTTTCAAATATTAATTCATTGATTTTTTTATTAATTAATTAAAAAATAACTTTCTCACCAAATAAATAGCGAATTCAGTTTGTTGTTTCCCAACGCCAATGAAGCTATGCTTAACATGTTTCGGGCCGATTATTTCAAACGATTCTGTTTGTTTGTTTTTGAAGCATTTAAAATCAAGCATTATTAACTAATAGATTTTTGGAATTCATATTGAAGTACTTTCGAATCAAAATAATAAAGAATGAAGAAAATTAAAAATTTCTATTCTGTGATACGTTACCCCACCTGGTGTAGGAAAATCACGCATTCTGAGTCGCCACAATTGGCGTTAAAAATTCCAAAATTGAAATTAATTAAAATCCGTTGAAATTAATTTTTGCATAAATTATTTATAGTAATTGTAATTGTTAGGCCGAGAAAGTATGGTTGGTATGGCATTAAATTCGCATATGGATGCGAGTTCGAACACCATATTATATATATATATATATGTATATATATATGAGAAAGGAAAATTGACATTAAATTCGCTTTCTGTTTTGACGCTTAATATTGCGATTCCGTCATATTTATACACATATTTATATTAATTGCACTTATTTAATAAAAAGTTACTAAATATAAATTTTTCTTTGTTTACCTAAATAGGAATTGATTTTAAAAAAATTATATTACTTGTTATAAGGTATGCGAGAAAATTTGTGACCACTCCCACTGGTTGAGATATACTTTTCAAATTTTGTGTTCCTACTTTGTGTAACACATTCACCTAATCTTTTTTTCTATTTCGGTTGCATCAAAGCGAAAAAGTTGCATTTTTGTAATTATATAGTAATAAAGTTTTTGTAATAAATTGCACAATTCATTTCATAAGAAAGGAGTAATTCTAAAACAACCACAATAAGTCAAATTGCAGATTAATCAACCGCAAACCCACGAATTCCAAGTACTCAGCTTCTAGATTATATAAAGCATGCAAATATTACTTTGATTTTTGTCATAATATTTAATTTACTGCCATTCCATTTTTTTACAGAAAGTGAAAGAGTAAATATTTTCTTATCCCTATTTGAAACCTGAATAATCTTTTTAGCGTATTCCTTTATCAGGTGAAAGCGGAGCGTTTCAGTTCGACTTATCAGATAAGAGCTTAAAATATTCTCTGGCGATGAACAATTAGACGGGAAACAGGCACGGTTGCTAACGGTAACTGCAAACCTTACTTTGTTCTTAAACGTCGCAGATAAGGTGACTTCAAGAATAACTCATGAGTGTATGTGTTACACCATATGGAGCTTATGATTGTTCGGTGTTGAGCAAACATACTTCGTGAAATTGACAGAAATATGGTTTCTTATCCTCCAACCACAAAAGCAAAGCACTGGCAGTTTAATTGGCGATATGCCACAAAGTACTGTTATCTTCCTATAATTCAATCTCGGGATTTTGATTTAAGTTCTCAATTTGAGTATATTTAGCAATCTTTAATCCGAAAAGGTAATTTTTTTGTATAAAATCCGCCTACTTTCGAGGCAAAGAAGGTATATTTAAAAAATGGAATCTACGATTGCAAATTTCAAGTTATCATGTGAGAACATTATTATTTTAAGTGATTATTTGTCTTAATCAATTTAAGTCCTTAAGCAGTTTAAACCGGTTTGTAAAAATAATGAGACCTCTCTCTCTCTCTCACGTTATTTTTTTAAACTTTCTTTTTCAATTTTGCTAGCTGGCAAACAAAGTTTTGGAGCTCGATCGATTTTAAGATTTAAAATTTAACATTTAAAAAACCCCACTAATGTCGAAGAAAAGTTCAATATTACTGGAAGCTATTTTATATGTGGTAAAATCCAATGAACGTAATGCAGATTGATATAAAATTATATTCTAATATTTATAGTATTTTGAGAAATACACTTATCAAGAATGCTCTAATTATATCATTCAAGAATAAATATAAGTCTCGTTTTACAAAATTCCGATAGTTAAAACTATAAAAGAATTTTTAAAAAATGATAATCTTCTGAGAACGAGATTAATTATTTAAAAGTAAGAAATCGTAAACAAACTGGAAGATTACGTCATTTCATAGAAATGGCAAACAAAAAGCAACTGAAAGTAACTTTAATCAAATATTTCAAACATTTATTTTACATTTATTTATTGGAAACAAACCTCAAATGCCATGGGTCAGGTAACTCGCTATCTAATAATAAAAAAACGAATATTTTTTTGGCCTACGTTATTTTGGAGATACAAAAACATCATGTTCTCCCTGTAGATTTAAATGAAAGAATTATTAACTAAAACTGTAGATTTAAATGAAACAGCTTTTTCTCCCAGACTTAGACTTTTAAGACTGTTAACCGATTAAAATGAAACGCATTGTTTAAAACTTTCACCTTGTAACGTTATTGGCTGAAAAACAGTTAATTAATGGAATCAATTTATTATAAATTTTGTTAATAGAAATTAAAAAGTATATTTACTATGAAATAAAAAGAGAAAAGGAAACCTCATTTCGAATTAATTTTATTTAATTTCCAGGAGAGGATTTAAAAAAAATCTTAACACGGGCAAAAACATATAATTCTATGCTTTGATGGGTGAGTGTTAGTCTCAAGAACATTAAAAATATTACAAATTATAAATTAAATTTTATTTTAAAAAATTAGCTTGAATAAAAAAATGCTGTAAATGAAATTCATATCGTCAAAATTTAAAGTCATGAATTTTAATATGAAACAAAAAATATCCTTTGAAAAAGTAGTTTTAGAAGATATAGTCCTCAATTTGTACAGGCAAGTCCAAACAATTACCGGTACTTTTCCTTTAGCGGGACGCAAGCGAAAAATTGCTAAAGAAATTTGGCAGAATTCTACATTATTTGGCGATTTACATGCAACATGAAAACAAAAAGAATTTTGAATTTTTTTAAAAGAACTTTTTCTATGTTGTTTGAATAATCTCAAAAAAGAGATAAAAATGCACCATTAGGAATTTAGATTAACACACTAAAATAAAAGTATTGTTTTTCGAAAATTCATTGAGATAAAAAAAAAGAATCCCTTTGTTTAGAAATTCAGATACGAGTTTTAAGATAAGGCAGTTTCAAGTGTTGCAATTTGTTGCGTAATTCTATTCAAAATTCGATGGTGCTATCTTTTATAAAGGACATGTATTGAAACCAGTATTATCTAGTCTCTAGTGAGATTATGACAAAATATTTTAAAAATAAATGAATTCATAATTTCCATTTTACAGATGTAAGCATTGAATCTTTATCTTCTATATTTAACCAATCAACTCTACCTAATCAAATGCATTTGCACTTGACTCATGCATCTAACAAGAATATTACATTGTTTTGATAAATAATGAAGTTTGATTCTATCGTGTGTTTCTATTTTCTTTTGCATGAAATCTTTACTTATAATAAAGCACGATGTGTGTGTGTGCGTGTGTGTTGGCGCTGTACAGGCCAGACCATTCGACCTACAGATACCAAATTTGGTATACCTTGGGTGCCGGAAATATGCACCTCGGAGCCCTTTTTTGAATTTTTAATTAAAATTTTAATTAATTAAAAAATAAGCCAAATTTTAACGTTTTATCGCTATAACTTCTGAAAATATAACAGCACAAAATTGAATTTTACATCACGTTAAAGCTCAAAAAATTAGCTTTTCAATGATACTGATGTTTTGACCTACGAATTAAAACTCTATTTTTAAAGAATTTTTAAACATTTAATTTAATTGTTTTTTCTCAACAATTTATTTCGCAAAGAAAATAATAAATAAAATTTTATCTTCTCGAGGATCTCAAAAAAAATCAGCTTTTAATAAAATGTTGCCATCACATTTTCAGAAGTCCTAATTTTAAAAAAAGTTAATTACTACCAAAAATAAAACAGAGAAATACAATTTTCATCACGCGATTATATGAAATGCAATAAATAGGAAATGTGATATTTTTTAAACAATAAATGCAAGCGAAAAATTTTCTTGATCGTTTGCAATATCAAAATTAACAATTCCATTAAAGAATTAAAGTTAATAAAAATACAAAGTAAAAATATATTACAAAAGTGCGACAGTTAAAACTGAAAAAGAATTTTTAGAAAAGCACCAAACGATAATCTTCTGAGAGCGAGATTAATTATTTAAAAGCAAGAAATCTTAAACGAACTTTGAAAATGACGTCATTTCAAAGAAACGACGAACAAAAAGCAATTGATAATCAGTAGTAGTAAAATATTTTTGCATTCTTTTTTTTTAATTTTTAAAACAATAAGACATGTTTTGATATGTTACTTTTACTTATGTGAAGAAGATGTTTTGTGCAAATCAAAGAATTCGCTTTCGTGATTGTAATTTATCTCCGCATTTTAATGAGTCATGCGAAAGAAACAAACTATACTGGTAAAAGTAGGTCAGCTATTTGAACTTGAAATATTTAAACTTAAATTAAATTTATTTAAAACTTAAAAATATTTTGCTGAAAAACTTATTATGAGACCAAGTTATATAAAAAATGATTTAACCCTTTAGTCGGCATTAATATTGGCGAACCGACTGGTCGCCAAAGGCGGCTAGTGTGAAATAAAAAAATATTTTTAAAAAATAATATTGGACATTTCGTTTTCTTAACCAAAATTATAGTTGACCCTACGTTGTAGAGCTTTTTTTAAAGTTTGAAAATATATATATTCATATGCAGATCTGTCTATGAATAAGGTAACTCAAAAATAGATGGAAAGTTTAAAGAGAAATTTGCATGCAGCTTTTATACTGAAATAATAAAAAGTATCAAATTTTACATCAAATGAATTAAAAAGTAAATTTATATGTATTTTATGAATGCGATAGTACAAAAATTCAAATATATGCATGAAATTTGGCTTTTATCTTAATCAGCATAAGTTGCTGCTGTCACTAATGGCACTTGCTATGGACAAGCCCACCGAGGCAGCAGCGAATTTAAGCCAAAATAAGCGTCTCTTGTTTGAAGTAGCGCCAACTAGGGCCAAGAGTACGACTTTAGCTATGCACTCATCACATTCGCTTTCACAGCCCCTTTTTACAGGGGGGCACAATTACACGCCTCACAGATAGAACAACCATACCGTAACCGGGACTCGAATCCAGAAAGCCCAAATCTCAAGGAAGATTAGCTAATTCTGTGCCAGGACCCTGGTATCAGCATAAGTATAAATATATATCAAATTTCTTATCCCAATTATTCTCTCTGATATAATCCATTTACTGTTGGTTTATCTGCCGATACTATTCAAAATTTTAAAAAACGGTGGAAGTTATTCTGAATCAGTGTGGTCTTAAAGTTGGGTTATAGTTAAAATCTTGAAGTTATGATTCTGAATCTTTAGTTTTTTACAGTTCTTTTAGAAAAGTGTTAAAAATTATAATATCGGGACAGAATAACCTGATTGGTAGGGCTTTGGATTCGCACCGCTTGGGTTGCGAGTTCAAACCCACCAGCCAAAGATTCACCGTGTGTGTGTGTGGTGTCTGACGCTCGTTAAATCTGTCATGGTCACAAAATCCCCATATCGAGAGTAATACCTTTGGGGGTACTAGGTCAGAGTTGATCGTTCTCTGTTCCAGCGAAAGAGAGGTCTGAGGATGAATGAATGAAATTCATGAATGAAGTCCGTCCCGTAAAAAGGGTTTGTGACTTGTGGTAGATAGAAGTCAGACTTCTACCCTCGGGTGCTCAGGGGTCCATACCCTCAGAAGCTTCTTCACTCCCCTTTCGTTGTAAAACGGAACGTGAGAACCACAACAATATCATTATAAGGAGTCACTTACAATCAAGTACAAATTTCAAAGATATATAGCAAAGCAACCATGATAGTACGGCACATTTTAAGTTTAAAATAAACCTTTTGCTTGTTCATAATCGGCAACAAGTTACGATCAATGCATATCTGACCTCAAATGTGACATTTTTATAAAATTTTATTGAATTAATTTAATTTAAATCTTGGAGTTATTATTTATATACTTATATAAAATATTTCGAGATTTTTTGTCATAGTTTATTAACTACATTCTTCATGAAATACAGGGAGAATTAGGAAACCGGCATCCTGGAACAGAGGTAGCGCATTTTCCATGTGATCTGGGAGCCCCGGGTTCTAGTCCCGGTTCTGGCATGGCTGTTCTTTTGTGTTCTGTCTGTGAGATGTGTGAATGTGTCCTCTTCCCTGTAAAAAGGGGCTGTTCAAGTGATTGTGATGAGTGTATAGCTAAGTTGTACTCTTGGCCCTAGTTGGCGCTACTTCAAAAGTAAGAGCCACTCCTTCGGTTTAAACTCACTGATCGCTGTCAGATCGCTTAGCAAGTGCCAGTAGTTGCAACAACAACAAAATTATGAAGCACTCAATATACATTTAATTCAACAAATATATTATTACATAGCAAACATGTTGGCAATTCGGTAAAAATCTCTAAGCTTCTTAATATTGTTTATAATCGATTAGGTAAATGTCTAGATACTTACCCACACAACCACCTGTTCCTGGTTCCAAAGAATTTTTTGCCCTATATCCTGAATTGCAAGAGCAGCTATAGCTTCCCAGAGCATTATGGCAGTCCATGTTCTCTGGGCAAGGATTCTCGGTAGCACATTCGTTAATATCTAGGATGAATTACAAGGCCACTTTTATCATAAAAATAAAATAAAATAAATAAAATATCATTTACTTTAGATTAGTTATTGTGCTTAATTGTTGTATAATTACGCACTGTACCACTCTGCCTTTGTGGCTCTATAGACTTAATGCAGTAACGTTGCCAGGTCAATGGCTAATAGATGTCATGGCAACTACTAAGCCTTGTTTACCAACCAAGTTTATCATTTCATCTGCCAAGCCTTGCTTAATAACTTTCTCTTTCTGTGAATGTGTTCACAGAATCTGGACAGAAGTTTGTAACAAAATTAGAGATTTTGCCAAAAAGTTAAATTAAAAAAACAAACTAACACTTAACTCTGCTTCCAATATTACGAAAAAAAGTAAATCAGTTGTTCTATGGTTGATCAATATGATCTTAATGAAGTGGATGGAAGGTTCTAGTGTGGATAATAATGGATTAATGTAAACGTTACCTAACACACAACTATCTTCATTTAGTAAACTCGAATTTTTTCATGTCAATTAAGGTTTCATTAATATTTTTTGTCACCATACCATAATCAAGTGCTATATAAATACTTACTAAGACGTAATAAAAAATTTTATTAAATATTTCGAACAATACGGCAAAACAAATCTCAAATGTCTTCGGTCAAATAACTCGCTATCTACTAATAACAAGGTGAATAAAACGCAATGCTTACATATTTGTTATATAATATATATAAATATCGAGAATATAATAAAAGATTAACAACTTTCAAAAAAATTTAAACTTTCTTTTTAATCTTGTTTTTCTAAAAGAAAAACAGTTTCATATACTGAGGCGATCTTGTTCATTTTTAAGTTTTACAAAGAAATTAAATCTAAATATTTCTTCCAAACTAAATAAAACTTCCAAACTTTCATTTTCTATAATAAAATGCTTGCAATTTCAGATGCATTTATTAATTTTATATTGTAACAAAATGGTAATCAAGCTTTCAGGACATTTCAGTATCTTAATTTTCATATTGCTCTATTTTCTAATAACTCATATGATTAATTGCCATCTAAAAATGTGCTGCTAAAATGCATCCTATTAATATGGATCTTAAATCTTAAATCTCAATCCTAAGGCTATCAATACAATTCATTTAACTACATTGGTAATGCAAGTTTACCATGCTCAGATTGTTGATTAGCAATACAAAGTATTAAATGAAGTCTCCTGAAAGTGTCTATTAGTTGAAACCACAAAAACTCGAGAAATAGTTAACGGATACTGTAGACATTTATACCATTTTGTAGAGCATTTATCGGGAAAGGTTTGAGAATATTAAAGTCATATTAAAATAAAAAAATGTGTTTCATAATTGCGATTTTAATTAATCCGCGCACGGGTGAGAATCTCAAACTGCGCATGTGCAAATACCAAGAGCTGTGGTATTCATATGCTATACATTTCTTTGTTTACATCTGATTTTATACAGAGACTCAAATCTCATTCTGCCTAAAAGAAGGAAATCCAACCTCGAAATGATTACCTATGTTTTATCTACGGACATATCATATTTTTACTTTTGTAACAGTTCTAAGTATTTCTGAATGTGTGATATAAAAAAAATTTTGTTGCTATTTTTGATAATCTATACATGGTATAATGTGGTCTCCTTAAAACGTCTGTATGTTTGAACCATAAAAACTCGAGAAATAGTTGACGAATATTGGAGATATTTATACCTTTTTGTAGAGCATTGATTGAGAAAAGTTTTAGTACATTAAAATCATATCAAAATAAAAGAGGATTTTTATAATTGCGATTTTAATTTATCCACGCATACGCAAAAACCTCAAACTGCGGATGTGCAAATTGCAAGAGCTGTGGTCTGTATATGCGATACATTTCTTTGTTTACATCTGATTTTAAACAGCGTTTCAAGTCTCAGTATGCCGAAAAGAAAAATTCCTACCTCAACATATTTTTATGTTTGTTTATGTTGCGTAACAGGCCCATGTCATATCGGGTGGAGGCTAGACTTAAGTTTAAAGCTCATTTTTCTTCTTTCATGCTATACCACAGGCAAAGTCGTGAGGGTACAGCTAGTATTGCATAAGTATTCTTTCATATCTCAAAAATGTCTTATTTTGGGGGGAAATAAACTTCGGTAAACCTTTTTTATAAGTCCAATTCCATTAAAAGACAATAAAAAACACTACAATTATATGCGTTCATCATGATTTTTGAAGCAAAAGTAAATTTGGCCAACTGTCCATTTCTGATGTCGTTGAAATAAACAGCAAACAGTTCTTACCTTTACAGTTTTCTATAAAAGATTCGCTGTCTCCAAATGGAAACAGTATGCCCCGAACCGAGAAACCAGCTTCGCATCGACACTTAAATATAGATTGGTCAGGCTTGCTTGTACAAAACGTCTCTGATCCGCAAAGATTTTCCTTAATGTCAGCCTCACATGGATTGGTTCTTTGAATCGTCACTGGGAATGAGAAAATAATATGAATTTTTTTAATTCAAATGTTATTAAAAAAATTTTTATCATTATGCCTTAAAATTTTTTAAGTGACTAGAAAAACAAAGCTTTATTTCATACTTTGTACAAAACTTATCATGACAAAGAACGCTTATGCATGTCATTGGTTGACATTAGTTACGAAATATTAATTTTTGGAGTAAATTTAGCATTTTTAGTGATATTATCGTGCCATTTTCAGAGAGATTATCGGCTATTAACCCAAGATATGCGATTAAGAGCATCCAAAAAATCTAATTTATATTTTATATGCATTTTCCCCAAATGATTGAAGCAAAAATTTGACGAACAAGATTTAATTTCCATTTTTTATACTTTCTTCTGAGGAACAGAATTGTTTATTCTCAATCAGCCTGAAAATTTTGTAATTAGAAACAAGTTTTTAGTGTTAAAAAATCTGTGTTTTATGAGTTTGGGATAATTTATTATATAGCAGTAAGTAATAATTAATCTATCTCCACAGTAGCATTCAGATATTTTTAAAGAATCTTATGTAATCTGAATAAATATTACTTTTCAGATATGAAATTTAGTTATTAGTTATATTTAGTTAGAAATAAGAAATTAAAATTGAATTGAACTGAACATTCTTCTTTAAGTGGGAGATCTACATTCTACCCCTAAGCTGAACTACTAGTCCTTACTCGTTTTAAAATTCCCTTCTAAATCTCTGATATTTCTTTCCCGTATGTCATAAAATTTCGCTAAAACTTGGGAACAGAGTGATTATAAATTATACTATATTGAAAGTATTAATATTTTTAAAGGTTTGTACATGTTATTCCATAAAATGGAATATATTTCGATTGCAAAACTGTGAGAAAACAGTAGTTGGGGAAGAAGCATAAAGGACATCATTAAAAAAACAGATGCTAAGGTGATAACAATGGTTTTTATTTATTTCAAATATTTTCACTTCAGAATGGAGTGTTATTGCAATTAGAATTCAAGATATGCATAGTTTGAGAGATTGTGAACATACTAGAATAAAAACAAAGGCTAATTAATAAATTTATCTGGAAAAAAATATGATTTAATTAATCCTTCAAAACATGACTACGCCCTCACGTAAGTTATAGGCCTATTTTTCACTTGACAAATTCTATTTTTGGATACTATTCACCGCACGCCAGGGGTAAATCGCCAAATAACTCGCCAAGGGTGACATTATAGGGTCTGTAAAAATGTGAAATTGGCATCAAAGGTTGATATTCCGTATTGTAAGCCAATACTTTGCAAGATTCTCTCTAGTATACTAAAATTATTAGAGAGTATGCGGAAAAGTTTCAGGGAGACCATTCCCACTAGTTTTCTCAGATTTTGTACCATAAATATTGTATAGGTCACACATTTTATTTCGATGAAGAAAATTTTAAAGAAATCTGGTACTTACTAACGGTCTTAAGATACTCTTTTCGTAAAATTAAGCTTGGAGGAATCAGACAAGCAGAGTTGGTATCTTTATTTGAATGGCATATTTCAGGAAGTTCCAACATCTTCAGATCTTCATCGTTGATCGAGACAAACTGCAACTCGACTTTGCACTTTACATAATCACTGTTTTCTCTGGAAAGAGAGGAGAAAATTTCCTCAACTAAAATATATTTTGCTTCAACTGAAAATTTCATTCATTAATTTTTATTGCCTCTGGTTTGAAAATGTTGAAAAGAGCTTTAGTTTTAAATATATGTTGAACTTGAAGCTTTAGCTTTGGAATTCGTTAAATAATGGAGAACAAGCTAGAAATCAAATGTCCTTAACTGAACCAATTTCCAAACAGAAGAAGCAGGCTTTAGCTTTCTATTTGATCTCTGCTTTCAGTTGGTTTTAGACAAAAATTTCTTTAACATTCTTTCTAAAATGCCTGTTTGCATTTACTGGAAATTGAAAAAAAATTCATCATGTGTAAAATTAAAATATCTATTGTTGATGAAGCGCTGTTTCCCCTAATTTAATTTATTAAACATTTCTTATTAACTCAGTTTCCATTTGTTAAATTTCTAAATAAAATCACTATCTTTAAATACTTTTAAAGAAAAGATATTTGAATTTTTTTTTTATTTCTATCTTAGCTACATTTTTATATTTACCTGCAGTTCAAAACATTCGAATACAGAAGCTGGGGAAACAATTTTTCCATCTAAAAATAGACAAAAAATAATTAAAATCAACAAATTTATCGATTGATTTAATCAGTAGTTAAGGCAGCAAGTAGATTAAAAAACAATCGATTGAAATAATTTATTTACGTAAATATTATAAAATAATATATAATTTATTTTACATATTTTTTACATAAATATTATAAAATTCGTATTGATGTAAAAGTTTATTTCGAATAGAGTACAATAAATAATATTTAAATGTTATATTTAAAAAAAACTTAGTATAATCTGTAGAATAATCATAAATCTACAAATTCTTTTTCAGCAATTTCGTATCATTTATTTCTGTATCATTGATAAAACACAAAAGTTATGCATTATTATAATTATTTTGGATTTTTTTTCTATATTTCTCTGGACTTCAATTCTAACTTTCCAGCATAGTGATAAAAGGTAAACTATCCAAATTCAAACGATCACACTTGTACAATTATACCAGTACCAATTTCTATATTATCTTAGTAGACAAGGTCTCTCTGAAACGATCTTGCATACTCTGTAATAAAATTGCCAAAATCTATTACCTTATCACGATAAATGAGAGTCTTGGAATTAAAAATCTCAGATTTTTATTTTCAAAATCCCAAACATGAAGTCCCTTGTAGTATAGTGAAGACACCCTACTAAAATTTATGAGCATCAATTTTATTTACCAACTATCAAATTTAACACAGAGCTACAATTTTAAATACTTCACGTACTAAATTTCATATATTTATGTCTATGCGTTTTTGAGCTATCACAGTTTAATGTATATGAATGTACAAATCGAATGAATATGAATCCATAGACAGATTTAATGCAAAATTTGAACTTTGAATATTGAAACATTATAAGAAATTTTATTCATTTAAATCTTTACTTTTGATAGTTGACGTGTTTACTTGACTTCAGTTAGACAGACAACCTTACTGTAGATGGGTTTCAACCAAATTTTAATAAAATTTGTAAATTTAATATAAAGACTACAACACAAATTTCATTCATCCAGTTAAATTTTATTTCATCCATTAGGCTCACAGAGAGACAGAGATATTAATTGATCAATCATTATTCGAAAAATGTGTTTTTCTAACGCAGACATGTTCGAAACATGGAGATTCGTCAAATTTTCGCGCTCAAATTTTTGTGTTGATTACAATGTTTTCCCTTTGTATTTGAAAAATAAAGAGCGTCCGAAAATTAATGCATGATGTGAATTTTTCATCAATCATGCAGTAAATTGTTGATAAACTTATTAAGAAAACATTTGACAGCTGATTCTTTAACCCCTTAAACGGTTTGCCCGCACGCCGTACGTGCATCGATTTATCGAATTTTGACAGTTGTAAACAAAAAATAAATCATTCATAGCAATTATAATTCAATAGTAAAATGACTTCGAATACGTAGATAAGCCAAGTATTCCATGGATTTCCATTTGAAGCAAAATAAGAAAATATCCCCAAAATAGCAGGTAGGTGTCATCTTATTAGACAGTAAGGAAAATAAACCGGTTAAGGGGTTAAGGTTAGTAAAAATGGAGCGTTACACGATAGAACTACTTGTTTTCATTTTTTAACAATATTTCAAAAAGGATGAAAGCATGGTGGCCACAGTTCAAAATTTTGATAATTTATCCTCTAAATCGTGAGATTTGACACCACCCCTTTTCTTTTTATGGGTTTATTTGAAGTTTAAGGTCTACGTTAACTAGCCCATAAGACGCGCATATTGTAGGAAGAAAATTTAATGTTGCACAACGAAATTTTACCACATTTATGCCAAAAGGGGCATAGAAAATTTCAACAAAAGAATGCGAATGTGCCAGCAAAGCCATGAAGGCCATTTTCTCTATAAGCTATTTCATGCATAATGTTATCTTGTATACTTATATTTCAATAAAAGTATAACGATTTAAAGAAAAAACCGTGTTTTGTATTTAATTCAAATCTCCTATTAGCACTAATAATTATTGTTGTTTTTCTTGGTTACACAATATATTATCTGAGAGTGATAATATATTGTGTAACCAAGTTACGCCATAGTGTAGCAGGCCTAAAGAACCAAGCATTTTAAGCCGAATGAACCTCTCTCTCTCTCTCTCTCTCTCTCTCTCTCGATCAAAGTAGAGAAAACTAGGGCCAAGAGTATGACTTAGATACTCACTCATCCCATTCTCCATGCTCTAACCAGTACTCGAACCCTTCACCAGGGTTCGAGTCCTGGAACCCTTCGGGATGCCCAGCTCACGAGAAAGACGCTCAACCTATATACCTGAACACTGGCGAAAAAAAAGTACTAACATCAACAATGAGATCACGTGGTATTTACAGATTGACAGCTGTCTCCACACAAGAAGATCACGTGGCTAACTTAATTCTGAACAAGCACGTATGGTGCTAGCTTCATAAGCCAGATAACATCTACGATAATCAAGTATATTTTAGTATTGTGTACTAATAGTTATTCGGCTACTGACCCTGGTGTCGTGGGTTCTAACTCCGAGACCTACTTGCAACATTAATGACCTTGAAAAAGCAACCTCCTGCAACTGTCGTTGAGCCATCTACCAGCAGCAGCAAACACCGTCAGACTCCCTTGACGCAACAACGCACTACGCACTCACACGCTCGCCATAACGCTTGTCATTTTAAAATCGTTACGTCTCTCTACCGACTCACTGGCGGGGGAGTACTGTGACGCTAGCTTCTTAAGCCAGATAACATCTACGATACCGAAGTCGACTTTTGTGTTGTAGCTATGTTACTCGGCTACAGGTTCTAGCGTCTCGGGTTCGTACTGCGACCTTCAATTCGACACGTGTCTATCGTGAGACGTTCCATTTTTACTAAGCCGAAATTATCAATTGTTAAATGGGTTTTTTTTAATAAAGTTGACAGCACTTTACTGTATGAATGTTGAAAAATTAAAATTTTGCGTTAAATTTGGGACAACCTTCAACAAAGTGAATGTTTTGGTAGCAATTTCTTCTCTCGTAATCGAGATTCTTACCGCTTTTCTTACATCCAGTTGCACCGAGTGATAATCAACATCCGCAAACTTCAGATCCATACTTCGCTTACTTCTTCCCTTTTCTTTGTACGAAGAAGGATTCAAAGGAAGTGTCAAGAGATAGGAATAAGAAGCTAGAAACGATATAAGGAACATAAATTGTAATAAATACTTTAAATTTTCAACATTGTTCATTTTTTAACGATCGTTATCATAAAAGTAGCATTTATTTATTTATTTGATTTATTTATTTATTTTATAATTCATTCGTAAATCTGATAGAATTGAGAGAAATTTTTTTACCTATTTAATCCCAAAATATAAAATTGTTGGCTGAAATATTATAGTTGTAGGACTTATGTGTTTAACTGCATTTCGCAGTGATATATCATCATAATTTAAATTTTATTCTTTAATTAATAAAGTTTTAATAATCAATTTATTAGTTTATAGAAAATAATTGTTAGATTTTTTATATGGTGTAGTAAAATTTTATAAAAAGAATCCCACTAAAAGTGTACTAATTTTTAATTCATTTTAGTAAGAAATTGAACGTCAAAAATTTTTTAATTATATTTCTGAAGTCCGTTTTCTCGTCTATAAAAAAAGAAGTTTAAAATATTTTTAGTTAAAACATTAAATATAAAATGCTAGAGAAATAGGATTTTATTTTCTTATTTATTTGCCTGAAAAAATTTATAGTACAATTTGCTTTTAAATTAAATTTTATTTTTCATTTAACATTCTTCACTTTCTTTATATTTAAAAATTTGGGGCTTGTTGAAATAAACTTTATGTCACAGAAAAATATCTAAAGCTCCGTTTCTAAAATATTTTGAACTATTTTTTTCACGGAATCTTCTAAGAGCAAGCTATGTAACAGAAACGAACGTGCTTTATCATTGCACGTAGGCATCAAAAGTAAATTATTAGAAAGCAATACTTTGTGAAGTTTTGCCTCTTTAAGAAGAACAAGTAATATAAAAAAATTAATCTATTCCTACTTAGATTATTAGGAATTTTTTTTATTTTAGCATCTTTTTATTAAATAATTACAATTGTTGTTGTTCTCATGTTCCGATTTACAACGAAAGGAGGGGTGCAGTAGATTCTGAAGGTAGGACCCTTGAGAAGTCCGAGGGCAGAAGTCTAACTTCTAGCTCACTTACATCACAAACCCTTTTTTCGTAGCGGACTTCATAAATGCATTTCATTCATTCCTCCAGAGATTGGAGTTTAGATCTAAAACAGAGAACGATCACCTCTTACCCAGTGCCCCCTGCGGTATTACTCTCCACATGGGGACCACGACAGATTTAACTTACACCTCACTCAGAGAATCTTCGACAGCACAAGGAATGCAAATCCAACGCCCTACCAACAGGCTATCCAGGAGTAACAATCATAGTTGCTATAAATAATTGATCAAAAAATTATACTAGCATTGAATTTTCACCATTAATTGTAGACTCAAAACCAATTATAGCAACGTAAACTGCGTGAATTTTCTACACCAGTTAGGGTAACGCAATACATATTAGACATATTTCATTTTCATTATTCAGTATTATTTTAATTCGAAAGTACTTCGAAATGAATCGAAAAAATCGTTTAACTAACAATGTCTAATTTTAAATGTGTCAAATATTAAGAAAATAAACAGAATCGTTTAAAATAATCGGTCGAAAACATATTAAGCCTCACCAAACCTAAAAACAAACTGAATTCTTTACTTTCTCGGTGGCCGGGAAATGAAGGTTTCTAGCAAGAAAGTTTTTAATTAATGAATATTTGAAAAAACTGTATTAACATCAAATGTCATTCACTACTAGTTTTAAAAAATTTACTTGAACTTGAGTGGATGCAAAAAAGTATTTTATTAACAATTGAAAATTTGAACAAGATATATATAGATAGAAAGAGTGTGTGTGAGCTAATAATAGGAATTTTAAAAAAACGAACAGTGTTTCCCTGTATTTATCTCAAAAATTGAAATTGTGTTGAAATGTAAATTCGTCTTGATTCAAATAAGATTGAAAAGTAAAATTTTTCTAGGCTATTGACAAATTTATATATTACGGGTACATTAGATAAAGGGATAATATATACTCCAATGAAAATGAAAGGTCCTTATATACTGAAGTGTCTCTCCTCTACATGGACCATTTCAGCGTTCAAAATAATATCAACAAATTGGCATTCATAAAGTAGTCATTTAATGATAATTTAAATTCCAAATTGAACTGTGAACGGTCTATTGAACATGTCCTCTGATGAAATAAACAAGTAAGAACTTCAATAATACTTACTATATATGTTAATCAGCATTTTTTATTTATAAGAAAACCGATTGAAATAAATGAATCTTATTTTACTTCTTCCTTACCAGGTTTGCTGCAGGCTGTTCCGTTTTCGAATGGCAGAAAATAGGGTGGGCATTTGCAGGTCTTCTCGCCTTTCGCATTCACATCGCATTTCGCTCCTAAGATGGAGCATTGCCTTTGGTTTTCTTCAAGGCTGCAGATATCTGTGAATAAAAATTTGTTAACATTTTGTTGACAGTTTTACAATAATGCATCTCAAATAAGTTAGAGGAAAAAAATGTTGCATTATATTAAAATATAATTTTTATATAATGAGTCAATTAAGCCTCTCTCTCTCTCTGTATGTGTATATGTATGTATAAGTGTGTATGTATGTATATGTGTGTATGTGTGTGTATGTTTATATGTGTATGTGTGTATACGTGTGTGTATGCTTGTGTATATGTGTATGTGTGTGTAAATGTATGTGTGTGTGTGTTTATGTGTGTGTGCGTGTGTACGTGTGTGGGTGTGCGCGTATGCGCGAGCGCTGGTCATGCGTTAGAACTGATGATAAAATTTGGGTATATATAAAGTAAAGTTTCCTGATTCTTAATATTTACGTCAAGATATGAAAACATCAGCTTGATTAAACAAATTTTCAAAATATTTGAATATTACAGACAATTTCCTATAATGTAAAGTATCATACTAACATAAAGCTGCTTTTAACATTCCTGAAAAATACTTAACTATTTTGCATTATACAAATCTAATCACAATATTAGATACTTCTCTTAAATACGTTTTAATATTCTTTTCAATAAATGGTCCTTCTTTCAAGAATGTGTTGTTTTTCACCCACTCTATACATTTTTTTTTTCATTTTCTGCTGATTTTAGACTGAGAACTACTCTATTGGAACTACATAATGAAAATCATACTATCCAAGAATAAAACAAGAAACCTTTTGCAGTTCATCCAGGATTAAAAAATGAGTTTCTTGTTCTAAAAACACAAAATAATTTATTTGTTCTTTTCAAAATTTAGTTCAACAAATGTGGAGAAATAATTTTAACCAAAGTATCTCAAAATGAAGTCGCAATGCCTGAGGATAACAGTGCTTATGACAACTTATTTCCAGTGAAAAAAATATGTAATGACGAAGTGCGATATTGTTAACTTTTTTCTTTAAAATAAGCTTTTCCTTCTTCCCTTCATTTTATAATATATATTGAGTTACAATGAAATAAATATATTTAATACTCAACAACGATATTTTATAAATATTTAGAATCTAGCTCTTTTCTCGAACAAGTTAAACTATGCAATTACATAAAATCTATGAATTTACGAACTCTTTGGATGCTTTCGCTTAATCTTTTTTTCCATCAGCCTTGCAATAATTGTTTCTAAACAAACGAATTATGTATTGTGAAGTTTGTATCGCGGTGTAACTTTTTTTTATCATGTCAGAACAGGATGACGACATAAACCTCATCCCAAAAATAACAAAAATTCGTTGGCGAAAAAAATAATTTATAATTGGCATGAGCATCTCAAAAAAACCAGCTTTTAATAACGCGTTGACATTGCATTTACAAAAGCTCTGATTTAAAAATAATAAGTTAATGACTACAGTGGATGAAATCTAGAAAAATGCATTTTGAGCACGTGATTATGTGAAATGAAATAAATAGGAAATGTGATATACTTTTCAAACAATCAAAGAGAGACAAAGTTTTTTGGATCGTTCAATACTAAAGTGACTCATTCAATGAAAAGATCGAAATGAATTAAAAATATAATTTAACTCGCACGAGCACGTGGTGCTTGGCTGTTCTAGAAATCATGTTCTGACAGGACAGATTGAAATGTGCATGGGAGATTTCAATTTAATTTTTTATGTAATATTCCCTTTTATTATATAACTCCTTCAGGAAAAACTCATTGATTTTCGAATGAGAGCACCCAGGCTCTATATTCAAAGTAAGCTACAATAGATATAAATGAAAATTCATATTGTTAACATCTTCATAAAAATATCTAGGGTGACTGCTTATGTATATGCTACTCTAAAATTTTAGCCATAGATCGTCATAGTCATAATGACGATAGTTAAAAACTGTAAGATTTCCATGAAATCTGTAATTACAAAACATGAATTGCCTGTATGTTATTTTAAACGAGCAATGCACATTGAAAATGTAAAAAAAACCTGGCATAGCAGATCGTATGCAAATAACGGAGGTGTTCAACCAATCAGCGTAACGCAATGCAGTCGACAGTGCGTATATAAGACAACAGGTGTCTAAGGAGGCTATTACATCGATTATTGTTGCTTTAACGTCAGGGTTATCAAGATTTAAATCATTTTAAACGGTGGCTAATCAAAGGCACATGAGAAAGAGAGAGAGAGAGAGAGAGCACGTCTCCGAAGGATTTTCCAAGGGAAGGAAGAGCACGTCTCCGTAATTTGGATTTTCGCTCCTAAGGGTATACCTCGATATACCATGGTATTCGTGGTATAGGGTGTACTACGAATACCAGATTTCCGGCAAAACTTCAAATCTCCGACGACATTTCGGCTTGAAAGAGACTTCGATAGAGCGAGATTATCGAAGCCTGAAAGGAATCGTTACTCGAGATAGACTTTCAATATTTCCTCACATTGCTTAAGATTTGAATGCAGGCCCATCAACAAGTATCAGTTGTCTTTTAATGGAACATAACCTAATTGATATGCGCTTTCGCAGTCGCAAACCATCTCGTGTACCATTGATGGCTTAGCGACACAAAGCTCTGGACTCTCTTTATGATCAGAAAGATGTACTCTGGTCTTAGGAGACACGCTTCCCAGTGTATCGAGTGGATGGCTATATACGAGTGTGAAGAAAACTCCATGATTCTAAGGACTTCTCATGCTTACAAGGAATGGTTCAAGCTGGTAGAGGCGCTGTGAGAATAAGGGGCTTGGACAGCTGCTATGAAAGGGGGTCATTGATGTGTGTAGACTCAACCATAACAGGTCAGAGGAGCTTCAACATCCTTTCTGATCTTTTACCTGCATTCACGTCCTGTGTGCATTCTGACGGACGTGGACGATTCCAACAGGATAATGCTTCCCCCTCAGGTCTACAGTAGCTACCGAGTAGACTGAAGAGCATTCTACTGAATTTCTTTTCCTCTCTTGGCCACCTAATTATCCTGACATGAACATTATCGACCATATCAAGAATGCTTTGCAATGTGCTGTCCTTTAGAGATCTCCACCACCTTTCACTCCCATGGTTTTGTGGACTGCCCTGAAAGAATCATGGTGGGGTATACAGAAAATCTTCACGAATTAGGTGAATCCCTGCCATGCCATGCCGTGACACTTCTGCGTGCTGGTGGGAGCTTCACACGAAATTAGATAGGTATACCAATTTTTTGGCACTTCATTGTATATTAATTTATTTCTTGTATCTCGAAAGTGGCTCTAACGATTTGGATCAAATTTTATATTAAGATAAGATTCTGTTTTTTAAGTTTATCTATGTGTTCCTTTCCTGAGAAATTACGATAAATAAAAATAGATTTTATAACTAACTCGATATTCACTATGCACTCACCATTATATCGATATACACTATTATGCAGGTCACTTTATATGACCTGCATAAGTGAAACAGAGAGGAAATATTGCTTATGGCTTCGTAATCCCATGCATTTTTCTCATGTTCAATGCGGTTCGATTAGATTTACGTCCTGTTTTAAACGAGCTATATAATAGGATTTTATTTACAATTTTTAAAAACAACTGCTGAGAGAAATTTCATCACCCAGGTACGAAAATCGTAATTTTATTAATAAACATAATACTGAGTCAGCAACTTTCAAGAACATCGAGGCAATTTTTTAAAAAATATTTATTTAGCGAAAATAAATTCGTTATCTTTATGGTCAAAACCTATTTAAAATTATTGTATCTTGAACAACTTTTTATCTCCATAAAAAAATCTTTTTTAATGATAGGATGACTTTATGATTCAATGTCTAGCGAAATTTCACCGACCAGGTACAAAAAAAGCGTTATTTTATTAATAGACACAATTCTGAGTCAGCAACTTTCAAGAATATCAAGTTAGCATTTTTTAAATATTCATCTAGCGAGTATAAATTCGTTGTCTTTATGGTCAAAACCTATTTAAAATTATCGCATCTAGAACAACTTTTTATCACCATAAAAAAATCTGCATTTTTTTAATGATAGGATGACTTTATGATTCAATAATATTTTCACTTAATATTGCAACATTCAGGGCCATCTCTATCAAAACAAGTCTCTATGAACCGTCGTATCCGTTTGTTATCAACATCCGTTAATCTTGTACTTAGTGTTCATATTTTTTGATACACGTATTTTTATGACGTTATTCAACAGATAAATCTTTGTTTTAGATTTGCATTTTTAAGCAACGAGGTTGTTCTTGTTTCGGTTTTTCCCCCAAGTATTCCCTGAGTATTTCCAGTATGGCTGTCTTTGCATTAATTTTATCAAACAGTGTTGAATATCGAATATACATTGTGGATCTTTTCCCGATTAGTCTAAAAATCGATACAAATGAATTAAATGAATTTAGAATCCGATTTCAGGATCGAATCCAAAATTTTATTTTATTTAATTTATCGTATTTGCAAACACTTGGAAAGACAAATGGTCTATCTATTGGGAGATTTAGTTCAAAATTAGACAATAATCTACATTTTTGGAGTTTAGATCACTCAAATTTTTACTGTACGCGTGGAAATTTTGATGTGTTTGTGTAAGAAATGACGGTCTGATCACAATGTAAAATTTGGACTAAATTACCAACCTCGCTAAGTACCAAATGGTTGTAGATCAAAATTTAGCCCGCACAACTAATTTTATCGTAGAATTTTCAACTCCAATCGAGGAAACGGAAATACATGAATTTTCTACGCCAGTTGGAGTAATGCAATACAGATAAGAAATTTTTAATTTCCTTTATTATGCTTTACTTTAAGTCAAAAATACTTCAGAATGAATCCGAAAGATCCCTTCATTAACAATGTTTAGTTTTAAATTCATCAAACACGAAGAAAATAAACAGAATCGTTTGAAATAACAGGTCGAAAACATGCTAAGCCTAGCCTCGTTAGCGTGGGGAAAAACACAAACTGAAGTCTTACTCATTTGGCACTGGGGAAATGAAGATTTTGGGCTAGATAGTTATTTTTCAATTAATAAAAAAATTAACCACTCAGTTAACTGGAATAAATAGTAGTGTATGTCCTATTCTAGACTATAGCCTATCTCCGAGCTAAATTTCATCCCATTTCGTCTAGCTGTTCTGGTGTATTTGATTAACATCAGCCATCCATCCAAGGTTTCACATTTATCATAGTAGTTTATATATAAAATTTTAGCTATTTATTTTGTTGAACTATTGAATCCATAATGTTTGCAAATAAACGTAGAGTTTGATGGTCTACTTGTTGGGATACTTAGTCCAAAAAAAAAATCTAAATTTTTGGAGTTTAGATCATACCATAAACTGTAACAATTAAACTTTTTAGGTTTTTGAGCTATGGCATCTAAAATGCTCACTGACATCTGTACACATAAACAGTCTATTTTCTTTGAAAATTTAGTCCAAATTTAACACAGATATTCATTTTTGGAATTTAGATCATATACGGAGAATTAACTATTCATTTAACTGATCTAATGCATTCATGATGTTCACAAATATATGTATGTATAGATGGTCTATTCGATAAGTATATTTAGTTCAAAAAACATAAATTTGCATTTTCAAGAGATTAAATCAAACACCAAAATTAAATACTAATTTCTTCCTTTCTTTTTAAGTTTTTTAATTGTCGATTTCAAAATGTCAACAGACAAATGTAAAGACAAAAAGTATATTTATCGGAAATTTAGTCCAAAGCTATACGCATATTTGTAGTTTAAATTCTATAGTAAATATTGGCTGTTTATTTTGTTGAGCTACTGCATCCATAATGCTCATGAGTATACGGACATATAAATGGTTAACTTGTTGCGATATTTAGCTCAAAAAACTTAAATCTACATTTTTGTTAACTTTAACAATTCATTTTGTTGCATTTTTCAGCAATCGCATCCAAAATTTTCACAGATTCTTGGACAGAAAAAAAATTCAACTTATTTGAGATTCAATAAAAAATTAGACCGGGATCAACATATTATCATGTGATAACATGTTGTTGTTTTGGTTAGGAGATTTTGATATCTCAGAAATTTACAGGCAAAAAATATTTTATTCTGCTTCTACCAGTATTGCATTATTATTACAAATGGTTCTTTAAAAATAGATGCATTTTTAAAAGGTTGACCTGATTTTACTAGCACTGCTTTATTATTATGTATGCTTCCTTGAAAGCAGACGTGTTTTTAAATTTTTGACCTGCTTTTACAAGTATTTCTTTAATATTATGTATGCTTCTTCTCAAAAGATGCCTTTTTAAAAGGTTGACCTGATTTTAACAACATTGCTTTATTATTATGTATACCTCTCCGAAAGCAGATGTGTTTTTAAAAGTTTGACCCGCTTTTACCAGTATTTCTATAATATTATATATGCTTCTTCGCAAAAGATGCGTTTTTAAAAGGATTAGGTAGAACTATGGCATCATAGCTGTTATTTCATCGCAAAATTTTGTCAAGCTCTAAAACTTTGTTTTCCAGCTAGAAAAATTGAAAATGAAGGTTAAAAAAAATTTATAATGTGTGCGTGTGTGCGTGCGTGCGTCCTATATAAAGATAGGTGTGTCTTCTATCCTACATATAGAGAGAGGGGAGAGGGGGGAAAGATAGAAACTCATAGAAACGTCTAAGGGTTGTTTCAAACCATTTTAAATTAGTTAATGACTTAAATTAATCAAGATAAATAATGACTTAAAATCAACAATCTTCTCACATGAAAACTTGCAATTTACGATCGAAGATTTTCCATTTTAATTTTTATTCTTTTTGTTATTTAGGTCATACCCTAAATTCTATCTATTCATTTTGTTGAGCTATTGAATCCACGTTATTCACAAACACATGAACAGATTGATGGTTTACTTGTTTTTGCTTTATATACATTTTCGGAGTCTCAATCATGCATTAAACTGTAACTATTCATTTTGTTGAGCTTTTGAACAATAGCCTCCAAAACGTTTACATATTCATGGACAGATAAAGAGTCTAATTGTTGTAGATTTAGTCCAACATCAGACACGAATCTCCATTTTTGGAGTTTAAAGCAGGAGTTATTCTTTTTGGTCACTTTTTGAGCTGTCGGATGAGTGTATGAAAGATAATTTATATTGACCAAAACTGCACTACTCACCACGGCAGAAACCTCCTTCAGTCGTAATTTGTCCCTCTGTGCATTGGCATATGAAACCCTCCACTGTCGACCAATCCTCCACGCAAAGAGCGTGCCTTTTCGAGCAAGTTCTCCAGCCGATCTCCCCTTCATCACACATTTTCCTCACTGTTCAGGAAAGAGATAATTGAAGGGGGAAAATTAAATAGCACTAAAATAAAATATCTAAGGTAATGATTTAATGCCTATCGTAAAATGTATATATGTTCATGGATATATAAGTGAAGGAATTTTTTCTTCTCAAGAACATTTATATTATACTATAAATAAAAATTCTAAGCAATTTCTACCTTCCTTCTCATTTATTTTATATATTTTATATTTAAGAATATTCATCGAGTGATAATTTTGCAGAACCATGCACATATGACTTTGTTTAGATTCTAGATTTCAGTTTTCTCTAAACTTTTGCCCAAACCCAGTAAAAGTATTTTCTTCAAAACTCTCTTGAACACTTTCTAATAAGTTAGCAGTACCCGAATAGAATCCAAGAAAAAAAAAAGATTTAGACTTAAATCTGGTCTTCACCCGATATTATATGAGCATGTTGCGAAAGATTATACAAACATAAAAATATGTTTTGAAACTATTAAAAAATAACTACAAAACAATTTTTATAGCACTCATTCAGAAATATTTTGTCCGTAGACAAAAGAAAGGCGATCATTTCGCTCCTCAGGAGATTTCATTCTGCCTCCGCAATTCCTTTAAAATGTGATTTAAAGAAAGACAGTTATTTCTCTCATCAAAAGGCTCTCCTTCCTTAAGTGTGGACATTATTTCTCTGATATCCGCTAACCGAACGTTTCTTTCCTCTTCATTTTTCTTATCGCGAAATAAGTGAAGCTTTTTGTTATTTTATGCCAAAAAAACCCTGACTTTTTGTTATTATCCGCCAGGGTTGGATTTCTTTCTTTTCGGCATAATGAGATTTGAATCGCTGTTTAAAACCAGTCGTAAACAAAGAAATGTATCGCATATGCATAACACAGCTTTTGTTATTTGCGCATGTGCAGTTTGAAGTTTTCTCGCATGCGCGGGAAACTGAAATGTTGAAATTGCAGTTGTAAAACTATTTTTTTTTAATTTTGATATTACTTTACTGCGCTAAAAACTTTACCAATAAATGCTCCACAAAATTATATAAATATCTCTAATATCCGTTAACTATTTCTCCATTTTTGTCTTTCAAACATACAGATAAATGTTTTAAGGAGATTCATATAATACTATATATAGATATATGGTGTGGCTAATAATATGCATCATTGAGTGCTTGCCACTGAGAGTAGTAGCTACGAAAAAGCCAATTCACATAACGAGTTTTTTAGGGGGGGGGGGGAGAATTTGTCGTTCGGGTGTGGAAAGTTGCCAGATGTCAGAAATTCCAATATAAAATGAATTCCTTTTCTCAGACCATTAAAATCAAAATTTGACATGAAACTATCATGATAATGACAAAATTAAATACCGAATTTGATGTATTTAAATCGCTAAGTTGTTGGGTAATCACGTTTAAATGTTATGAATGTAAGTAAGTAATAAATAAGTTAAATTTGTGTACTTAATTTTATTCATTTATTTCTCTTTATTTTGTATTTATTGTGTTACATTTGGGCATCCATATATGAAGGCTTTTTGCTGAATGGATTTTGTTTTCAAAATTTGACAGACATCGACAAAATTGGAATAGAGATCATATACCAAATTTCATTTGTCAAACTCAAAGCATTTTAGAGTTACTGAGTTCACAAATAGATTGTCAAACATAGCTCCATAAATGTTTTTTTTAACTCGGCGATATCTGAAAAGTGGAAAATCATCTAAATCTCTAGTTCGTATTTTTAAGGATTTTAACACATTCCCCTTTATCTTTCGTGTGCCAGTAAATAAAAATGCAGTAAGAAACAAATTAAAATCTTATATCTGATTTCAATACCAAAATTTTCACCATATTTGTAATTTTAAATTCAGTCTGTAGATGGAAAAAAATTACAAAAAGCAGCACACTCAATATCTTCAATATATAAGCCTGAACGAAAAGCGCCGTATTGGTAATTATAAAGAAAGTTGAAGGGAGAAAACTCGCATTGATGATAATAAAGGATTTTATAGCAACAAACTCAATATTTACAACTATCTAAATGTTGTATTTCACTTTATAATATAAAAATTATTTAAACCTTATTCAGTTTTCCTTGACGCTATATTTAACGAAAAAATTAAGGCGTGAGTGCATTTCAGAGAAGAAGAAAAATACCAAGATGCATTTATTCCCAGAAATCCTTGTTGTTTTCTTTCACCTCAATAAGAAATTCTTTTAATATTTGCATTCTCTATTCACGCAACTGATAAGATAACAAACTATCTTATGATTCACAGAACTCAATCTAAGGCAAACAGGGGAAACAAATAAAAATGATAAATACAGTTGCAGATTGACGATATTTCCAGGACGTGCCATTTATTTAGAAGGATATTTGAGCTAAAGCGATTTCAGAGGCTGATCATAACCGTTATCATATGTCTGATGTTTTTCTAAGCATTCCATGGAAAAACTATATGCCCTAAAAAGTCTTTCATGGACCTGTTTTTTGAGAATAAGTTCATGACTACGATTTAGTACGCTTTGTGATAATATTAACTGATATAACCGGCATTTCTTTGATTCAAATCCTTTTATGTCTAATCTTTCTTACGTAAAAATTACTTTTGTATAAAATTTTATGCATTTCAAATTCTACTTACTGTCTGGAACATCTTTATATTGAAATTGGAACAGCAATTGAACCATACATTTTCAAAATTGATCTATATTTAGTTTTTTTCATATGTTATTAATTTTTATTATACCGCATGACCTTAAAAATAGCGACTATTAAAAAAACCATTTAAAGTAAATGAAAGATAAAAAATAAATGTACTATTAACGGCATTCTAACTGTTTTTATTTATTTTATTTTTTATCACGTCAGAACATGATGTTTTGGGATTAGGATTTTGGCGTCAACAAAAATCCGTTGGAGAAAAATAAAAATTTTATTATCTTAACGAGCATATAAATAAAATCAGCTTTTAATAACGTGATGCCATCTCATTGACAAAAGCTCTGATTTTAAAAAAATAAGTTAATGCCTATCGAAAATAAAACCGACAAAACGTCATTTTGAACACGTGATTATATGAAATGAAATAAATAGGAAATGCGATTTTTTTTTTCAAATAATCAATGCGAGACAAAGTTTTTTTTTGTCGTTTGCAACACTAAAGTGACTCATTCAATGAAACGATTAAAAGGAATAAAAATATAATTTAACTTGCACGAGCACGCGGTGCTTGGCCGTTCAAGAAATGATGTTCTTACATGATACATTGAAATATCATAGAAGATTTTATTTTAATCTTTTATTTTTACTGCTGGAAAGTTTCAGAACTAATTCCAAATTCGTCAATAGATGGCGCGCTATTCTCCATGCATACCGTCTAGCGTATCTTGCTCTGCATTCTAGAAAGTGTTACTGAAATGATAATACAATAATGTGTAAATGTAATTGTTCTTTGCTTTGATGACGTGAAACCGTAGTTTTCAAAGGAAATTCAATATCAGAATATTTTGATAGCTAATTAAACAAATAATTTTTCATTAAAACCAAATATGAAAATGAAACCACAACAACAGTTGTTCCTGATACAAATTAATAAATTACTTTTAAAGTTTTCTTTTAGAATTCTGCTTATTTTATCTAAAAATAACTAGTAATATATATTTGCTGGTTTTTCAACAATAAAAAAGTTTTTCTCGTGATCGTGAAACCTTTATTTTTTTTATTTGAACTGTGCAGAGAACTTGTTTCTTTTTAGGTATTTTTAAGTTGCGACTCTAAATTTTCACCACTGAAAATTCTATACCTTTATAAAACATTGTTTATTTATTATTTTGTAGAATTAGCACTAATTCTTTAATCTATAATAAAGCTATTTTTCAAGGAACAAAAAATATTTAAAAAAATAAAAGTGAAGTATCGAAAAATTAAGATAAAGTAATTCAAATTCTCATAGTTGCCTAGAAACACATTTCCTTATAAATTGCATTTAAAATCGTATGCAACTGTTCAATTACTTATTAAATTCAGAAAAAAAATGATAAAAATGGAAGAAAGACTTTATAACATCTCTGCTTTTCGATATGAAAATTCAAAGGATATAGATGTTTTTACCAGATTATATAGTATTAATTGTGGATGACGATAAAACATACAGATAAAAGTCAATTTTCTTTCAACTGAGAATTTTACCTGAATGAAAGACAATAAGTAATGAGAGAACTTTCATGATTACTATTAGAATTTTTCAGTAAAAAATAATAGAATCAATTCTACTTGTTTATTATATATGTCAAACGTGCGACTTGTATTCAGTTTTTAGAAATATAAATATTAATGTTCGACTGCTTGTGTGACAAAGGGGGTGGGGGTTACACTGCAGATCAAAACATTTAACTTAAAGTTACCAAATTTGGTATATAATCCCTTAAAAGAAAACAATATTCACCTCAAAACGTTTTTTAAAGGATAGTTAAATTTATAAATTTCCTTTTTTTTTCACAATATTTCCCGAAATATTATAACTGAAAAATAAATTTCATGACTTTTCAAAATTTGAAAATCATTTTTAATGATAGCAACTTAATAATACTTCAAAACTTTCCTGAAATTCTTCAATTTTTCTTAAATATTTTTCCCTAATTCCTAACATTGTTACCCTAAAGCTCAACTCATTCAATTCCTATTATTAATTCACACTCTCCCTATAGATATCTTTTTCAAATTTTCAATCGTTAATAAAATACTGTTTATTCATCCACTCAAGTTCAAATACATTTTTTAAAACTTGTAGTGGATGATATTTGATGTTAGCACAGTTTTTCCAATATTAATTCATTAACTAAATTTAATTAATTTTTAATGCCTTAAGTAGAGTTTTAACAGTTTGTAATGAAAATTGAAATCAATGGGCAGTAGCTCAATTGGTAAAATGCAGGGATTTTGGTATTTTTCACGTGAAGGTGAAGAAAGCGAGTTCAATTTTTACGAAAATCTACCATTTTTTTTTGAACAAATATTTATATTAATTGTAATTATTTAATGAAAAGTAACTAAAATAAAAAAAAATTGTTTATCTAAATAGGAATTGACTTAATTTTTTATATATATTTCTTGTTATTATTGTTTTATTAAGCAATTAATCAAATGATTTTCTTCCATTTCTCATAGAAAAAGAAAAAGGGTTCTCTGTGAATCCATGAAATTTGCGAGACAAATAAAACGTTTAGCAATATACCAAGAAATTTAGAACAGTATAATTTTAACAGCACCATGATGACATTGGGTTGGTCTTCATTTAAAAGGTTCAAATACACAATGGACGGAGAATATGTAAGACTATATAACACGATTTTGATGTCTGAAAATTTAATGAATCATAGATATGAACTTAAATTGTATATCAGTTTTTAATTCATTTCCCATTTTTAATAAAGGAAAGAAACGTGACGTCAGAAGATCAAACAAGACGGCAAACAAATAAATGGCATGTCCTGTTTATGGTGAGATTAGGACGTCATATAAATTTAGATTACAAAAAAGAAAGAGAAAGCAGAACGTTAAACAGATTCCTCGTGCTAATGTATGACAGATTCAAATAGTATAGCTCATTAGAATCACACGAACCTTTGCACGTGATGCCATCTTCAGAATAAGCATACTTCCCTTCACATTTGCATTTGAACCCTGACTCGGTGACCTCGTACTTGTTATCTGGACAATAACCTTCAGGAAGATGATTGGCATTGTAAAAATCTGTAAAGAAAACAAACAGATATATGATACATTTACTTACATACATGCATGCAATATGTTTTGTGTGCTTTCTAAAAAACTACCCTTTTTTTTCAGCTCCAAAATATAACTTGCAAAGCTTGTTAAAGTCTTAAAATGAAAATGACACCCCAAGCATTTTTAATTTCATCGACACTTCCTTTTTATTTTTCACTAAAACAGCATATACAAGAATTAATCTAAATACAATTAAGAAAATATGTTTACAAAAAAATCGTTTTCTTTTAACTTTTAATAATGCTTTAATTAAAATAAAAATCGTTTGCCTATAACTTTTAATAATGTTTTAGCACAAATAAAAATCGTTTGCTTTAACTTCAATAATATAATACTTCAAAAAACTCTAATTTGACGAACATTTAAGAAAAGCATAAAATAACAGATAGAACAGAAAAAAAAGCCGATATGACAAATACTGCTACTAAATATTAATATTGCCTAATGTCCTTTAACAAATTTATATTATGACATTTACTGAGCTATATACATTTCTGAACAAAGTTATAAATCCAAATATTTTAATTTGTTTACAAAATTTGTTTTAATCTTTATTGAATTAAATATAGAATTACGTTAATAATCAATAACTAAAGAACAGATGGAAAATATTTAGAACTAGCAGTAATCGCAGGGCGTTGCCCGTGGCATAGAATCCAAGAAGAAAAATTAGCTTTAAACTTAAACTTAGCCTGCACTTTATATGGCATGGGAATGTTACTCAATATCAAAAATAGCTACAAAGCAATATTTTATAAAACAGATTTAGAAATATTTAGACTGTTACAAAGGTAAAAATATGGTACGTCTGTAGACAAAATACCGGCGATCATTTCGCTCCTCAGGAGATTCATTCTGTCTCCGCAATTCAGTTAAAGATTTCATAAATCAATTTTTTCCAGTCTTTGCAACGCAAATCTTAATCCAAGATCATGTTTATGAATTCATTTTGATTATAGTTGTACTGTTTTCATTCAATCCAGAAATCTTTGTATAAATTATAAAGCTTTTTTTAAAAAAATTAGCTTAGAATTGAAAATGGAATATTTGTGCTCTTTTTTTCACCAAAGTCCAAACAAAACATCAAATCTGTTACTTTAAAACAAGAAATTAAAAACCAAACTAAGACTGAAAAGTTTAATAAGCATATTAACTAGTGCCCAGGGAAAAAATTCTTTTTAAAATAAAATTTAATCTCTTTTAAGATCAGTATTTTAATATAGTTTTTGAATTTAATATGTCATTACTATGAAAGTGCTTTATATTTGATTGTATAACCGTTTGTCTTCAATAACTACCACGGCTAGCTTTTAACATTA
>JAOUZG010032472.1:2683023-2697333 GCA_026289955.1 Argiope argentata | reverse complement strand
GAGGTCGACTGGCTGTGATGGTGTAGGTGGATAGTCTGATCTAGGTGGCGCTGATGTTTCCTCTAGGTGACGTTGCCAGTTCCGTTACATCTGTAATATTACAGTTTAAAGACTAGGCAAAAAAACTGGACTTCATCGAAATATTTTATAAGCTGAAAAGTATAATATAATTCCAAATGTTTTAAAATCGTAAATTTTCTAACTTCTTCCGTTCGTTGACGTTAAAGAAGTGCATTTACATAAAAGAAAAGATTTTCATAATTTTCTGGGATGCTCTTAAATATCGGAGATTGAATATGATATTGCGTCAATAGATAGCAAATAATGCTATAACAATTTTACAAGATATTTAAAAGTAATACCAATTTTGAATTTTTATTTTTACATTTGTTTTACATCTGGTAATTCAAAAAATAAAATCTTTAATTTTAAAGTAAAAATCTGAATCAGAGTAAATTTTTCGAGTTATATTTTCATTGAGTTAATTGGTATAATTACTCAAAATACTTTGTCGTAATATTTTCTAACATTAAATAAATTTTTCATGGAATTTTTTTTCTTTTATTCCTTTCAAAGGAATCTTATTTATTTTGAATTTGTGCCTCTACTTACCAACACAGTCGCCCTCCTTTTCTTCAAAGCCAGGCCCACAAATGCATTTTTCACCTTCCTCTGTTCTTATGCAATTTCCATCATTGCAAGTCTTGTTAGAGCAATTTGTCAAGTTACCGATGTATACTAAGGAAAAGAAACATCATACATCAAGTTCATGTAAAATCGAATACAACAAAAATACATGATAAGCACAAAATACTTCTTAATCATGACACGTTACTGTAAAATAGTAATAGTATAAAACAGTTAATACTGTTACAAGCCTGTAAAGTTGCTTCCTAGCACGGTAAGTTATATCACCAGAAAGACCTATTTACAATCAGCCCTGTGGATGCTAATCAGGTGCCGCGTCAGTGATCTTAGAGCTTAGTGACAAACTAGGCGATGAATTTGGTGACAACAGATAAGGCTGGAACCTTCGAGAGTCCAATAGAAACTTATATACTCCTAATTGACCTAGAAGGTTCTCGGTCCGCCTTCCAGTCTCAACTGAATCGTTGAAGTTGGAGTCATGAAATAAGTCATCGAGAGGAAAACGAAGCAACGGCGAAATAGTCCAACGTTGTGTGGAGCCCAATCGAGTGCTGAACTACGTCTTGTAGTCTATCATAGAAGCAACATTGTGTAGAGTAGCCAGTCGTGTAGCAAACAGCTAGATACAGCTAAATCAAGAAGACAATGGGAAATTTCAGCCATTTGGAGATACCGTAGAGCAGAGCTCCGAGAATCTCCTCTCTTGCTGAATTTTGTCTGGCCGTTATGTGCTGTGGTCTATTTCTACTTGTGGGCTACTGTCTTGGCTGTACATATTTGCCGTCTGTGTATTCGTTACCTTTGTGTAAAGTGTCTTCGTGTCAAATAAATGTCGTTGTTATTTTCTACTGAGGTCTGCTGATTATCTTCACACCATGCCCCTACTACAGGGAACCTATTAACTTTACAGACTTGCAGACTGAAGCTCCGTAATATTTGGTGGCAATGGTAGAATCCGTTGAATTTATGGACTTAGTAGTCGTTAGCAGTGGAATCCGGTGAATTTACGGGTTCAGTAGTCGTTAGCAGTGGAATCCGTAACCATATGAAATAATAATGTAAAATGTTTCAGAGCATACACCTATGAAAGATATTGTGTCATCGAATGGATAAGCAAAATTATTCTATCAAATCAAATATTAATTAGATTTCATGGAATTGAACCAAATATTAATTTTTAGACTAAGTGGAACGGATGAGAGGTTGGTAGGATTGAGCTCAATGACGCAAGAACCCAAACTAATAATATGGTTTGAAAGCATTGATGGCAGAGACAGCACAATATTTTTGTATTTCATTCTATTTAGAATGGATATTTTATTGAAAAGAAATTTAGACATTGTTATGCACATAACATTCTAAGCATCAATGTCATGAAATAGCCATTGTCAATTCCGGCATGAAATTTTTTTCGACAACAGGGTTAGAAAGAATGAAACACTCCACGGATTCGAACATTCCTTACTTGATCTTTTTTTTTTCATTATATTTGGAAAGAGTTTCATTGAAATATTGAAGTCTAAAACAACAAAAGGTGTATATTATCTTTATTAACATTAAAATTTCAAACGGCTTGAGTTAAAACACCTTCTTAATATTCTCTGAGCTATGAAGAAGAAACAGGCTGAAATTAATCAAGGTAATAGGCTTAATTACAAACGTGACTATGGTATTTACAAATAACAATAATAAATAAATCTAAGTTTTAAAATTTCTGACTTTTATATATATATATATATATATATAATCAGATTAGGACTTTGCAGTCATTCTCTATTCAATACTTTCTCAGTACTCAGTACTTTCTCGTCAAAACTCTTCAATTTTTCACTGCCAAATAAATAACGAATTCAGTTTGTTTTTCCCCTACGCTAACGAGGTTAGGCTTAACGTGTTTTTGGCCGATTATTTAAAACGATTCTGTTTATTTTCTTAATGTTTGAGGTATTTAAAATTAAACATCGTTCATGAATCGATTTTTTGGATTCTTTCTGAAGTACTTTCGAATTAAAATAATACTGAATAAAAAAAATCAAAATTTTCTAATTTGTATTGTGTTACCCCAAATGGCGTAGAAAATTCATGCATTTGCATTGTCTCAATTGCCATTAAATACTCAATTTGTGTTGAAAATTCAACGTCAGTTGAGTGCTTTCTGACTTAGTTTCAACGGATACGAACTTGATTTAGTTTTAGCCATGCCTATTTTCTTGATCAAATATTTAAGTTAATTGTAATTATTTAATAAAAAGTAGTAAACATATTTTTTAAAAATTGTTGACCTATATAGGAATCGACTTAATTTTTTTTATATTATCTGTTTCTTAATAGAAATTTTGAAAATTCCAGAAAATCAGATTTCGGTTTTCATGATTAGAGTTAAAAAATGCGTTTTAAACTTAGGAGTTTGAGAAAAGGTTTTTATTGGAAATTCTGTTTATAAATTACTTATCACTTTCAGAAAAGTTTTATGCATGATATTTTCAATTTTCCCAACTTTGATCTTATTTAAGTATTTTTGTTCTAAAAATTTAAAAAAAAAAACGAGATAAGTTCCTGTTAGTCTGTATAACGTTAATATTTTTCCATATGATTTCGCTTGTGATCTCGATTATAGTAAAAACTTATAATAAATTCTAACTTATTCATGCCGACATAATCTATTTAACAGAAACAAAAACTGATAATATATTTGTAATGACACAAGCTTTTTACGCTTCTTTAGAAAAGGCACATAACTCAAATAAAAGGCAGCATTCAGAATTTTCTTAAAATTATCTATTCAAAATCGAAGCAAAAGCATAAACAACCTTCTCCCACCGTCACACAAGTTCTTCTATCCCTCTCCTTATAAAAACAAAATAACAGCAACCCTAAAATTGGTGACGAATCTCGCCAATCGTTTCCACAGACGTTGCCAATGGCGGCCAAACATCAGAATATTTATGCACAGAAAAATCAAAATTATATGCGACGTGTGCCTACACTCACCACAAGTTCTGTTATCTTCGTTCAGCGAGAAGTCTTCCACACAGGTGCAGGTGTACCCGTCTTCCTCCGGGGTGCAAATTTGATCGCAAGCATTCAGGTCCGGAAACAAGCAGGTTGCACCAGCTTATAAATAATATTTCGAAATAAATATAAATAAATGGCAAATACAAAAAATTCTTTTATTCGTGTTAATAACATGATTGGGTTAAAATGGTCATTAGTGTGCCTCCGAGTTTGCCGCCAATATAGCAACCCAACCCAAAGCTCCTGTAGCAACCCTGATGATACTTTGTTTACTTCTTCCTACAATAGTTGAGTTGTACATGAGCTTCAACTCTTTTTAATAAATTTCCTATAAATAAAATTTACTATTAAATCCATTCTTTTTGCGTCTTTGTCTTTCTCAATTATTTATTATTTACTTTTCATGTTATCCACACAGTCCTTATGTTCAGTGTGCCAGCGAAGCTACTAGTTTCCCGCTCCCGTGGCTAACGAAGCCGTAGGATGTTTTTTTAAGTTAAAAAATTCTGCCCGGTGCCTTCAACAAATGAATCAGGCATCTGTTGAAAGTACCGGGCCTAAAAAAATGAATGCTTATCAATAAAAAAAATTATAATTATATTGCGAAAAGTGGTAACCATAACTATCCCATAGAAGTGTTTGTTTACTTTGTCCGCCAACTTTATTGGCGACTTGGCACCCTTGGCGCGGCAAGGGGTACACTAAACGTAACTTTTACCCATGATTGTATCTCAGTTCAGTAAACATTGTAAAAAAATTAACAATTGAGAAAATTTATGCTTTACTTTTATATATATATATTTTTCTTTATCAAAGACACAATGAAATTTTTTACTATTTCATGTAAAAAAAGAATTATTTATTCTAATCCACTGAAATCGTTGTCTATTAGCTCATTTCTAAGTCACTGAAAAGGCTGTTAGTCCTAAACATTGATAGTTGGGTTGGTTGGTTGGTTAATGGATTTTTCTGGCGCAAGAACCAGAATTGGCTGTGCTGCGCCAAAACATGGTATGCCAAAACATTGAAACATAAAATGCTGGATCTGATTTATCTGCACATATTCTGTTTTTAAAATGTACTTTTAATTAAATAGTAGTGATAATGCGCACACAAAAAAGGTTTATTATCATTGCAATTTATATTTAACCAGTAGCTAAAATTATAAAAAGTTTTAGTATAAAATATTCTTAAGATATTTTTAAAAAATTTACTAATGTTAAAGGAATTTTCTATACTACTATTATAAATGTGAAAGTTTGAATGGATGGATTATGGGGTTCAATCACGCCAGAACGGCTGAAGGAAATTGGATGAAATTTAGCACACAGATAGATTATAGTCTACAGAAGAACATAGGCTCATTTTTATTCCGGTAAATTGAGTGGTTAATTTTTTATGAATTAAAAACTAACTTTTCCGCCCAAAAATAAAAAAAATCTGAAAACATCTGCCTGAGCTTTTTGAATCGTTTGTTTTTATTTTTCTATTTCCAGTGATCTTTTAATATTATCTTACTATTCTAAAGGAATATTTATTAAATTTTTTTCTTATGCTGTTCTTGTGTTAATATAATTCGTTATTTCCTATTCATTTCTCTTGATTTTTTTCTTGCTGTACTTATTTCTTTCGCCTATTTTCATCATTTTCGATTAAATTTTTAGTGCATTCCGTATTATTGAATTTATTGATATTTTTTTCTATTTTCCAGTAATTTACTGCAACGGGCATCGAAACCTTGTGACTGCAAATGCCATTTCGCAAAAATTTGGTGGCAAACTATTTTTTTTGGCAAAAATGACTATATGTTAAAACTGCACCACTGTGTGTTTTTGTAATTAAACTGTATTTGTGTTAGCTACATATTTTTTTATATATGCTTATAGTGGTATGTTTCCGTTAGCAAATAATTTAGAATTCAGCCAAATTTTCTCAAATTTCTTTGGCGATTGTTCGTTTGCGCCCGACAAACGGAAAAGTACCCTTATGGCTTTAATAACATAACATTCCCTCCCACGCTAATGATGTTAGACGTAACGGTTATTTCAAACAATTCCGTTTATTTTTGTAGTGTATGATGAATTTAAAATTAAACATTGTTAACTATTGGATCTTTTGATTCCTTCAGAAGGGCTTTTGAATGAAAATAAAACAAAAAATTTCTAATCTGCAATGCGTTACCCCAGCTGGCACTTAAAATTCACGTCTTTGCGTTGCTCCAATTGACTTTGAAAATTTAAGAACACACATGGTTTCAATAACATTTTAGACTGTCACTTCTCACATATACACATCAAAATTTCCCCGCGTACGAAGTCGCAGGTAAGAGCTATTATGGAAATAAAGCTTTTTTACAAATTTTAACGGGTGCAATATTTATAAAATAGACTGCTCTGCGGTTATAGAAAAAAATATAGATGTTTTAATGAATTTCTACTTAAAAATATAATTAAAAATATAATTAAAATTTTGAAGAAGGATTCTTTTACTAAGCAATTACAACCTAAGAAATAACTATGCGCCAAATTAATAATTATAATTTCAACAATCTACCTTGCAGAGTATTATAAATTGTTTTGGAATCAAGTCGTATTTTCGCATGCCGAAATTTTCAAATAACATTCAGCTTATACAACATTTTCATGTTATTTTTTCTTTTCAGCTTTATAAAGAGCAACGTTAATTTGTAGAAATTACCTTTGCAGTGTTTTCCATCGAATGCATATCCATTTTTGCAGGCACACTGATAAGAATCACTACCATCACCTTCAGTGCAAGTTAAATCACTGAATGGGCAAGGATTTGAAGAGCAAAAATGGGCTGTGAAAAAATACATCCAAACAATATTTATTACAATAAAACAATATATATTTATTTTACAGTCAAACAAATATTCTTAAACTAGCAATGATTTTAAGCATTAAACTTATTTTAATGCAATGATTTTTAATTAAATATTTTAATGATGTCCCTTGAAATCTTGTACTATAGAATGTAAAAGGCTCCAAAGAACAAATGGGTTTTCCCTCGAATAACCTTTTTTTTTGAAACCACAAAAGTATAGAGGAGCATGATTTATTAACTGTTAATACAAAATAAGTCAACACTCAGAAATCTCTTGGAGCTAAATCTGGTGGAATTGTTTGGAACTGAAAAAGTAACTAATGCTTAGAGACATACGGCACCTCAATTTTACATTTCATTATAAAACCTTTGACCTGTTTTATAAAGTATCGTATCCGTTCAAGGGTAGGTGATATCAGGGGTCTAACATGAATTGTTCACTACCTTTGTTTATTGACATAACCAAATTAAAGGATTCCTTGAGTAATTATCCTCTTCTTGTCATTATATTTAACTTTATGATGATGATCAACCTCAATGGAGGTTACTACTGTGCTTCCATAGCGCCCTATGACAGCTACTAGGGACAGCTAGAAGCTCTACTCCTCTTTTCTCCAGTCACTAAGATATAGAGAATACCGATAGGTTGCTGTCACATAAGTGTCAATAATACGTCGTTATTTATTCTTAGCGTATACTCAGTTCTATTCCGCTTCTCTAAATAATAAAAAAAATGACTTAGTGAATAAATGGGGCCGCGGTGGCCTGATGATAAGGCCCTTCGTGAGCCGTAGGGTTTCAGGTTCGAGATCCGATATCCCCTAAGTACTGTCGTGTAAGGGGGTCTGTTGTGCTCAGAACCAAACGTCCTCGTGTTGGTGTGGTATGGCAAAGGAAAGGACGCAGGGGTCAGATCAGGTGTCGTCCTCGTCATCTGACAGCGGCTCAAAATTACGAGCTCCGTCCCGATATATATTTAATATAACTAAACTGCAAATTTTTTTAACCATTTTTTGTTCAGAATTTTTTAAAGGCTTTTTTCCTTTTCACCACTTTGTGTTGCGGTAAAGCCGCACCTTATTATACTTCTCTTCATTGCAACTCCTGTATATGTGCTTAATTGCATCAGCGGAACTGCTTTTAACTGTGAACTGTGAGAAGACTATAACTTCAAACAGTTTTTATGTCTGTTTGTGATGTCTCATGTTAATTGAGAAAACGTTTTTGCCCTTTACACCTGGAACCCAGGGATAACGGCCATTGATACTTTACATCCCATTATCTTACTCCATTCAAATTCAAACTAAACTAATAAATCTGTGATCTATGATCTTCAATCATAAACTTATTCTTCAAATATATTCATAATGCAGTCTAATAAATGATCAATTAAAAAGGCAGTTGTTATGATAACCTCATTTATATAATTCATGAAGTACATTCGTGTTATTTATATAATTCATGAAGTACATTCGTGTTATTTATATAATTCATGAAGTACATTCGTGTTATTTATATAATTCATGAAGTACATTCGTGTTCGTTTCTATTATTCTATAGAAGATTTTTAATTACTTATTTTTCAGGTAAAAAATATTATTCTCAATACAAACAGATTTACCATATCACTATCCGTTTTGTGAATTATTAAAAAAAATTTAGAATGATTTTTTTCTATATTTAAATAAACTGAATTTGCTCGTCAATGCCATTGTCCCTGCAAAGGTTTTTCACCGCCGTGACTTCCATTGCTCGCCAATTAAAGATATCGTTTCGGCTCAATTTAACGAAACTAAGTCGCTACAAAAAAAATCAGTAAGAGTGGTCTCCCGAAAACTTTCTAGCATACTCTCTAATTAAGATCTTATCTTTCACTTTCAACATAAAATTACAGATCTTATATAAAGTCGTGAATAATTTTGCATGGCATAGTTGCGAAATATGATCTATGGTGTGAATCTTTCTTACCTTTAAATCTAGCTGACTGTCTTTAATAATTCGTTCTCGTGAGATTCAAAAAAAAAATCCTAAGCAAAAAATGATTTTTGGACAATTTTTTTCAAACCAATTGAACTCCAAATTTGACGTATAACGATATTTGTAATCACAAGATTATATACGAGTATTCCTTTATTTAAGGCACTCAATTTGTTGCATGAGAAAGTACAGGCAGACAGACTTTCAATACTTTAATAGATTTTCCTTTATTTTTTTCTGAACAGAAAGGTAAAAAGACTCATGCTTTAAATGAACCGACTACCAATTTCTTCTTTCCCATTTAATTGGCTCATTCTGTCTGTACAAATTTATTACGATTTTTTAAATAATTTTTTGTTTTGTAATAATCTCTATTTGGGAAAAAAATGTGCATTGATTAAAAATATAACATTACTTGCTAGTTATAGAAATCGTATTTTGTATTCTAAAGTGAAACATGAAAAAAAATTAACCATCACTTACGTTCACAATCTCCCGTAGAATTGTCTCGTTTGTAGTTTTCATTACACTGGCATATGCTGTCTCTACATTCCTCATTTTCATCACATTCCATAAGTGGACAGAAATCAATGTCTGAAAAAATATATTTATTATTGATAAAATAAATAAATTTCATTCTTCATTTTTTCATATTTGCCAACAAAGATTAAAATGACACCAAGACTTTATCCATTTCATTACTGAGACATCAAGACTTTATCCATTTCATTACTGAGACATCAAGACTTTATCCATTCCATTACTGAGACACCAAGACTTTATCCATTTCATTACTGAGACATCAAGACTTTATCCATTTCATTACTGAGACATCAAGACTTTATCCATTTCATTACTGAGACACCAAGACTTTATCCATTTCATTACTGAGACACCAAGACTTTATCCATTTCATTACTGAGACACCAAGACTTTATTCATTTCATTACTGAGACACCAAGACTTTATCCATTTCATTACTGAGACATCAAGACTTTGTCCATTTCATTACTGAGACATCAAGTCTTTGTCCATTTCATTAATAAGACACCAAGACTTTATTCCTTTCACAATTAATACGAACCAACCAACCGTGGAAATCCTACCCTGGTGGGTTGGTTTCTGTTTCAAACGAAAGTTGCCATACGTAAACCAAGGACAGTCTTGGCGATAATTCATTTTAAATGTGTGATGCATTTCCGATTTGAAACAGAAACCAGCCTGCTAGGATAGAATTTTCATGGCTGATTGGGCCGAATCAGTAGTGAAAAGGTTAATTGTATTCCCCATGTTTAATTCTTAATACAGAAATATATATTCTTGAGGTATTTTTCAATTATCTGGGAACCAGCGAAAAATTGCCAAATAATGTAGAATTCAGCCACATTTCTGACTGAATTTTAAAGCGAAAATCGCAAACTATTGTAAAATTCCGCCAAATTTCTGACAGAATTTTAAAGCGAAAAATCGCCAAGTGATGTAGAATTCCACCAAATTTCTTTGGCAATTTTTTGCTTGCACCCGGCTAACGGAAAAGAGCCATTCTTGAAATGAAGGAGCAGTGACACAAATCTTAATTTGAATATGCATCTTAAAATCTAATGAAACTTCCTGATGATTAAAAAATTGCCCTAGGTTATTGTTAAGTCATATATCGGTCTATCTCTTCATGTACTTCCGGTTCAAGGATATAGACACAGAATAAAACCACTTTTCTGATTCATATTCTTCTATAATGTCATACTTTCAATGATGGGCATGTTGAAATTCCTTGTGCTTGTGGTTTCTTTCACTAGCATGAACGCTGTTGTGGGGGATAAAATTATATAAAACTTATTGTTACAGCTTAATTTTATATAACGGCAAAAACATTTTATTAATTATTTTTAGGAATAGGGCTTAAAATGCTTTGAAGCTCATACTTTAATCTAGTTTTTTTTTAATCTTTAAAATCAATAATTTTATTTTATATAGAAAATGTTTTTTTTTCTTTCTAATTTATATAACACCTTTATAATATAGTAAAACGAATGATAAGCACAAGAAAAGGATTGGTTATTTTTTTAATAAAACAATGAGCAGGGAAAAACAGTTATTGAAGTATTTTTGTCCGAGAACAATGAGTAAGATTAGGAATTTCTGATAGTAAACTTCCTCCATTAATACCTCAGATCACCAATAGACAATGTGTCATTTTCGAAAAAATTATCAGTCATTTAAAAATTGCTAAAAATTCCAAGATAATATTTCCAAATATCTATCATCGTAAAAAGGACAAACCAAGTACCAATCAAACAACGAAGTTTTGTTATTTCTTCAATCGAATCACTATGATTTTACAACTGATCATACTCTCTGGTACACAAGTACAGTAGAATTTTGTCGAAATACTCCTCCTTTTAATTGAACGAATAAATCGTAAAAAGTTAAATTCATTGAATATACCAAATTGAACTTTTGCATATGGTGATAACTACTGAGTCAATAATATTTTATACAGGGGCGATTCAAAAAAAATGTGGACAAAATTACATGGTAGATCAGTCATACAACAAGGATCTAAAATCGCACAGGAACAAAGGGTCGCAACTGCTATCCAGGGCCACTACAGGGCATCTAAAATAACCCATAATACAGAGATAAGAAACGAAACCATTACAGATCATTTTATTGATAATTATTCACTCACATGCGAATAACTCAGGCCAAGTGTTGAGAATACAGTAGAAGCTCTAAGTTTTTTTCCAGATCCATCCAGACACATCTGACATCTACGCTGCATGGAACGGCGCACCTTCTCAATAATACTAGGTGTGTCTCGAACAAATCCTGCTGCCACAACAGTTCATCCTACCAAGTCTTTCGCCTTTGAAATAGGTATTTCATAACCATGTCCTTTTAAAAATCCCAATAAGGCAAAAAAAATCAAGCTATACAGATCTGGTGATCGTAACAGCTGTAAAGAAGTCGTTAAAGTTGTTTCCCTTTGAAGAGACACATGTCCGAACATTGTTACTTCTGGCCAGCTGTGAGGGGATTCTTCCTTTGTTGCGCATTGTGTTTCTTCCGCTGTGATGTTACCCTTTGGACTTGAAGGGAGTCAGATAATGGAAAACACATGCTATGGCGGCCCTTTGAAGAATGGAACTGTGTCAAACCCCCAGATGGAACTATTTAAAATATGGACCACCCAAACCTGGATAAAGTTCCAATAATGAACAACTTATGCGTTTTACAACCCATTGAAGAAAGGAGGGCTAAAACCTCCAGATGCGAATATTTGTGTATTGGGAGGGTTCTGATTAGAGTATGGATGGTTTGAAAATATTCACACGGCTAACGGCCGACCAATGGGAGTAGTTCTGAAGCATTATTGGATGATCAGCATCTCCAGCGCGCCAGTGCGAGCCTGAGAGGAGGAACTTCACCACTGTTAAAATGGAAGGTTTTGGAATAAGCGGGACGGACGAGACAAGCTGATCCGGTAGGCGAGACCAGCTGATCTGGCTAGAGATTGGACGAGAGCTGATACGACAACGAGACGAGCTGTGAGAAGAGCTGAAGAGCTGGAGTTGAAGAGATACCACGTGATCTCGAGTTTATTAAAAAGGTCTACCGGAAGTAATTCGTAGATCTCTGGAGCTATATGCAGTAGTTTGCCGTTGGATACGCAGACAGCCTATGAGTTCTCGGTATTAAATGTCGAATTGACAATCCAGTTGTAAATATTTCCCAGCATTTAACCTAGAGTACGTGTTGTTGTTTTTGTTATTGTATAAAGCTGTAAATAAAACCTTTGTGTTTAAAACGCTGCCATTTTATTTGATCGACCAGGATCAAGTCATGCGATAGGTCAAAAACGACCAATTCAGCCGCCAGAAAAAGTAGCCTGCCGATGAGTTTTGACGTCTGTGCTGAAATATGCTGGAATTTATTCCAGTATAGTTCTTTCGATTCATAAGACTTCTCGTCCATTGCAGTTGTCAGGCGATAAATTAAATCCATGTCAACTCTTTTCCAGTGAGTGATGCTGTCCATGTTACGTCCATCGTATCCACGGTTCGAATGAAGACAATGTCCGTTAGCTCAGTTCTTGTTTGCACCACAAAGCCCTCTCGTCTCGCTAGAGGTCTCTACAGGCGTTTGAGACGCTCTGTCCCAGCACGATTTTTTATCCTTGTTGTATGGCGGATCCACCATGTCATTTTGTTCAAGTTTTTTTAATCATCTTGTAGATATATCTATAGAATTGCAATACTACCAGACTGTGACATTTGTTACTAACATAAAAAAGCACGCCAAAAATTCCTGCTCTTACGCATTAATTTAATTGAACTGAAACTTCTACAAGTCCCATAGTTGCTTCCTATTTCATTTTTTAAATCGTTAGTTTCTGTTTTGAAGCTGAAGTATTCGATTATAAATTAAAACAAACTTACCTAAACATGTTCGTAATTCATAATCAAAATACTGCCCACTTTCGCATGTACAGTAATAGATTTCTAAACTTGGCTCGTTCTTGCAATGTTCGATTCCACAAACGGTGTTGCCACCTTTCAGGGAACAATAATCTTTTTCGGTGCATCTAGATCCATAATATCCTTCTGAGCAACTGCAATTGAAAGAGTCCGTAGAATCAGGAGTGCATTTTCCATCATTCGAGCAGGGATTCGGAAGACAAGGCTCCATGATTTCTAAACCAAAATAAAATTGGTCAACATTATCAAAAAATAATACTTTTTTAATTATACATATTTTTGCAAATGTTCTGCGATTATTTGGATAGTCCTGCCTTTATTGAAGAAAGTACAACGGAAAAATAGCAAACTTTGAGAACAGACATTAAAAATTCTACCAATAATTAGCCTTAAGTAATCCTACTTATCTCATCAGGATTATTGAATCAAATTATAATTTATAATCAGCAGAAAGTCAAAGATGAAAACAAAGAGCTTCTATATACGTTATAGAGGCAGGTTTAGAAAAAATCAAAATGGGAAAATGACTTTTGGAGGAGTTGAAAGATCATCAGAAATGAAGCAGAAGCCATCGTAGGAAATAAGAGAATGCCGCCTTTTCTTGTAATCATTACAATTATAACCTCGGTGGACTTGAAATTAAATTTAAAAATGCCTGAAATACCCAGCATTCTTTGGTAATCACCCTCCCAGATATTAATATCATGAGTCTCCACTATAAGCTTATCGCAGAGTGTCCCTTGACTAATAAACTCACACAACCAAGCCAGATATTAATAAAATAATAAATTAATAAAGATTGAAATGAAATCTGCTATGCATATTTCAATGCATCATGTCAGAACATCATTTCTTGAACGGTCAAGCACCACGAGCTGGTGCAAGTTAAATTATATTCTTATTCATTTTAATTGTCTCATTGAATAAGTCACTTGAGTATTGCAAACGATCCAAAAAAACTTTGTCTATCATTAATTGTTTAAAAAAAATACCACATTTCCCATTTATTTCATTTCATGTAATAACATAATGACATTATTCTAGGTTTTATTTGGTGTAATCATTACCTTATTTTTCTAAAATCAGAGCTTTTGTAAATTCAATAGTAACGCGTTATTAAAAGTGGATTCTTTAAGATGCTCGTGCAGATAATAAAATTTTTATTTTTCGACTACGGATTTTTGTTGACGCCAAAAACATCATCCCAAAAACAACATCATGTTCTGACATGATTTTAAAAAATGAAATCTACGATCCTAAATTTCAAGTTATCATGTCAGAACTTGATTAAATCGATTTGAAACAATCAGGTGACTTCTTTATCGGTCTCTATCCTTCTGCAATATAT
>JAOUZG010032472.1:2665809-2682623 GCA_026289955.1 Argiope argentata | reverse complement strand
TCGCAATCTATTTTAGAATTTCAAACAATTTCAAAATTTTGCAATATAAAACAATAAAATCTTCTTAAATTTCCAATTATGAAAATTAAAACCTTCAAAAATGCTCACCTCTACACATATGACTTCCTTCATCCCAAAAATATCCTTCGTTACATTTGCATATTTTACTAAGTTCGAAATCAATGCAGACGCCATTTTCACATCGCAAATCTTCGTCCGAATTTGATGTAATGCAAAAGTTTTGAATTTCACATGTCTGACCTAAGTAGCCTTTAGCGCATGTGCAGTTGAATTCCTCAGCAGATACGGATTCACAAGTGCCACCATTTTTGCAAGGATTTGGAAGACATGGACGTTCAGTTGCTAAAATTATAAGAAAATATTAACTCAAACTCAATAATTCTATAGTTATAATATTACATTCTGTCTCTACTATTATTATTAATAAAAATAATCGATCTATATCGATGCGTGTATGTATGTGTGTACATAGAGGAAAATATCTCATCATATCCTTTTCTGCATGAAAAGCATATATTACAAGCATTGCCAGATTCTAAAAAGTTAATAATTGATCATCAGATATTATATAAAAATTAAACGAAATAAAATTAATAAAATAAGTTTATGAAAAAAAATCGTTTGTTATTAATTTTTAATATTTTAATTAAAATAAAAATAGTTGCAGTAATAAAATGTCTGAAAAGGAATCGTCTGCCAAATGTCAGTTAACAAATTGAGATTATGATATTTACAGAACAAATTTAATGCTCTCTAATAATTCTGTATACTTTTGAAAACTCAATTTAAATATTTTGGTAATTATATCTACCTTCACATTTTCCTTTTTCCACATCCCAATAGAAATCTGAATGACATTTGCAATATTTTGTTTTCTCTTCTGAGTTCTTTTTACACTCGCCGTTCTCACAAAAATCTTCTTCTCCACACAGGTTTCGAATCTCACAAGTTTTTCCATCATATCCATTCTTGCACGAGCAATGGAAATTCTCACCATCCGGTATGCAAGTTCCATTGTGGCATGGATTTGGAAAGCAAGGTGGTTCTTCCTCTGAAATAAAATGCAAATCAAATCAATTAATTTTAAATTATTCGCAAAAAATATTTCAAAATAAAATTTTACAACAGAAATAGAAATTTCAGACAATAGTTTCAAACAATCCCTTGCTAATACAAATCTTTGAAGGCAAGTATTTCGTTATCAAATTATTTCCATTTTAGCCACTATTGGCGATCAGTTATATCCTTCAGAATGGTGACTTTTCTGGCTGTTAATATGGAATACATTCATTAAAATGTCGCCTTGTTATTTCATAAGACTGAAACATGAATTATATAGTAACAATTCATAAAAAAAATTACTATTCGAATAATTTAAAAATTTTATATGTTGCTTTCAAATTATACAATTCAGTTATTTTATAGTACTCTCGATTATTTTATAAAATAATTTATCATAATTTAACAATTATTTCACAGAATTTCTAATTCTGTAATGAAATTATTTATTATATTGTATGAAAAAATGGATTTATGCTTTGACACTTCGAATCATGGTAATTTCTTTTCTGACAATAGTTAAGCCTAATTTTAAGTTGAATTGAGCTTTCTTTTTGATATCTCAAACTTTCGTTAAGCCTAAATTTAATCTGAATTGAACTTTCTTTATGATGCCTGAAAGTTGATGTTGTTTTTATTTATTTCAACTATATGAATGATATTGGGAACACTGCAAATTCATTCTGAACGAAGCCTTAAATTAAAGTAAGAAATAAAGTTTTAAGCCTTGAAACTGTAAACTTTAAAGCAAAGCTTTGAACCTCGAAGCTGTGAAATCGTTTAATAAAATAGTCTGAAAAATCTATACGATGTCTTATTAAGAGTTGACAATTGCCTTTGGAACTAAGTAATAAAATCCCTTTCTTTATCAAATATTCTAAAATTATTTATGGGACTTAATAATGTAAAAAATAGTGATCTTGTTTTTTATAATCTATTAACTAATCTTCCTTTTAGTCTGTGTCAATATTTATAATTAGTAAATTGAATTAGTTCCTGCTGCAAAAAATAATTTTTAAGGTACAGTAATATGGCTTTGCCCTATTTGACGACTTACATTTAATGTTAATAGCAGAAATGAAGTACACTTCTCAAAAGCTCTAAATGATCTGGCCAAAATTCCAAGCACAAAACGGTACTTATGTATTAGACCGTCGGTACTTAAATATTAGACCATGCCAATGGTCGCCAACCACCTCAAGTCAATTAATTCAGATGGCCAGAACTCTTTGATGCATTTCACCGCCATTGTTTGTCCGTTTTCACGTATAAACTCATCTCATGTCCATTCAAACACATATTTTTAGATGGAATAAATCCATTATTTGGGAAATAAGTCACTGCATCTTTTTCGTTTGTAGACAAATCCCAAATTTTAATCATTTTAAAGAGTCAAAAAATCAAAATATAAAAAGCGATTAATGGTCTTCTGCGAAACCAACAAAATGGCCGACGACATTTAAGGTTTGCTCAATTTTTTAAATAATGGCTGTTGTTTGTTATTGGCGGTTTAGCAGCTCATTGGAGACGCCTTCAAATTTGGCAATAAAGAGAGACGGCTTAATTCATAAGTACCTACATGCTTCAGATGCTCTACGAGTTCGAAAAACTCCATTTTATTATGATATTTACCTATGCATGAACATAATAGCTCAAAACTAGTATAGCTAACAATAAAATGTGCTGTGTTTTTACTGAAAATTTGAAAAATGTTATGAAATTTCTAAGGACATCTATTCACAAGAAATATGTCTTGTCAGGCTATGAGAATACATATGAACCCAATAACTGCAAATGTAAACAGGCTAATAAATAAAATTGGGCACAGATTTAAAATCTAAAATGTAGATCATTATCAAATTTTGTAGAAAATCCATCAAAAAATTGACTGTTTGTTTGTCTCTACCTTTACCTACATTTAAACAAAAAAAATCAAAAATGCAATCACTTACATAAACTAAATTTTGAGCAAAATTTTAGCGTTTAAAATGTAGGTGCTTATCAAATTTTGATTCCAAATTAGTCAAAGAGTTGATTTCTGACAGTCTGTCAAAATATAAATAATATCTTGAAAGTATAAAAATTTGAGAAAATGAAATTTCAGAGTGATCTGGTTATTAAAATAGTAGTTTATTTCATTCAGTTGCACAAAGCTCTGAAAGAGATAATCATTTTCTTTACTATATTACGAAATATGAAATTCGAGTTAATTCGGGTTCGGTTCAGAAAATAAAAATCCAAGCACACTAGAATTGGAGGATTTGTCTAAAGTTCACTTTTTTTGTGCAGACAGAAGAATACAAAAAAATTCATCATAAAAGAAAAATAAAGAACATCTTTATATTAAGACTTTTGAAGAATTTTTATTTTCAATTTATATTTATTCGTTTAAAAAAATTTGAATTAATTTTAGAAATCAAGAATATTTTTGAATTAATTAAACACTGAATTGATCTTCACAATTAAATTAACTCATTAATTTTAATTGAATACTTCAATATGCATGATTATTGTATTGGTCACTATTCAATAAAAAATTAATAATTCTGGTTTAATGCGAAAAATTGCATAAAATATTTTAGTTTTTGAAAGATAGCACTTTTTAACAAAATCTTATTTTGCGTAAATATTAACTTTATCTAATAATCCAATCATTTTAACATACGAACACATTTTCTTATAATCATTTCAAAGCGACTTTTTTTATTGACAGCAGAAGCGCCATCTATCGGCTAAAATCAGAAATGTATATTCAAGGAAAATATATTAATAAAAGATGTTTTTGACGTTTTTAATTGTTATCAAAAAGTAATATTCATGTAATAAAAGTTGCAAAACTTCTATTTGGACATATTTCATATCTTAGTTCTACCGAAGGTCAAATAATATCTTCAAAACAAACATATGAATCATGACTTAAAATAAAAATCACAGAGGTCAAAGAATATTAAGCATAGGACGAGAATTTTTGGGGGAAAAACATAAATTATCTTTTTCTGTGTGTTATTCGAAGGATTTCCGGAAAAGATAAGATAATAACATGAAGACTCATAAGTAAGCGAAAACATTCTTCACCGAAATTTGAATATAATAATGACCTGCAATTTAAATATATACATATCATTATTATGGAATACAGAGTCAAAAATATGTTTATTAGCAAAAACAAGCGAAAGTTATCTCTTAGAAAATTTCTCACATTCTCTCCGATTAAAGTTCTTAGCAACCAATTTCCACATAAAACGACTTTGAGTAAAACCACAAATGGAATTCATATCAATAGTAAATAATAATTGAGAAAAATGCATCTTTGGTTAAACCTAATATTTTTACTGAATCTATCAGGAGAGAATGAGAGTAACTAAGTCGTACTCTTAGCCCTAGTTGGCACTACTTCAAAAACAAGAGACGCTCCTTTCGGCTTAAATCTGCTGCTGCATCAGCGGGGGGCTTGTCCATGGCAAGTGCCATAAGTAACAACAACAACAACTTAAATCTCAAACTAAGACTCCTAAATTGTGTGGGTTCTCATTTCCTCACATTACGTTTAAAACAAGATGAAATAAAATGCTGTTTCAACTAAATTCAATTCTGAAACTTGACACAATTTAAATACTTTCCCTTGTTCTTTTTTCTCTCTACTTTTTGGTGTCCTATTCCAATTGCGGCTTTATCTGGTTAATGCAACAACAAAAAATCTTGATAATATCTCCAAATGGAGCTCCTTTCACGTAATTATTAAATGTACTATTTTTTAAAATTTCACATTTGCTTTCCTTTTATCAGAAATTGGCATTTTACATAAAATAAAAAAGAAAATTTAGTTTGTGATTAAATGCCAAAAATATGAATTATTCAAAAATAAATCGAATCAAAAAATTAAAAGTTTCAACTGGCATTCATATTAATTTAAAAATTTTGTCAGTGGTAATTTGAAAATTGAAATTGTTTTAGAAGTTTGCGAATATACACTGGGCAAAGCAAAGAGGATTTAAAAAATGGTATGTTACATACTGCTCATTGACAGAAATAAAATATATTTGTCTTGCATGTAGAAAGGCTGGGAGTTAGCGATTAATTTTGATTTTAATTAACGATTTTTATTTGATAAGAACTTATAATTTGATTGTTAAAACGAATTTTATTCTTTTTTCCTTTTTCGTATTCAAAATTATTGTTGTTGTTACTTATGGCTCTTGCCATGGACAAGCTCCGCTGATACATCAGCAGATTTTAAGCCGGAAATATACGTCTCTTGTTTTACAAGTAGCGCCATCTAGGGCCAAGAGTACGACTTAGCTACACACACGTCACAACCCTTTTTAGGGGGCGGACTTCATTCATGCAAATTCATTCATTCATCTCAGATCATAATTTAGAACTGGAACAGGGAACGATCACCCCTGGCCCAGTACCCCCAGTGATATTACTCTCGACATGGAGGACTTAGCGACCACGAACAGATTTAACGAGCGCCAAACGCCACACACTCGGGGTTTCTTTTGGCCGGTGAGCTTCGAACCCGTAACCTAAGGAGTACGAGTTCAACGCTCTACCAATCAGGCCATCCCGGCCCATAAAATTATTCTTTTCATAGGAATGTATATAGAGGAAACATAGTTCTAAAAATGTATTTTCAGTCCCAATTCAAAATCTTGTGATCAAAATATTTGATATATTTCAGTTTTTTCTCTTCTTTATACTTTGGTTGAATAATTGGTGAATTAATTAATAATTATGAATATTTGATTTTAAATTAACATTTGTTATCGTTTTATTTTGATACAAAATAGAGGACACCAATATACCTAAATTGTAAAATCGTTTGCTTATTGAATTTTTTTTCTTCTCTTTTTTTTAATTCATATCACATTTTTTTTAGGAAACATTCGTACAAAAATAAATAACTTCTTTGATTACTGAAGTTTTCAAAAACATATGTATTATATTTGAGAAATTAAGAGTTCTAATAAATAAAATCTTAAATAAATCGTAAATGCTGTATTTTTAGTTTGGTTAAAAATAAAAAATAAAAGTCCAAAAAATTCAGCATTTCACATACTATATAAAATAAACTATTTGTATGAAATCCAAAACTTACTTTTACATTTTTTCATGTCTTCATCCCAAAACATTCCAAAGAAACACGTGCAAGATCTTGAGAGCCCATCTTTTTCATACATGCATATGCCTCCGCTGCAGATATTTCCTTTCTCATCCTCCAAACAGTTATCAACAACTTGACAATGAGTGCCGGTATATCCAGGAATGCAATTGCAGTCGTATAACCTCAAATCGGAAGCATCATCAACGCACGATGCGCCATTTTTGCATGGATTAGAAGAACATGCTCTCCAGTTTGCTGCAATAAATAAATCTAATGTGAAATTTTTAAATAAAATTTTAGAAATACGTTTAATTTTCAAGGCTTCTTATTTCTAAATTACTTCAGTTTTACTAATTACTCCCAAAGATTAATTCTAATTGATATCATTCAAAGTAATATGAAGAATAGCATACTATCATGTTTTAAAAAGCCTGGATGTACAAGAAAATATAGCAGAAGTTTTTAAATAGTGTTGGCTGCTCAAATTTTTCCTTAGAGATTAAATGAAATATTGAGAGTTTTTAGAAAGAATAACAGATAGCGCTTGTGTGTTGATTGCGCTAGGCCCGAACTCCCAATCTTATGGTTAGTAGTCCTGTAACATATCCGTTGGGCTAAAAGTGCACTTCGGTCCGAGGGATGTTATCTGGCTTATATGTATAGTAATCACCACAGAGTATCTCCCCAGTGAGTTTGGCGAAAGATACTTATGTGAAGTGTTGGTGGTGATGTAAGTAATTGTTGTATTTAATACGCGTCTAGAGCTTTGGTTCGCCGATAGAGGGCGCCACGACAGTTGAACGAAGCTATGTGCGAAAGTTGCGTTTTATCCAAGGTCGATCGCCTGGTTACCATTTTATAGGTGGAGCGGATGGCGCTAGGCAGGAACTCCAAATCTTATGGTTAGTAGCCGAGTATCATATCGATCGAGCAAAAGAAACCCTTCAGCTCGAAGGATATTAATGGGCTTATATAGAAATCACCACATGTTAATTAATATAAAGAAGGGGTTTATTCAAGTTTCGAAAACGTATTCCTCAGTTATCAGTAACGTACTCTCTGAGAATTTAAAATCACAACATAAAACAAAAATACATCAAGCTGTTGCCACAAGATAAAAGAAGTTGCAAATAAAATATGCTTCCATTAGGAAGGAAATATCTAACGAAAAAGACATAATCGAAGCATTTTTATTCCATGGGAAAGATAATAGTCTACGAAACTCATAAATTAAAGCAATAGTTCGAGCGATTATAGAATTATTAAATCTGCAGTTCAAGTATTTTTTAACGTGTAGATTAAATATTACACACACTCATACACACACACACAGATATATATATATATATATATATATATATATATATATATATATATATTCAGCTTTACCCATTTTTGTTTTTTTTTTTTGTCCTTACATCTATCAAAATTATTCGTTGTAATTCTCTATTAACATGTTATTTAAAGTTAAAAAGATACTTAGAAATACCTTCAAAAAAATCAGAAAAATATTTCAATGTCAATCAATGTTATCAAGCTATTGCATTCTATGTACAACGATTTTTATGTCATTTAATGAATACAAAAAAAGGCTGTCTAAAAATATTGCCAAGTTGAAATTTATCCTGTATTTTAAAATATATTAAAGCATTAGTTTAAAACAAATTAAAATTTTTAATATTTATTTTTGCTTAGTCAGATGAGAGTTACTAAAATGTTTGCATTGATTATATTGCCTTGATCCTTATATTGGGCTGAGATATCCTGGTTGGTAGGGTGTTGGATTCGCATCCCTTGAAGTGAAAGCTCGAACCCGCTAGCCGAAGACTTTCCCTGAGTGTCTGTGTAGTGGACGTTAAATCTGTCGTGGTCACAAATTCCTTCATGCCACTGAGAGGCAAGAAAAAAATTTGTAATACCATTGGAATTCTCAGTAATACCACTGGGAGTACTGGGTCAGAGGTGATCGTTCTCTGTTCCAGATCTAAATTACGATCTTTGGATGAATGAATGAAATGCCTGAATGAAGTCCACTCCGTAGAAAGGATTTCTGACGCGTATGAGTTAGAAGTCAGATTTCTGCCCTCGGGTGCTCAGGGGTCCATACCTTCAAAGGTAATTGCACCTCTCTTTCCGTTGTAAAGCGGAACACGAGAACAACAGCAACAATCTGTATATTGCTGGTTTATTGGGAAAATCATTAAAATTAAAGAAAGAATGAATGGAGATGAAATTTTTGTTAAAGTGCTATTATATTTTTTATTAATTTTAAAGTGGTTTAAAAGTGTTTTTCTGAACAATAATATTCTTCTAAGTTATTGACGCAAAAGGTGAAAATTTCAGATAACTCTTAAATAATTAAAATATATTGGAGACCATCCAAGAGAAAATTGCTAGCTGAACTTGATATCACCTTATCCAATAATCTATCCTGTAGAGCGTTTTCATTGATTCTACAAATTGCACACTACAATTTACAAATATATGTGTTGGGACTTACGGCACTTTACAAGCCCACTGACATTTATCTGTCAGCGATTTAAGCCTTGTGGGTGCCTCTTTTTTTCAGTAGCGACAACTACAGCAAAGAGTAAGCCTTTGCTACTTCATGTGTCACATTCACTTGTACAACCCCTTTTTACAGGGGGTGGAAGCACATTCATTCACTTCACAGATAGACAACCGTTCTCGAACCTGGACGTCCAAATCACGAGGAAGACGCTCTACCGCTATTTCATGACTTAGACACTAATTTGTTAATCTACAAACATAATCAGATTATCTCTGAAATAGAAAGGAATGAATAAGGGCCAAGGCAAAATGATGTGCCGAAGTACGGTGTATTAACAACTTGTCTGATTATCCCGAGTTATCTCGGGTTCGTATATATTGCTGTTAATTATTACCCTGAGAAAACACGGGTGGAACAGAGTATGTCAGTACGATTTGTTTTATCACGGTTTTATTCGGCTGGAATAAATGAAAGGACTTGGATTTTCAGCTAGCCTAAGTTTTGATGGTTTCGCGGCTGTTTTGGCGGGATTGATCAAGTGATTTCCCAATTGTATAGTATACTTCGGCTTGTTGATTAGTAACGTATAAAGAAGGATAGTTGCGTTGAAAGTAAGTAAAATAATGGCGATAAGGCAAGATAGAGAAAGCGATGGTTTTTCAGATTTTGATTATGAAGAGGTGGACAATGAAAATAGTGGAAGTGATTCTTTTATATATAGGCTTAGTAAAGGCGACAGTTCAAGTGGTTCGGAGTCGGACGATTTGCCGACAGCTCGTCAGGGGTGTGCAATTCAAAAAACGAAGTTGCCAACTGCTCATGCTCGTTTTACTTTTACTGCCAACGCAGGTATGAATTTCAGTATTGGTATTCGTAATATTTTGTTTTTTCTCTAAATATTTTTATTTTGAATTGGTCTACGAGATACCATTGTTCAGAATGTCAGGTATCACGTTGTGTTGTCCCTTGTTTCAAAAACTATCATACTAAGAATACTATTTAAATTTTTTTCATTTGCCCGAGATAACTCGGGATAGTATTCTAATTTTAAAACTAAATGCTTTTATACCTGCAAAAAATTAAAAATTCAATTTAAAACCTACATATTTTGTTTTGTTTCGTTCCTAGTATTTAATAATAAAATAAAAAAATGTGATGATTTTTTTTTTGCAATTTTTTTTTTCAAAAAAAAAAAAAAAAACACTGCAAGGGAAGCGGTTAAACATGTTTCATTGTAATGATGAAAACAACAATTTATAAAAAAAAGTAGTAGTCGTTCAAAAAAGTACACATTTTCCAAATTTGAATGACATAAATAGGTTACTTTGTACAGTCGTGATTTCCCTCAGTGTAGTAGAAGAAATTTCAGTCGTAATGTCAGTTTCATTTCTTTCAATCAATGTGGAAGTGATATTAGAAGGATGGTCATTTTCTGTTTCTTCTTCTGGATCATTTGTAAGGATGATGTCTCCACTTGTGTCTAAAGAAATATGATACTTGTAATAAATATCAATGGTACAATGCAGCATAAATGAATTTAAATTTAATCCTGTTCCAAAACGCCTTCCAATTTGGAAAGTTTTAAGTTTAGAAGGACATTTGAAATTCAATATATATAACAAATTAAATTAGTAATTCAATATGACGATGGAAAATTTTAAAAAGACTTATCAAATAATCATCATCAAGAAACTGAAATGAATGATTTGCCTTTTTGTAACGGAATATTGAAGAAATATAGTCACATCTGTCCTCGATCTTTTTATATGACCCAAAAATGTTTAGATATTTCTGGCTGGACATATTTCTAGATCCTATATTCATAAAATTATGTTTTAAGTAGATGGGAAAAGTTAAACATTGCAATTCATATATTGAATTGATGCTTAAACGAATCCATCCATGCTTCTTTAGATCTAATAATAAATGAAAATCACTGGGTGATAAGATGGACTCGTTGATTTACTTATTTTCTCCCAATGAATTCTGGTCAGATATTTCGAACTTGTTCCTATCTATGATTTCAGTTGTTATTTTTAACATAAATTTTTCCTGCCCAGGTGTAAATTAAAACAACTTGCTTTTAGATAATTTCTTGAGCCTTGGAAAAAAATTTCTATCTTGCAATGCTGCACAAATAATCTTTTTGTATTAATACTTAAATGTATTATAAAATTTAAAATATTATAAAATTATAAAATATATATAATAAAATTGAAGCATCGGAAACGAATAAAAAAGACTTTGTTTCGAAGAAATTTTTTTTAAAATCTTCCAAGCCATGATTTATGTTATAAACGCATAACAACACATATAATCATTCTTTACTTGCATAAATAAAATACTGTCATATCAGTAATTACATTAGTTTGGGTCATAAATTTTGAAATATGATAAACTTCATGAAAAAGAAATTTTGTACTGTAATAAAAGCCACATAACATATAGCAAATTACAATAAAATTTAGTAAGCAGTTTTTAATTCCATTAATAAAAAACAAAATAGAATTAAGTGTAAATTAAAACTTTTAGAAGATATTTATAATCAAATAAAATTGAGAAACCACAGATACAAATTAGTAACACTTACCAATATTTGTTTGATTCGTTTTCTCGGGTTCTTCTGTGGTTTCTAAACTACTATTACTTATATCTGTTGAAAAACTTTCAGTAGAAGAGTAGGTTTCACGTTCTGGAAAGAACACAGATGAGTTATGTAAAAATTTCTGGATTAAATCCTTTATAAATTTCCTTATTATTTATTTATTATAAATACATTTTTATGAATATAATAACTTTTATTTTTTAATTATTTTTTAATCATTATTTTTATTTATTTTATTATTTATAGAGCATGTAGCTGTGTATCCACTCTACTTGCACCTTGTTGGAGCATTTGCACACAACATGCACTTACATCACATTTGCTCGCATCCATCATTATTGCTCATTAATAGATTCGAAAAGGAACAGAATTTGAGCTGCATGTTACTTGAAAACCAAACTTTCAATGTAGTACTTTGTCAAATGATCAAGGAATTTTGTACTGACTCTGCTGCTCTTTACTTTTACAATATAATATTTTTTTATTTTTTTATTATTATTTTAAAATAATTATTTATATTTATTATATTATTTAATTATTGTTTATAGAACATGTAGCTGTGGTAATCCACTCTACTTGCACTTTGTTGGAGCACTTGCTTACGACATGCACTTAAATCACACTTTCCCGCTTCCACCATTATTGCTTATTAATTTATTCGAAAAGGAATAGAATTTGAGCAGTTTATTGCTTGAAAACCAAACTTTCAATGGAGGGCTTTGTCAAATGATCAAGGAATTTTTACTGACTCTGCTGCTCCTTACTTTTTCGAATTCGAGATTTTAATGGCCACCCTGAGTTCGAAAAACATATTTTTAGAAAATGTCTGTTTGTCTGTCTGAGACAAAGATAACTCAAAATCGCTTTTTTTAAAATCTAGTTGGGGAGATATTTGGTTTATAGTTTTTACACTAAACTTGTAGTGCAAATTTTTTGTCCCAAATTTTGGGCAAAAGCTGATCAGAGAAAGTCTGTATGTCCGGCTGTTCAAATACAAACCGGAGAGAGCGAGATGAATAAATTTCGGTACAAGCATTTAACATCTATAGTGTAAATATCTATTAAATTTTTATAGTGCAGATATCAATTAAATTTTTATAGTGTAGATATCTATTAACATCTATAGTGTAGATTTCTATTAAATTTCTGTAGTGTAGCTATCTATATACATCTATAATGTAGATATCTATTAAATTGATATAGTGTAGATAACTATTAAATTTATATAGTGTAACTATCTATTAACATCTATAGTGAAGATATCTATTAAATTTCAATAGTGTAGATATCTATTAACATCTATAGTGTAGATATCTATAAATTTTCTGTAGTGTAGCTATCTATTAACAGCTATATTGTAGATATCTATTAACATCTATAGTGTAGATATCTGTTAAATTTCTATAGTGTAACTATCTATTATCGTCTATAGTGAAGATATATATTAAATTTCTATAGTGTAGTTATCTATTAACATCTATAGTGTAGATATCTACCAAATGTAATGAGAGGTTGACCCTATATGGTCTGTACTTTCTGTAAAACATATAAACGTGATAGCTCAAAAATGCAGCGACTTAAAATTATTATACTTGGCAGCGAATTTTGTAACTACAATTGCAATTTTTAAAACATTTTTTTAAAATTTTAATCAGTTGATAAACACGCAAATTCGATTATGGAATGTCATTAACAGCATAATAAGGCTTATTCGCCAAATAACTCATCAAAGATGGTATGATAGATTCAATCAAAATGCTGAATTCACGCCAAATTTTAATATTTCGTAACTATTGTTCGCTAATGCCATGCGAGGCATTAGCTAGCATGGCGAATTTTTCAGATAATATGCGAGAAAGTTTTAGGGAGACCACTCCCGCTCCTTATTTGTGAATGTTATTAGGTGTTTTTAAACTAAAACTTTTCCTAAATATTTTGTTTTAATAGCATTATGAGGATTTTCGTGTTTAAATCAAGATATCTAATCTTCTTCATAACATAACTAATTTCTTTGAGCCGGTTTTCTGGCACAGAGGTAGCGCGTCTTCCTCGTGCTCTGGGAGTCCAGGTTCGGGCATGGTTGTTCATCTGTGAGCTATCCGTGAGATGTGTGACTGTACCCCCCCCCCCTGTAAAAAGGGGCTGTGAAAGCGAATGCGATGGGCGTGTAGCCAAGTCGTAGTCTTGGTCCTAATTGACGCTACTTCAAAAACAAGAGACGCTTCTTTCGGCTTAAATCTTCTGCTGTATCATCAAGGGCTTGTCCATGGCAAGTGCCATAAGTAACCACAACAACAATTTCTTTAAAGATTTCGAGGTATCAAAAATTTATTAACATAAGTTATAAATCATTAACATAGTTATAATAATTTAGAAAATTCTTAATAATAAATGCTGATCAAATATTTGAAGGGAAAAAAAACGTCCACTTTTTATTGATAGGCATTTTTACTCATTTTCATTATTTCGTCTGTTGGATAAGAAAAATATCCGTCCTTAATTGGTCATACTATCTAGTGTTAATGGTATCCTTTCGGTTTTACATGTATAAAGTGCTTTACTAAAATGGAATGTTTTATTTAGATCTTATTAGCAGAATTGAATATGTATTTGGACACTATATTTCGCTCCTTTTATTTGATTTCATCCAGAATTAGATGCAGATAAACAGTTTTCTTGTCAAGACATCCACATTGCATTTTTCTATATGTTTGCGTATTTAAGCTATGGTGTTCATTTACAGTAAGAGAGAGAGAAGCTGGCAAACACTTTATCAGATAGCACAGAATATTGCACAGCATTGTGATATATTATATTATTCAATACTTAACAATATATCCAATATGTTTAATGTTATATGAAATTGAACAATGCATATTTGCTACGGAGGTTATCCATTGAGGGATCTAAGATCTGCAATTACATTGCAGATTTTCATCTCTCTGTGAATATACACAGAGATACAATTCAGATCTGGAATTTTCATTGAAAAAAGGCTCTTTAAAACCCATCTCCCTAAAAGATGCTCTTAAAACTTGATTTACTCAGACACGTAACATTTGATTATGCTCATACTCATAAAACAAATGTTGTTGTTACTAATGACACTTGGACAAGCCCGCTGATGCATAAGCGGATTTAAGCCGAAATAAACATCTCTTGTTTGAAGTAGTGCCAACTAGGGCCAAGAGTACGACTTTAGTTACACACTCATCACATTCGCTTGCACAGCCCTTTTTTAAAGGGGGGCACATTCACACACCTCTCAGATAGAGCATAGAAGAGCAGCCAGGCCCAAACCGAGACTCGAACCCGGGACTCACAGAACACGAGGAAGGCGCGCTACCTCTGTGCCAGGACGCCGACACGTAAAACAAATACACAGAAAATCTTTTTGATGTGTTTTATCAAAAATTCAATTCACATTCTGATGATAAAATAATTGGCAAAATTTCATTCGCCTTGTTGATTCCATCTTTGAGTTATTGAGTTCTCTGAAATGCAGATAGGCAGACAGACATCCCATTGTCGAATTTCAATGAAAATTCGACAGAACTTTTAAATTCAATTACAAAAACAACAGACTAATTTTATTCGATTAGGGGTGGGCGTTTTTTTTTCACTTCTGTGTTATTGTATTTTCGAATAGATGTCAGACATTAAATAAAAAGGCTTTTTTTGGACAGAAAAAGAACTAAAAAAGTGAAAAAATGTCAAAATCTAGAGAATAATGTTTGATTATTATTATTATTATTCAATTCATCATATACAAAATATTTATATTAAGTTCCTCAACTTTACAATAGTAATTTCTGATCTACGGAGTACAGAAATGGGAAAGAGATGGCTAAAAAAATGTGAACGAGGTTAACAATAATAATGAATATGGCATTCTTTTCATGAAAAAGAATTAAATTTCCTCTTTAAGGAACACAGGGTGTCCGAAAAATCGTTGCGACATTATAAAATTATGTGAAGCAAAGTCTTTAAGTTGTAGAAACAAAATGATTTTAAGTACTTGCTGCTAAAGATAATAAATCTCAATGTAAAATCTTTTGATTGTGCATAGTACGACCGAGCGAAATTTAATTTTGCAAACACTTGAGGATTCACAAATTAAATAAATCTGTGAAGAAATTATTTCAAAACATCGGATACAAACAATCTGTCCATAAACTCACTCAAAGAAATTTAATTTTGAAAAAAAAGATAATATAACTATTAAGTGAAGTTTTCTCGTTAAGTCATGTTCTGAGACAAACAATTCTATGCAATAAAACTTTATGAACTATATTACTTATACATAACGCCGAAGAAAAACAGTAATTCTTAATTATTCTTTTGCATATTTTACATTATGCTTCCAAATAATGTCAGACATCCTGCTAATTAAAATCATATTAATATAAAATAAAATATTTCAATGTTAATAATAATTTGTTTCGTATATGCTAAAATATGGGCATAATAAAGGATTCTCAGTAAGTTAAGTAGTAAAAAATAATATTAAAAACAATTTTTTTAATCAATTCATACTTAGGTAACTAAGACAAATTTTATTTTAGCTTCTTTTTATTAAATAATTACAGTTATTGTTGTTCTCGTGATCCGCTTTACAATGGAAGGAGGAGTGCAGTAGTTTCTGAGGATAGGATCCCTGAGCACCCGAGGGGGGCAGCCTGGCTTCTAGCTCACATACGTCACAAACCCTTCTTAAAGGACGAACTTCATTCATGAATTTCAGTTATTTATCCACTGATCGTAATTTAGATCTGCAACAGAGAGCTATCACCTCTGACCCAATATCCCCAGTGGTATTACTGTCCACATGGAGAACTTTGCGACCACGACAGACTTAACATCCACCACACATGAAGAATCTTCGATTAGATTCGAAAGATTCGAACTTGCAGCCCAAGGGACAAAAATCCAACACCCTACCAAGCAGGCTATCTAAGCCTAACGATTACAGTTATTCTAAATAATTAATCAAAAAATTATACTATCATTGAATTTTCAGCTCCAGTTGATTATTCAAAGTCAATTGTGGCAAAACAAAATGCGTGAATTTTCTACACTAGTTAGGGTAACGGAATACAGATTGGAAATTTCTAATTTTTTTTATTCTGTATTATTTTAATTCGAAAGTACTTTAAAAAGAATCGGAAAAATCGATTAAGTAACAATGTTTAATTTTAAATGCCTCAAACGTTATGAAAATAAACAGAATCGGTTAAAATAATCGACGAAAACATGTTAAGACTAACCTCATTAGTGGGGGGGGGGAACAAACTGAATTCATTACTTATTTGGCGGAGGGGAACTGAAGATTTTTGGCGACAAAGTTAGTTTTTAATTAATTAATAAAAATTAATTAATTAATTATTAAAAATCTATATTAACACCAAATGTCATCCACTACAAGTTTACAAAATTTTTATTTGATCTTGAATGGATGAATAGAAAGTATTTTAATAAGGATTAAAAATTTGAACTATATAACACCAATA
>JAOUZG010032472.1:2558847-2665409 GCA_026289955.1 Argiope argentata | reverse complement strand
GTAAAATATTTGTCTACATATTTAAAATAATTAGGAATACAACAGAAACAGCTCCCTGAACCTCTTGATACATCATTAGTCACGCCTTTTCTCAATCCTCTCCCTCCCCCATTTCTTCGGAGAAATTTCAAAAATATTATTTCATTATATATTCTTTATGATAAAAAAATAACGATATAATTCTGGTCCCCAACCCCATCCCATCGCAACACTAATTTTACCGATTTTCATTTCATATTGAAACTCATGGCGTTTAGATGCGCCATCATACTTACTAGTCTTCATCCATCTCCCGTTTTCAAAACATATCGCACTATAAAATTTTGACACAACCACCTCAGTTTCTAAAGCAATTTCGCCAATAATTTTACTATTTTTTTAAAATAGCTAAACAGTCACAATTCTTTATATTTATTGTTATAAAATAATTAAAAAATATATTTGCACTCGATGCGATAAAAGATGTAGATCAATAAAGTTGTTTAACATTGTTAAATTAATAATGTGAGCTAATAACTGGATGATGAAAATAGACTAATAGTCACTATACAATAATTAATCTTGTTATCATATCAGAAAATGATGTTATTTTTGGGATTAGGTTTTTGGCGTCAACAAAAATCCGTAGGTGAAACATAAAAATTTAATTATCTGCACGAGCATCTAAAAAAATCAGCTTTTGATAATGCGTTGCCATTGCATTTAAAAAAGCTCTGATTAAAAAATAAGTTAATTACTACCGCAAATCAAACCTAGAAAAATGTCCTTTAGGGCACGTGATTATATGAAATGAAATAAGTAGGAAATGTGATATATTTTTTAAACAATCAATGAGAGACAAAGTTTTTTTTTGGATCGTTTGCAGTACTAAAGTGACTCATTCAACGAAACCATTAAAATGAATAAAAATATGATTTAACTTGCACGAACACGTGGTGCTTGGCCGTTCAAGAAAAGATGTTCTGACATGATACATTGAAATATGCATAGCAGATTTCATTTTAATCTTTTTTATTTGAATTTTAAGGTGAAACAACACCCATGATGTCATAGTTCTTCATCAACCTTTTAAACACGCATCTGCTGTCAAAGAAGCATACGCAATAAAAGTACTGGTAAAAGAAGGTAAAAATATTTTTTGCCCGTAAATTTTGGAGACATCAAAAACTTCTAATCAAAACTGCATCATGTTCTTACATGCTAAGGACAATATTATCAAATCAACAATATCTTTTACACTTAAGGCATCAAATAAATTTGTCATCATTCTCCTAGAAATTTAATGGGGAAAAATGAGATTTGAGTAGAATCATTTGCTTCTATAATTGATTCCCAGTGTTTTGTTTTCCGAAGGAATAAGAGGAGATATAATTTCTTAAGAATCAGCTCATCAGCTCAGAAATGATCCTTACTGCAAACAAGTAATATAAAAAACCATTTTTTAAAATCAGTTCCTAGTTTGGATATTAGGAAATTTTTAATTATAGTTGCTTTTTATTAAATAATAACAATTGTTGTTCTCATGTTCCGCTTTACAACGGAAGGAGGGGTGGTATCAGCTTCTGAGGGTATGGACCCCTGAACACCCGAATAACGATCCCCTTTAACTCAGTTCCCCGAATGGTATAACGCTCGACGTGGAGAACCTTGTGACCATGAATACGAACTCAACTTCCTACCAACCAGGCTATCCAGACTTAACAACTACAACTACAACTACAATAAAGAACTACAATAAAGGTGAGAAAACAAGTTTTTAATTAATTAATAAAAAATAATGAATTGATTTTTGAAAAAAATGTATTAACATCCAATGTCATCCGTTTCAAGTTTTAAAAAATTTACTTCAACTTGATTGGATGATTAAAAATTATTTTACTAACGATTGAAAATTTGAACAAGATGTATATATATAGGGAGAGTGTGAGCTAATAGTAGGAATGGAAAAAAATATCTATCAAAAGATCAAAATATTTAAAAACATGCGGTTTTACCCAAGATTAACCTAAATTTTTTTCTGAGTCAAATATGAAGTTCCTTGAATTTTTTAAACATATAATAAAACATAAATTCAGTATAATTTAAATAGAAATTTATTTTAATTGTATTAAAGCTAGAAGGATGATTCAGCGGATAAAAGTATCACAATCCCTCTCCCACAAATATCTTCTATTTTCTTTCACTCTGTTTGATGATAATCTAAAAAAAGAATATCAAATAAGACGTGCAATAAATGATCTGAAACATTTATTTGTTTCTTGTGTCCTGCAATAATTAATAATAAATGATATTTTTTTTATAAAAGTGCTTATTTTTTTAGAAATTACTCAAATGCTTTTTATAACAAAAGAAAATGAATATACAATAGCCCAGATAGCAAGAATCGATACTTTTCTGTTAGCCAGGCACAAGCGAAAAATCGCCAAATAATATAGAATTCCAACAAATAAAACGTTGCGAAAAAACGCCACGTAATGTAGAATTCCGTTGACTGTTTTGTCTTTATTTTCGCTTGGCAACTCGGCTCGTTTTTATTTCACAACTGGCGACATCCACGCCATGCTAATGGAAAAGAAAAGAAGAATCAAAATAAAAATTCATAAATAACCAATGAGAAATAAATAAAAAAAATTAAAAGAACTAGAAAAAAGACTAAATGAATTGGACCAACTCTGCATCACCGAATTGTGATGATTATTTTCATCTCCAAACAATCAGTTAGTTTAGTGCACACCAAACAAAAAGTTGTGCCAACCCATTAGCCAACCCAAGTTTACATTTCTCTTTGTGATGGATTCATTTCCAATATTTCACGCTTTTATTCTTTTCTTTCACCCTTTTTATTGATAATAGTACTCACAACAGGCATTATATAAAACAATTTTTTAAATCAATTCTTACTAAGATTAACAAAGAAAAATTTTATTTCTGTTACTTTTTATTAAATAATTACAATATATATATATATATATATATATATATATATATATATATATATGACATGACAGAATCACAATATTAAGAGGCAAAATAGAATGTCAATTACCTGGCAATTTCCATTCTCCTTTCTATATATGGTGTTCGATCTCGTAGCCAAAGGGATGCGAATCCAACGCCATACCAACCAGACTATCCCGTCCCGACAATTACAATTACTACAAATAATGGATCAAAAAATTATTCTAGCGTTGAATTTTCAACTTCAATTGAGGATTCAAAACCGAGTGTGACAATGCAAAATGCGTGATTTTTCTACACCAGTTGGGGAACGCAATACAGATTAGAAATTTCTAATTTTCTTCATTCTGCATTATTTTAATTCGAAAGCATTTCAAAATGAATCCGAAATATTGATCAATTAGCAATGTTTAATTTTAAATGCATCAAAAGTTATGAAAATAAACAAAATCGTTTAAAATAATCAGCCGAAACATATTAAGTATACCCTCAATAGTTAAATAAGTAAAAACCATTCTTCAATTTTTTTCTAAATTAGTGAAGATTTCTAAATACATTAAATTACAAATGGTAATGAAACATGTTTATGAAAATTATTTTGCTACTTTTTTTTAGTTTCTACGAAATGGAAATCTTGCAGAAATTCATTCCAGTTCGTATTGCAAGCTGACAAAGATCGTTTTCTGTTCTAAAATCTCATCAAGAATTTTTAATGAAATAGTATGAGACATTTACCCTCTTTCTCTCTCATTTATTTAAAATAAAGTAATATAGAAATTAAATTATGAAAAAATTAGGATTTATTCCAATAAAAGCAATAAAGGTGACTTTTAGAAATTTTATGTCCTTCAATGTCTAAATAAGATTTTACTTTCCTTTTTTTAATTCATTTATTTTATTACCATTTCAAAGATATCATTTTAATGTGTACTTTTATACTCTTTTTAAAGTTTAATTCGTTTATTGATTTTTTTAGCATTAATTCTGTCATTAACATTTAAAAACTTTTATTTAATAGCTCTCAAAACTTTATCAGAAAATATATTAAAGACTAAATTTACTATTCATATATATTTTAATGTATATCTCTGATTAAATATATCATAATAGAACTCACTGTTTTGTTTCATAATTTATATTACATAATATAATTAAGTTATCTTCCATTATTTATTAATGAGGAAAGAAGAAAAGATTACTAGAAAGAGACAGCAAAATTACTCTTTTAGTGATCTGAAAAAAATGACGATGCCCAAATCTTTCCGATTCTTGAGCATTCTTCTCATCTTAAAAAGATGCACTAGATTTTAATCAATCCTTAATCTGAAGCCTAAGGGATTATTATTTTGTATTGTAAGATTTATTGGTAAAATTAATATAATTGAAAACAATGGTGAATGGGGATTGTGTTATTACCTATGATCACTGGTTTTGGGGAGGGGGACTGCTGATAAATTAATTAAAGATGCATTATTAGTTAAGAAACCATAAAAAAATAATAAATTTATAAAATTATAGATTTTATGTAGGCCATATAAAAAAAGTATGCCATAAATGTATAATTATATATCATAAAAAATATATACCATAAATATAATTTTTATGTGCTAAATAAATATATTTTGTCGAGTAACTGTTCATGTTCTTATCTATTTCAATGTTCTCATCTTTTTATTTATAAGCATCAAACATATGTTTCAATAAAATTGTGCATAGGCGTAGATGTCAATCTCATATGTCGTAATACATAGAAACATATTAATAGTTATTACAAGAAAAAAGTTTAAAATGAAATCTGCTATGCATATTTCAATGTATCATGTCAGAACATCATTTCTTGAACGGCCAATCACCACGTGCTCGTGCAAGTTAAATTGTATTTTTATTCATTTTGATTCTCTCCTTGAATGAGTCACTTTAGTATTGGAAACGATCCAAAAAAACTGTGGGTCGCATTGATTGTTAAAAAAAATATCACATTTCATGTTTCATTCCATATAATCACGTGCTCAAAATGACATTTGTCTAGGTTTTATTGGCTGTAGTCATGAACTTATTTTTTTTTAAATCAGAGCTTTTGCAATGGCAACATGTTATTAAAAATTGAAGAGTTACCGGTAGGATTTCATTTTAAAAGGTCATTTCAATTAACCTCTATATTCTACAATTTTTTTTCTTCAGGAATATTCAAATAATGTTATCTAAACCCTAAGTTCTTTTAATATGTCGCTAATTTCTAATATATAAGCTGCAGAAAATCAACGTATCTTGACGTGACTTCTCTAATTTAGTCCATGAATCGACAGATTAATACAAAATTCTAAATTGCATTCCGTGAACTTTTATTTTCAAGTATTTTTATTTCAAAGCATTTTTTTTTCCATCAAAAAATTCCACCTCGAGATTTTTTTTTATTATTAAAATTCCACCTCGAGATTGTTTCAGATCTCATCGTGTCCAAAAAACACATGTCTATAAGTCCGAAATGGAAGATAAGAAATTTAATGTGGTCTTTGCTCCAAAATAATAAATATATACCAAATTTTGGACGAAAGTGAAATTTTATTTAAAATACATATGCAAAAAGGGATATTTAGTAAAAATTTCATATACATTACAACATTGTTTTTCAAAAAATTCAGCAAATTAAAAAAAAAGTAAAAGGCGTTTGTTGGAAATGATTATAAATTTGTTTTTGCTTTTATTTAAATTCTCAGAATGAAAGCGAAGACATATTTTGATAATATTTTTAACATCTGTAAAAACTTTCTGGTTTTCGTTATTCATAGTGGGGAAAATGAGTTTTTCTTTTTGTCAAGAAGTGCATATTTAACATCTTGAACACGACTTTTTATTTATTTACTAATTTATCTACCCGGCTTTATCCAGAGTTAATACTACTAAAAGTGTAAATTTTTAAATACCCATAATTTTTGAAGTTTTTATTAATCTGAGTATATCGGATTAAAGTTAATTCTTTTGATATCTAAATAGGTTACATAAAAGCAAATAATAAAACATTAAATAAAAAATAATAAGATAAAAAAGTTTTGACAGATGAGATATGGCTGTAAAATCAGTATAATTAAAAATAAATTAAGAAGCTTCATAAAATTCACCGTTTTTGTTAGAATGTAAATAACACCCTTCGGGAGAGAAATTTTATTCTTTCTATGTCTTAATAAACATAAAAATGAGAAATTTTAAAATTTTCTTTAATCTTTTCTAATTTAATTCAGAAGTATAATAGAATAAATCTGAAAGACCGATTAATGAAAGATGTTTAGTTTACAATTCGCAAAGTATCAATCAAAACCCTTTTGAAGCTTTGTCAAATTTGCGTGGGAAAAAAAAATCGTATTTTTAACTTTTATACCCGGGAAAAATATTTTAACACACTGCTGCGCATGTACGAATAATTTTCTAAGCCTTTATTGGTTTAGAATAAGAATAAGTAACCTTTTTGCACCGATATATTAAAAAAAGTAGAATGATTCGTGACAGTGACACAAAAGATTATTTTTTATTGCTAAAAAAATAATTATTCGATTAATTACCACTACTTTTTATATGATACATCAGTATGCAAAAAATGAATAGAATCTTTCCATCTGCCTATCTTTTTTAGTCTATGGTGGACACACACAAAAAAAACTTTGCTTTTTATAAATGGATATTTATTTATTTGAAAAGCACCTATCTTGACAGTAGCTTTTTTCCCCCTTTTTTCAAATTTATTAAACATAAGATAGGTTGAGTAGCGTAGATTCATTAAAAGAGATTATACAATATATATACTTTGTCAATAATAAAATATAATCTCAAAGCAAATGAGGGAAAATATGTGGTAAATAAATTGTATTTAAATCAAATTATGAATATTAGAAATTAAAAATACAAATAAGTTTTATTCGTGTTAATTTTTTACCGTCAGGGTTAGGGCCTTAGAATCATTTAGTATCCGTGCGGGAGTCCCGTTTCGGGTATGGTTGTTCTTCTGTGCTCTATTTGGAAGGCGTGTGAATATTCTCCTTTGTAAAAAGGGGCTTTACAAGCAAATGTGTGGTGAGTGTGTAGCTAAGTTGTACTCTTGGCCCTAGTTGACGCTACTTCAAAAGCAAGAGACGCTCTTTTCGGCATAAATCTGCTTCTGTATCAGCGGGAGGCTTGTTCATAGGCAAGTGCCATAAATAACAACAACAACAGTATCTGCGCTGACATATTGTTTGTGTGTAATTAATATGTACATTGAGTAGATACAATTTCTCAATCTTTTTGACGTCATTCAACAGATTCCAATATAATAATCAATTTATCTCCATATTCTGTGAAGTATTCTGGAGTTTTACTTGCAACTGTGATTCAGCGTTTTAAAGGAATAATATTAACCTTCTTTTTTTAATTCGACATATTAGCATTTTTTTTACGTGCTGTTGGATCAATTAATCCATTGGAAGCATTTTATTTAAGATTTCGCCCACAAATAGGGAAGATTGTTCATTAACAATAAGAAATTCTTCAATTCATGGATCGAACTTAATGGTTCGATCTTGTCCTTCTTTCTTAAGGTAGGTTCACCACTCACCAGCGGCCAACTATTGCCAGCGGTAGAACGTGAACGTCACCCTTATTCAAGAAAATCAAGTGACCGCAATGGGACAATGGTAAATGCTTGTCCCGAAGCTTTTGTCCTCGTTCCTCCGATTCTGTCTAAACTGCTCTTAAGAGGACAATTCAGGAATAATAATACAGATAAAACAATAGCGCAATCGTTGGCCTCGTCTCCCACCTTTCCGAATTTCGGTCAGCTACCAAAATTAAAACCGTATAAACTTAAATCACTACTAAGCATTTATTAAACATTTTAAGATTTTCCAAATATTACAAAACCAAAAATAATATAGAATTATTATTTATAATCACGTACTTACTTCCGTTTGTGATTGAAAAGTCTTTTTTTCTTTCATTAGGGCTAATATTCTTACAACTATTACATAATAAGGAAATTGATCAGAAATCTCGTGAAATGTATCTGGCAACAAACTTAAAAGATTGCAGCATCATTTACCGGTATTGACGCACGTGTGGCTAGTGCGCTGTTAAAATTATATATGTTTGTTATTTTCCTCGTGTATTTAGTTTTGCAATTTTAAGCATTTATTATGAGTTGGTTATTCGGACTCAGGAAGGATACTCCTCCTGATTTCTCAAATTTAGGAATTCCTTCGGACCCAACCGGCGGACAAACAGGGGAAGGTCAACCTGCTGCCGGTGGTAGTGGTTCTGGGTCTGGTTCCAATGATGATCGGAAAGCAAGCTCTTATAGATTTGATTCCACTGCATTGGAAAGAGCTGCAAAAGCAGCCAGAGAACTGGAGCAATCTGGTATGCGATAGCAAAAAATATATATCTATAAGATTGTATCTTTTAAAAGTCTTATAAAATAAAGAGGTGAAACAAGTTTTTATAAATTACTCTCCAAAATTCGAAAAAAAAAAAAAATTATAAATATAAATCCACAAATGTATGCACTCAATATGACAAAAGTGTGAATTATTTTCATATAATTGAATTTGTAAAATGTTTTCAAAGTTTGTTTACACATGAAGTTTCATTGTTTTTGTCTTGCTGATTAAATATATGAGCCCATTTGCTTTAAAACATACAAAAGCACATTAAATATTATTAGCTTTCATGTTTCAATCATCCTAGAATCGACCAGAAATTTATCTTTTAAATGGTAACAATTGTATGATGCAACACTTACATAATGATCATCACTTTTCAGTGCATCCTATTTTACCTATAAATTGTAAATTTTTTAGCGAAATATATATTTATCTTAAGTTTCCATATCTTTTTTAATTATAAGGGAACAATTATTAAATCATATCTTCTATCAATAAGATCATGGAAACTAATTAAGTGGGTGTTATATTATTAATGTTGAAATATAATTTAGATGATCTTATTTTATACTTTCTAATTAAATCATGCTGAATTTATCTTAAAGTAAAATCTGCGCTTCCTGTTTCATTATTAAGAAATTTATATAAACTATTAGATCAATAGTTCAGTAATAGGTCACGCAGTATATAACATGCCTGTAAACCAGCTTATTCGTTAGTCCATACATTTAGTTCTTGGGCATTCATTTTCATATCACTCTTATTTCTTTTCAGTTTTTTAAGGCAATTTTTTAAAGAAAATTTTTTCTTGTATAAAACTTGTATTTCAAATATTAATGCAGATTTTTTTTTACACTTTATGATAAACATTTGATTTATATAATTTTTTAAAACCATTAATTTATGTTTTGCTATAACTTAACACTTTCTGTCATCCTAAAATTAAATGAAGCTGAAATAATGATACACATGAGGCAAATTAACCCTAAATAATATTTTAAAAAACTCATTGATGTAACTACTTTATTTCCTTCTACTAATAATACTTCCTTATATAAGAGTGGGAAGTAGCAGCTGACAGTTTTAATAATTCCAAAGATTGACTAATAAAAGAGAAATGTTGAGATCAAAAAGATCTAATTTCGATATTTGTGGGTGGAAAAAAAATTGGATTATTGAACATAATATGGTACACATAGATTTTCAAAAAGTTATTCACCATCATTTGATAATGTTCAGCACTTTTTTTCGTGTTGTATTTGTTTAATTCAATGTACAGTACACTGCAAGTATTCAATTAGCTGCTGTCTGGCTTCTGTACTTAGTTTAACTGAGGAAGGCATTGCTTTGGCAAAATTTCCAAGGCATAGGATCCAAGCATTTGCTACAATCCTCCTAGGTGTCATATTCAAAATACAAGTTGTGACTAGAAAAGAGCAGCGTTCTGCTTGTTGTTCATTGTTTTGTCAGTGTGTAACAGACCCTGTTTGTTGCCTCTGCTCCTCATTATAACTGCACTATGTGCACAGGATTTGTAAATTATTCTTGGGGTACGCTTAATGTTTTATTTTTAAGATACCTTAGTCAAATGTACAGAATTCATTTTAAAATGTGAGCAGTTTATGCCCTTTAATTTTTTTTTCTGAAATAAATTTTTGCATTGCAGTTTGTAAACATACATAAAATACCATTACTGAGTCTTCTATTTTAACTCGACATGTTACTGCCAACTGCTTTTATGTTTCTCATGGCTGCAGCTACATTCACATTCTATATAGTTTGAGATGAGTGGAGGGCTTATTACTCAATAAGAAATTGAAAAGTACATATTATAGCTGTTAGTTTTGGTATAAAAACTTTGTCTTCTGGTATTAGTAAGCAACAAAATGAGCTCTGTTTTTTTTTTTGCCCAACCTGTCCTTTTGCTACATTTGGTTGAATACTCTGGAGTGTGCTGCATTGATTTTTTTTATGTGATTCATTTTAACATGTATAGCAGTTTATTGTTTATAATAAAAGAATTTTATAATTTTTATTTTTAGCAAATGCTAAAGAATACCTGGAGCTTGCTAAAATGCAAGAAATTAATTATCAACTGGAAAAACAAACCAAAATGAAAGAATTTGAAGCTCATATTGAAAATGCCAAATCAGAACAAATTCGTGTGCAGCAAGAAGAACGGAGAAAAACTATTGCAGAAGAAACAAAGCATAACCAAATGGTATTTATTTATTTCATACATGCATTTAAGTTTTTATTATATTCAATGATAATATTTGGTAACTATATAATGGCACTCTTACTTATCCAAAAGATTATATGAATCTCCAGTTAATCGAATTGAATTTGTAAGAAAAAGATGTCTAATTTGAAATCATAGCATAAAGTGATCTTGATGCAACTTTTCCTAATGACTTTTCATTGCAATTATTTCCTATTATTCATTTATTAACATTTTTCATTTACAATAACTTTGATTAAAATTAGACCCACCTATCACATTGCTCTTATGTAATTTTACTACATATTTATGTATATAAACTTTACATATTCTGTTATATGTAAGCTTTAGAGTTTTTTTTTACTGTATAGATTTTATTTTCATGGATAAAGGCAAGAAATCTAAAGAATTCTATACCACTCTTTTCTTAAATCAAAGAATGTTATACTTACATAATATCATGATTCATTCTTTATTAATATTTTTATGTATTCTAATTATTTTTAATTTGGTTGATTTTTTCCATTTATTTATTTTATCTGCCAATGTTATTTCAAGGTTTTTCTTTTTTTGTTTTAGCGTGCTCAATACCAGGACCAGCTGGCTAGAAAAAGATATGAAGATCAGTTGGTACAGCAGGTAATATAGCTCAAACTTTTATCTATTATATTATTTCAAAAATAATAGTATATCTTCTTTTTTATACATATTATTTATTGATGAAATATGTCAATAAATTTTCAGATTACTTGTTCTTTTCAGTTTGTTGCAAATGGTTTCTTTGATAATAAAATGTTTGTATTATGCACTGATGTAAAATATAACGTGAGTTTCTATGAATATTGCTATTTATGTTTTAAAAATTAAATGCAACTTTTGATTGCCTTCTAATTATGCTTTATTTAGATTTTTACTTGATTTAATATTGCCATATTTTTCTCATAATTTGCTAATTGTAATGTTTGATATATATGGTTTTAGTATTTGTCATGATTTGAACATAGTAGAAAAATATATACCATAATTTTAATTTCACCACAATTACATCTTTCTTTTTTGCATGCTATTGCCTAAAGTTATCTTCAACAACATTGTTTCAATTTTTTGCATCACTTTTAAAAATTAAAAAATTGGTTTTAAATATGATAATTTAAAAGATTTAAATTTGACTATTAATCTTTTTATCATTATTATTGGCTTGATTTTAGCGATTTGTCTTTATTATTAGGACATAAAAAAATAGTTCATTGTAAAAAAATTTTAGTTTGATATTTTCAAATATATAATTCTTCTAAGCTTGTGATCTTTTTATCATTTTAAAGGTTTTTCTTATTGCTGTTATAAAATTTATAAAAATGATTCAAAATGTGAATTATTCATTTGCATTTTTTTTTTTTTTTTACAAAATTCCATAGTTTAAATATTTTTAAGAATTATGTCACTGTATATCAAAATTTGGGATTTATCTGCTTAAAGTTTAAACCTCTTAAATAAAAAAATAAAATGCATATGTTAACAATTAGCAAAATTCTGCTGGGGTATACTTTCTATGATTCTAATGCTTGTTAACTTTGATTAACATGGGTCAATCTCTAATGTGTATATAATTTAGTTTATGAACTAAATTATCAGCTGTCATCCTAATTTTCTGATTGGCTCTAATCATTCTATTATCAGAATGCTAATGCCTTAGAAATCTATTATGTTGCTTTGAAATAAGATATTCTTTAAAAATTGCTATCATTCTTAAAAATAATCTAACTGAATATCTTTGATATTATTTTTGCTTTAATTTTCCCCTTAGTTATTCAATGTTTGCATATGAAATATATTAACAAACATGTATATAATAATTGCAAAATATATATAATCAGTATTTATTTTTACTAGCAAAAAGCTAATGAAGATAATCTAAGGAAGCAAGAAGAATCTATTGCCAAGCAAGAAGCAATGAGACGAGGTAATGTGTTTTGTAGTAGTTTAGTTAGTCATTTTACTTGCAATTATGTAAAATAGCTTTTATTTGTTGTATCAGTTTATCATATTTATTGCCGTGCATTTATTAAAATTGTATTTCATTAATTGTCCTTTTATTCTAAATATATCAATTTTATTTTAAATTTATCTTTAAAGTTGAACTTTGCATCAAACTTTGTTGAAAAAGGAAAAAAGGCTTTTTATATTATTTAAAAATTATTTTAATGTTTAAACCTTTGATTATGTTTTAAAATAATAATCTGTTACATAATTGATGTAATAATATATTGATTCTTTAAAATAGACACTAAAAATTGTCAGAAAATTGCTGCATTACTGAATGTTTTAAAGCTTATTTGTTTTTATTAATTTCATAGGCCCCAAATACCACTGTAAAGTTTTTTCCCCTTCTTAAGACAATAAGTATTAAATTCTTAGTGAATATTATTTATGTCTGTTTCATTTTATATTCTAAATTTCATAAAGTTATTCTTAAATTCTAAATGACCAATTGTTTTATTCTTAATTTCAAAATTCTTCGTGTAAATAGAAAAATTAATTAAAATGTTAAATATTACAATTATTATTAAAATGCAACTGTATTTCTATTTAATATAGCTACACTAGAAAGAGAAATGGAAATTAGGAACCAAACAGACATGAAAAGAATTGAAGCTGAAATGAGAGCAAAGGCAAAAGTTGATCGAGAAAACCAAGATTTATATCTAGAACAGATCCGCTTGAAGGCATCTGAAAGTAGAGTGACTGTATTAGAGTCTATAAAGTAAGAAAAAAGTTTTTGTTATTTGTGGCAGCATAATTGAAAGTACAAAAAAGTTGCTCTTTTTTCTCACTGCCTACTATTAAATAGTCCCAAATATTTTCCTACTGTATTGTAGAGTAATTGATATATGTATGCAGAAATGTTTTTAAATATCATTAATCAGCCCTCTGTTTAATGAAGTGATTTTGTGAAAAGGTTTTGGTTTGAGATTGGAATGTTCTAGGTTTAAATCCTGGTTGTACCTAATAATTGCTTTATAAACTATTCTGTAAAAGTTTAGAAACAGTGGGGCACATCATCTGACTGTGGTTCAAGATTATGAGATCCATCCCAAGTCAGGCCTAGTGCTGCTTTAAAAAGGGATATTAAAATTTCTAAACTACCCATGACTAACTAAATTTAGAAACTAAGTTATTTTTGATATGGTTGTAACTTTATTTTGTGCAACTTCTTATGATTCTGAGACTTGCAAAAACATGTATTGTTTAATTTATTATTTCATATTAATTTGTAATTTTCTTTGTACTTTCAATTTTAATCCGGTTATATTTAATCATTTTTAGTTACCTTTTATTTTATGAATTTCCATGTTCAAAATTAATCTTATTCTTTCAGAACGGCTGGTTCTATATTAGGTACTGGATTCAATGCATTTATTAGTGATTGGACCAAAGTTACTACTAGTGTAAGTTAGAAATAATTTATTTTAAATGCTTCTTCTAATTTATTTAAAAATAATTCCATATGATTATCAATTTTTGTGTTTTCTGAATAATTTTTTAAAAAGAACTAGTTTTAGAAACATTTATGAATATATTGATAAATATTAAACTCAGAATTAAGTGCAATAAGTTAGCAAATTTTTTATTCATATTGATATAATTTTAATAAAATCAATTTTTTATTTCAAGAATAACTTTTTTATATAGATTTAAAGAATGCTACTGCTTTAATTCTGAGGAAAACTATCTAAATTTATCTTTCAGATTTACCAAGTTACATTATTTATTCAAACATAATGTATTTGAATTGCATATAAATTGTGTTACTGTTCAGAAAACTAAATTGGCTTTTTCAAATTCAAAATTATTAATTACTTGATTTATTATTATTGAATAACTACTTCCATAAGCATTTTATATATTTGATTTAGAAGAGAGGGAATTAAGTACTCATAATATTATCTGTAAATATACTTTAAAATTATGCAAATGGAACAAAAATCTTTTATCGTTATTCAAGCAATTTATATACCATATTCTCTTTTATAAATTTGAGACTTTTCTTCTATTTTAAATTGTTATTTATATGATTACAATAAGTAATTACTACACCAATGTGTATAGTGTAATAACAAAATTCTGTAAATTATTATTTTTCTTTACGAAATGTTTACAAGATTTCGTAAGTCATCACTACAAAATTTGTGATGAAAGTTATTTTTGTTGGATTTTTTCTCGATTAGTATACTTTTTATAGTTTATTAATTTGCATGTTTTATTTATTGATATCTTTTATTAGTAGTAGTTTCTATTTTATATCTTATGTATACAATTTTTATAAATTTGCTCCTATCTTTTTTAAAAGAATTATATTAAGCATTTAATTCATGTATTAACTTTCTTTGAATCTTCCCTCTTTACTTTTTATTTTTGTTTTGAAATTAAATTATTTTTCTTGTATTTAGGTTGCAGCTGTTACAATGCTTGCAATGGGTTATTATACTGTTAAGCGTGGCACAGGTGTTGCTGCCAGATATATTGAAGCTCATCTTGGGAAACCATCATTAGTACAAGAAACATCTAGACTAACTCTAACGGAAGCTCTGAAGCATCCAATAAAAACAAAACAAAGATTAACAACTAAACCTAAAGATGTGTTGCAAGGTGTTATTCTCAATGTAAGTCAAAAATTTTATTGATTTTTAGAAAGAATTCTTTCATATAGCTAATTTATTCAAAATGTAGTTGTTCCTTTTAATTGCTATGGTGTTCATATTTTTATTTTTTAGTTGATATGGCCATTTTAAAATTGTTCCTAGGCATATTAATTGTATGATTTTTTTTTTTTTTTTGAAAATTAAATTTTAGAATTTAGATTATTTGGACTTTCTAATAATCTATAGTTGATGCCTAAACCACTGTATTCTTTTATTGTTAAAAAAATAACATTTAATTAATATACCTGGAAACAATTTTAAAATTGCCATATGAACTAACAAATGAGATAACTGATTTTTTTTAAAGAAAATTAAATTTTGATTATTTGGACTTATTTATAATCTATAATTTGTCTAAACCACTGTATTCTTTTATCTTTAAAGAATGTAACATTTATAAATTTTTGTATCAGTATTTTTGTCGGCTATTAGCTTTTTTCCCTCCTTCCTATATTTGTCCATTTTCATTTTATCTAATAATATTGATTATAGATTTAAAAAATATGTTTTTTGATTATTTTGCCTTTGATATGCATGTCTTAAAGCTGTACAATGTAGGCCTTTTCATTATTTCTTGCATTGTATAATGATTACATAGTTTATGTTAAAATATTTATTATTTATGTATTGTAGTCATATTTTTTCTAACTGTTTTAGCCTGCTTTAGAAGAAAGATTGAGCAAAATTACAGTAGCCACAAGAAACACTAAGAAAAATAAAGGAATGTACAGAAATTTACTTTTATATGGACCTCCTGGAACAGGAAAAACTTTGTTTGTAAAGGTAAATGTTTAACTTTACTTACAGTCAATAAATTTTTATTGTACAACATAATAAACTTTAATTTAACTCCATTAACATTTGATATGTAATGATGATATTTGGAAGAAAAAAAATCTATAGTAAAATGAAGAAAATAGAGAATGATACATTTAAAAAAATTATAAACTTAACAAGTAAAGTTTTCCATTTCAAAGTAATTGTATTTTACAATAATAGAGGGCAAATGTTTAGATTTTCAAGTTGAAAACTTTAGTTTCCATTTTTCTTTACATGTGTATGTGTGCTTGCACAAACATTTAAATGCCCAGTTTTGTGTGTGTGTGTGTGTGTGTGTGTGTGTGTGTGTGTGTGTGTGTGTGTGTGTGTGCTATTTATGTATGAAGACTATTACAAACAGGAATTCACAGCAAATGGGTATTTATATACAATTGCCTTAAATTGTTATAGGCATATTTTTATGAACATTTGCTATTCAACCCATGTTATATGACATATCAGGGTTATTGACAATATGAATTTTCTATATTGAAAATTATGATGAAAGTTGTATGCTGTGTTTTAGTTACTGCTGAGACAATACTTTTTCATCAATTGATGTTTTGTCTCATTTTACTCTGGTGTTTATTCTCTTTAATGACTGCTTTGAAATAAACAGCACACTACCACAGCTGCTTCATCAGAAAACTCTCACATTTCAATACTTAAATTCAGAGTGTATGCAATAACAATATTGTGTATTGAAGATTCATGACTTAGTAATAAAATTTGTATAATTTGGCTTATTAAACTTTCTGTATCTAACAGAAAGCTAAACTGTGAATGATATTGATTGATTTGGATCTTTGCAAGTTTCTGGTTAGTCCCCTTCCTTTTCTACTGCAATATATCTTATTAATATTAATTTTATGATTTATTTTATTTTATCATATGAGATAAAAAGATTTTAACACATTTCCATATTTTATACCTTCCTGGTTCCAAAAATAATGTATAAATATGAATTATTTTGATATCTCAGTAAACTCAAAAAGGCTTTAGGCTAGATAGATGAAATTTGTTCATTTGAAAATAAAAAATTTATAGATTTATTTGAAATTTTTAATTCCATTCAGAGGAAGATTTTATCTGTCTGTCAGAATTTGAGAATTTATTGCAGATTTTTATCAAATTGTAAACCATATGTATCGAAGAATTGACCTTGGATTGGTCTATATTTTTGCATACTTGTAAAGGCAATAATTTAAAAACATGGTGGCATAAATAAATGAAATTTTGTATTTGATTTTTTTTTCTTCAATTTGTTAGGAAGGGGAAAAAAACATTAAAAAATGCAAATTTGATTTTCAGGTACTTGGGAAGCAACTACATCCAATGATTAATCAGCTAATTAGAAAAAAATTACATGTAATAAAAATGCGAGATTCACATAAAAGATATAAATTTTGTAACAATTGTTCACTAATATCATACATTGTTCACAGTCTTTTCCAAGATCCACATTTTTATGAGGAGAGGGACTTATTTCATTTTTATTAAAAAGTATGCAAGAAAGTTTTGGGAAAACTACTACTGCTGTTTTTTGCTTTGTTTTTTAAACCTTTGAATGAAAAGATGTTTAAATAATAAATTAATGTAATTGTTTTCCTTTCAGAGATTAGCTCAGCATTGTAGTATGAATTATGCAATTATGAGTGGTGGTGATGTTGTAGCTATGGGAAGGGAAGGAGTTACAGCTATCAATAAAGTATTTGATTGGGCTAACAAATCTAGACGAGGGTAAATATTAATATTATGTATGTAGAACTAAAAATCATCATACTTTTGTATATTCATTGGTGCTTAAAAAAGTTAAAATTCTAAATGAATTGCTATTCCATTATTTTTTATTGTTTTTCATAACATTAATTATTTGTATTAAATATTTAGTCCGATTAGAAATATTTATTGAATTTTTGGGATTTAACAAATGATAAATATATATTAAAATCAGAATATACAATTTTTGTAAATTTTGTTGCAATTTCTTAAAATGTAATTATCTGTATTATTTACTATTACAGATACAAACTTATTCCTTTATGTTATATTGCTGTAATGCTATAAATTTGCTTCAATTTTCAAACAGTAAAGTCTGACTTAAAACTGTTATCTTAAATCTTAAAATGGCATAAATGTTTCTGTATTTAATTGATTGTATCATTTATGGTCGAATTGTTCCAACTGCAATGCTTTAATAATATATATGTATAACGAAAGTAGAAAAAGACCAATTAAATCGAATGAAAAAATAAAGTAAAAAAGGTCACTAACAGGCAGGGATTCCAAAAAGACATTTTTTCTGTAAAGGGTCTGATTATTTGTCTGAATATAGACCCAATTGTGAGTCAAAAATCCCCAAAATGAAGGCCTAAAAGATACACCCTTTTTTATAATTATAAATGTATATGAAAAACACAACATAAACTATAGAAGAAAAATTATTGAAAAGAAAGAAAGAATTGTAACTCATACCTTTGTTTTAAAACATTGTTTATTTATTAGAGCCTCAGTGCCATCTAGTGGATTAGTTATATGTGCTTACGGTTTAGATGAGAGCCAACCCTATTGTAATTAAAATTTCTATGTTGCAGTAATTTTTAAAAAAAATTTTATTAGTTTAATTTTTTTAAGATTATTAGTTGCTTTGATATAGGAAATTTTAATATTACAGATACTTTTAAATTGAAATTATCCCTTTATCATAGATACCCACTAATGTTTTACCATTTGAAATTTTAAGTCCAGATAGCTTCAAGTTGTTTTTTATTTGTTTTTAAAATTAACTCTCTAAATACATTCATGTTTCTTTAACATTACAGTTGGCCTGTTCGTTTTCGTAATAGTTTTAAATTTGCAATTTTTTTTATATTTTTAATGCTTATAAAATTGATTACCACTTATATGTATATCATTATTTTTTCCCCTCCAACAGTTTACTGCTGTTTGTTGATGAAGCTGAAGCATTTTTACGAAAGCGAAGTTCAGTAAGTTGATTTTCATTTATCATATGTTTTTAATACAATCTTTAAAATGACCTGTTAGTTTTTATCTTTCTTTTCATATCTTTAATTTTACTTACAGGAAGCAATCGGAGAAAATGTCCGTGCAGCTTTAAATGCTTTCTTGTACAGAACAGGAGACCAATCTGATAGGTTTGGCTGACTCTGATTATTCTTTTATAAAGTATTTGATTATTATCAATTAATGATTTTTTTTCAAACATTATTGCATATTAAACATTATGATCTGAGAAGATCTAAGTTAGAAATGACTTCCTTAAAATTATGTTTATTTTTTAATTTATGAAATGATAATTGTGTGAAACAAGAATTAAATCAAAATTTATTTCTAGCGTCATTTTTGTTACGTACTGTGGTCCCAAAACATCCAGAATGTTTCATATAAAATTATTTATATTGTAGGGAATGATCTTCAATTTTTTTCAAACACTTTTATAACTTTTTTTAACATCTGGCAGCAGTCAAGAATTGATTTAGATAAGCATTAATAAGATATGAATCTTCCAAAATTGACTTTGTAATTGCATGAGGAATGTGACAAAATTTATTTACACGTAATAATTCTTCGGACAAAAATATTTCAGATGTAAAAAACCTTTAAAGACAACTCAAATCAAGGAACAACCTTATCAAAAATAAGAGTGTATGAGTTGTATTAAGTATTTAAGAAAATTAGATAATCTGTAGAATTGCTCTTATTGATCATTATTTAACTATTAGAGACATTAATTTGCAAATTTTTATATAGGAAACATAAGAAATAATGAAGTCTGTGTGTGAAGGGATAACTTGTGATTGTTTGCATCATAATCGTTCAATTTTTTGTAGTGTCATTATATACAAATTCTTGACAAAAAAAATCGAATATGGTTCAACAAGTTCTGTGTTCACCTGATGTGCTACCATGTAACTTTTTTCCTTCCACATTTGGACTTACTTCTTTATTGTAACTATTTTGAATCCATTAATCAGATAAAAAGAAACCTGATACAAAAACTAAATGGATTTCATAAGCACAATGTTGAGGAATAATTTGATTTTTTTGGGGGGAAAAAAACATGTCAGAAATGTTATGCACTCATAAGTCATAACAGCATCAACACAGGCGAGATAAATTTTGACCAAGAAATTGGTGCCTATTGTTTTTTGCTGCCATTTCTAATTCTTTTTGTTTATAATAATATAACACTCTTGAAATGAGTTTTATTGAGTTAGAAATATTTAATTTGTCAGAATAAAGTTAGTCACAGAATTTTCTATATAATAATACAAATATATTTATAAATTTGGTGTGTATTCAAACAATTTTTTAATATTATTTTTATTCATATTTTCAATTAGAAAATTCATTAATATTCAAGATGTAGATCGTATGTTTTTATGTAAAACTAGATTTTTTTTCTTCTTTTTTTAGATTTATGCTGGTTTTAGCCAGTAACACACCAGAACAGCTTGATTGGGCCATGAATGATCGTATGGATGAAGTTGTAGAATTCCGTCTTCCAGGCTTAGCTGAAAGAGAAAGGATGATTCGACTGTATTTTGATAAATTTGTACTTCTTCCAGCTACTGAAGGCAAAAGGTATCTTTATTTATATATATATATAATACATCTTTTTTTATCCTTCTTCTTCTTATTATTATTTATAATTAGTTGAAATTATTGATGTAGCATATGCTTTACTATATACTATTTTAAATTATTGCCTTTTATTCCTGACATTTGCTAAAATGTGTAAGAAAGGACTGAACAAAGAAATATGTTCACAAAGCATCCACTTGGAATTTAACTATTTATTAACTGCAAGAAAATACGGTTCCTAATTAATCCTTTTATTTCTGTGCTCAAATTTTACATTAATATAAAAAAGCACAAAAAGAATGGAAACTTAACTGACAAAAATAAATATACTGATGTAAATTATTCATTCTTGATTTGTAAAATTTAAAAATTAGGTTTATGATAGAATTTATAATCAGTTTCAGTAATGTGCCTTTTTTTTTTTTTTTTAATCTTGTATCATTTTCAGGATTCCTTTCATCATAAATTAGTATTTTATGATATACCTATTATCAGTTATTGTTTGGATTTGAATAGTTAATTGTTTGTTAATAATAAGAAATTAAATATTAGTTAAGTATTCGTGATATAGTGCATATGAAAATTGTGAAAGTAAAACTAATCAGTGAAATTACCAGTAATTCTTAACAAGATCATAGTAAAATAGAATTAATTTCCTTGTAACTAAATTTTAAAATATTATACCAACAGAATATAATATTTTCTTCCCTTGTACTTATGGATAAATTTTACTGAAATAGGAAATTTGATTGATTTTTTAGAGGTAGTTACAGTGAGGAACCGATTTTAAGAGGCTCTCTATCTACTTTTTCTATAATGGACATTTGTTTTGTCAAAGTCAGATTTATTTTTAATAAGTGTTTTTCATTTTTTGTAGGAGATTCAATGTGGAACAATTTGATTATAGCAAAGTATGTTCAGATATAGCTAAATTGATTGAAGGTTTATCTGGTCGAGAGATAGTTAAACTTGCTTCAGCATGGCAGGTAAATAAAATTTTATAAATCCTATATTACACAGCATCATTTTTTTTTCCTAATGTTTTTATTTAGATTATGCTTATTTGTCACCTTCTGCCCCTTCATATTTTTAGACATGGAAAATTTTCGTATAGCTGATTTTTACATTTTTATTTATTAAAAGTTGTTGCATTGTTAAAATATAAATTTGGGAGGTTAATTATTTATTTGTATCTTGAATAAAGCTATTGGAAATTTGTAACTTCTCCAATCAATTTTTCTGAAATAAGGATTTGGTCTTTGAAGACACAAAATTATTGTATCAGAATTATCAAAAACAAAATTTGCAATTTTGAGACCTGCATTGAATTAAGGTCTGTCAACATTGAAAATAAGAATAAGATTTTGATTAAATGTGAGTGGAACTAAGAGTATTTTTGAGTTATATTAAATTTATAAAATACCAAAGGAAATCCTTTGTAAACCTGTGTGAAACTGTTAATGAAATATTTAAAGAAACATGAAAAATAATTTAAAGTTTTCTTATAAAAATATGTGGCATTAAGCTCTGAACATGAAAATTCCATTAGACGATGCATATATCTAACTTTATGGGTTAGATGTCCTCCTAGGGCAGCACAACTAACTCTGTTCCATTGTGCCATAAAAATCCAAGCCAACTGACCAGATGTCCCCCTAGTTTTTATGTGCATAGTTACTTGTGCTATGTTTATAAATACTAAAACCATCCATAAGATTCTGTAAAGTTTATTTTTATGAAATGCTGTATCATTCATTGTTGATATAAAATATAAAAAATTACAATCAGTTCTGTTTCAAATCTGTATAATATTTTGGAGACCGTTTTAATTTTATTTAACCTTCGTATAAAGTTTGTTTTTAATGATTTTTCTCTTTCAGTTTGCCGCATATGCTTCCGATGATGGTCTTCTAACCCATGACATGGTTATGGCAGAAGTCAGAAATGCTGTAAGACAACATGAGCACAAGGCCAGCTGGCTAACAACAGAAGAAGCTAAAAAGCAAATTCTAGAAGCTTCTATACCTAGAGCAATACCATTAGATTATAAACCATCTAGTTAATCAAAATTTCGATTTTAGGGATAATAATTTCATGAACTTTGTAAAAAAATATATAGTCATGTTCATGTGAAAAACCCAGTAAACTGTTTTCCAGAAATGAAATCAAATGAATATATCTTAGTCAAAAGATTAAAAATTGTGTCATATTGAACACAATCTTGTATGATATCATAGCAGAGCTATGCTATCAACAGATATTTTTATAGATATAGTTGATTGAATATAATGGTTGAATTTGTTTCACATAATTTTTTTTTAATTTATTGAGCATAAATCATATAAAACAGCTATGCATTTCTACACCATTTTCAACATTACTTTTGATATTAGATATTATACATTTCTGGATTTTCATTCATCAGGAAATATTTTTCATTCATAAGTAGTTTTTTATATTTTTTAATGACCGTGAATTAATTAAACTGCTGCTGATCATGTACTGTTGCTTCAATTTGTTGAAAATAAATAATTTGAAAAAGTTTTATTAACACATGCATTTTGTGATATTTTTTTTCTATGATACTAATGTTTTATTCAAATTTATTTCATCAAATGATGAACTTTGGTGCCAAATCCATGCATATAGTTTCAATTTATTAAAGCAGTAATTAATTCTTAAAGAGATGTTTTTAAAATTGAAATTGATTTATTACATTTTTTGGCATGGCCAGTCAAAAAAAACTCTCCTTTTCTAAGAATTTAATTATCTGGATCAAAATAAATATTTAATTTAAGTACTATGTTTGCAAATAACAGAAATTCTTCTTAAATCTTCATTGATATAATACTTTAATATTGTAAAATTCAAAGAAACACATTTGAACAAATAATGAAAATAATCAGTTTGCATGGCTGTTTATGTTCAGTTTCACATAAGTGCTAATTTTGATGGAATTTGAAACTTGTTTCCATTCTAATTGGTTTTAACCTGTTTTGAAATTTTTAATAGCTTATGTGCAAATTGATGTGATGAAAAGGAAATATTTATTAGACAAATCATCAACCATAAATCTCATGCTTGATGGTAGCTTATGCTCACTAAAATCTTTTGAAAATTTGGGCATTGCTTGTCATCAAGATTTATGCTCTTTTTTGGCCTGCTCTCAAATCCTACCCTTTCTTTAAGGATCAAGCCTGACATTTGTTCAAACTCATTGTTGCAACTACATATTTCTCCATGATATTAAATATCAAAATAGGTTTCATAACTCAAGGAAACAGTTCCATTACACAATAGGTAAATTTATAACTCACAATTATGACTGACTCTAAAGCACACAAGTTGAATGGAATTTGGAATTCCCAAACAGTCAGATTCTTTTTATTCCTTATTGTAATATTATTTTTGAATTGATATAGTTGTCTGACAGGAGAGTGTATTATTCACCAATATGGAAATCCTTATCTGACAGAAGCATCTGATTGCTTACTGCTAAAAAACCAGAACTTCTAAAGGTACAAATGAGAGTTGGTCTCAGTCAAGAGCAATATGAAATCACAGGTGCAAAATTATTTGCAAATCTATTGATCACAATCTAATAAGGTGATCTAAATTTGAGATTTAGCTTAATTGATGTATTTATTTTCTTATTTTCATAAAATTCTTATCGTATTTAGAAACATCTATAACATTTATTTTCCAGGAAGGTTGAGGTATCTCCTTTTTCTAACTCTAGAAGTTTTTTGCTCTTTTCATCATTTACGAGAAGACTGTCTCTTCCCCCCCCCCCGCATTAATTATGTAACATTATCCATCATCAATAATTATGTGAAAATTTTAAAGCAAAACAATGAGTACTAATATGATATATTGAAACAGAAATATATTATAATGCAGGGATGCATAACCTTTTCAGGATGAGGGGCCAAAATATGAAAAATGGGCCAAAGCAGCACATGAATGTTAAAACAAGTTATAAATGTTAAAACACTGTTTATTTGTGGCAATGGGCATGAATTACAATTATTATTTTATTCGTGTGCACATTATGCAATAAATTAATGAATAAAACCCAAACAGCATAGATATTAAAATACTTTAAATCCAAAATATATATATTGCTAAAATAGTGGCAAACTTGGAATAGACTATCAGAAGAAAATTTTTTGGTAATTATACAGAGAACACAATTCAAATTTTGAGGGGGGAAATTAATAATCAAAATTAGTAAAAGTTAGATGGCTTGGACTGAATATTTGGAATTATTGATTTTATTTTGGAATTAAGATTGGTTGGAGCACTGCATATAACAGAAGAAAGGTTCTCATCTGCTATTCTGCTTCTTATTTTTGATTTGTTTAAATTCATTAGTGAGAAAGTTTGCTCAAAAATGCAAGTGCTGCTAAAGAAAGTTGCACTTGCAGCTCCATTTTGCTTTAAGCACGAAAATTCTTCAGCTAAGTCTTTATAAAAGTCTCATATCTACTTTTCTTTGAACTGATTTTTGAAAGAAAAAAAAAATCAGAATTTTGTAAATCAATTTAGGTTAACTGCTTACTCTCATCCACTAGATTTAGATCAACAAAAATGGAAAAGAAAATACATCAATTTTTTGGCACATTCCCAAATCTGAAAACCGATCATCAAATGCATTACGCAAGATTTGTATGTGATCCTCATAATGTATTTTCATGTATCAAAATTTTTCACGTCCGCGAACTTCTATACGAAAACTCGTACTCTCAGGTATCCATGAAGGGAACACTGAAAAGCCGCATAATATAAAGTAAATAAACTTAATGAACAACTGTAAATTATTTATTCTAAAGTAGAATCGTTTTCTTTTCAGAATTTTACCCCTGTTTATTTGAAAAAGTTTCATTTCATTTTAAATTAGTCTTATTTTATTAACAACATTCGAGGGCCAACTTCAAAGGCTACGTGGGCCATAGGTTGTGCCGTGTTGAATTAGAAGATCTTACTAAAACATCACCGATCACTTTATATATTTATGAAATTGAGTAGACAAACTTTTACTGACATCATAATTACCAAATTGAATCGCTTATAAAATCTTAGTCTTTTAAGGAAATTTAAATAGTAAATGCGGCCAGCAAAGTATTAGAACCCTTTCATTTATTTTTGAAAGCTTAAGTGATATTTTTGAAAACAGAAGTATCGTAGTTTTAAAGGATAATACATCTGATGAAAAATATATTCTTTAATTCAAGTAGTATTGATTCTCACGAAAAAGAAAAATCTTACTGAGAACACCGGAAATCTAAATTGATATGAGTAATTAACTGAGATTTCATCCTGCTCTTTGGAATTCTCGCAAGGAAATTTTTCATCAAAAAAGCCATTGGTTAATTTATTATTTTTTTTTTTTGATTTGGTTAATTTATTATTGGTGGAATTGAATAGCGAGAAGGCCAAGTTCGCTATTTCAAATATAATTGTATAATTTTCAGTTTTTATATTTATTTCTTATAAAAATACAACAGTTCTTTTTCTTTTCTTGTGTATGTAGTATAGAGACAGTATATTAATAATCAAAAATTCGAATTTCTAAATTATGGATTAGTTTGCTCAGAAAAAGAAAAAAACAAAGCAAATCAAAAGAAGAAAAAAAGATGATTTTTGAATCATCGATTAGTCTGCTTAGAAAACCAGATGATTCACCAAGAATTTTGATTGTATTTATTTTTCAAATCAATCATTTAGTTACAACTTCATATCGACGATTCTGAGAAATTGTCTGAAATTAAAGTCATGTTATTTTGATTTTTTTTTATTTGAATTAATTTACTTAACCTGTCCATTTTGTGAATGAATCTTTCTAATGGAAAATGCGTCATAACATCATATGGTATTAAAAACGTAAATAAATAAAAGTTTGTCAATCTTTTATATTGTGCTTTATTGAAAGTTCACTTTTTTACTTTTTCGCACACGTAGTATGAATAAAGTATTCTTATCGTAAAAAAGAACTCGAGATATTGTCGAAGCTCCATGTTTTAGACTTCCCAGAGTTCGATTTTTGGGAATGTCCGTCTGTGACAAAGATAAACTTTGAGTTTAAACGGATGAAATTTGTAAACGGTCTTTATACCGAATTTATAAATTTCTATCAACTTTTGAGCAAATTCTGTTCAGTGGAAGTCTGCCTGTCCTGGACTGTTTGAATATAAATTAACAATATATAGCTTAGCTATAAAACTAAAAGAGCTAGTTAAATAAAATTCATTATACATATTTAACTTCTACAGCATAGACACATATCCAAACCTCGGCCAAATCTGAAGAGAGTTTGGGCATCTGTCGGTTTGTATTTTCAGAAACATGTAAACGCGATAGTCCAAAAAACGGAATTCTTTAAATATAAATATAAAAAATACGTTTCATATGGTATTCTGTGTCTATATGTGTAGTTTTATGTCGTTGGGTGAGAAAAATGCATCTAAAACACAAACTCTGAATAATAACAATATGCAAGAGAATTGGGATAGCGAATTAGAAGGGAATGTGATTCGCATCCCTTGAGCTGCGAGTTCGAACCCGACAACCTAAGACTCTCCTATGTGTGTGACGCTGGCAAAAGTTAAATATCTCGTGGTTACTAAGTCCTCCAAAATGAGAGTAATACCATTGGAGATGCTTTTTCAGAGGTGATCGTTCTCTGTTCCAGATCTAAATTGCGATCTGTGGATGAATAATATTGTACAATACTGTGTGATATTAAACAATATTCCACAATATTGCGAATATTATACAATATTTGTATACTACCAAGGTATTCGATATCAATGCACGTTTTCTCCTCCCCAAACTTTCTTTAACATAAGTAGAATATTCCGTCATGTAAGTTGCTGAAGCTGTGCATGTGCTATACGTTTGTCACATGTATTCCATGAGATTGAAGATCCTTCTGATGCTCTCAATAAGTTCCCTTCTTGTCCTCAGTCAATCATTTACTGTAATGTCTTCGTATGCGTGTTGCTGCATAAATAAATGCTTTAGATGTTTTGCAATATTCCTTACGTAAATCTCCAACACATGCCACATCTTAACTTTTGGAGGACAGTGTATATTTATCGTTATAATACTTTATTTCCAAAATGCTGCGTAAGCCCTCTTCATTCAGTTCTCGTCAAATATTTCTCTTTTTAATGTTCATTATATTATTATTTATCTATATATTTCTCTAGTTTCATAAACTAGAAAAAATGCATGTTTTTATTTTAGACAATCAGTCTCAATTTCTAAAATAAATCGGCTCTTACTGTTAAAAAAATGTGTATCAAAGTATCTGCCAACTAAGGCCATGGCAATCTAGGATGTCAGAATTGCAACCTTTGCTCTTGGCCAATAAGGGATTATAGAACATTCAATTAATAGGTTTATAAGGATAAATATCAAGGCATAAAGTCGCAATTAATTAATTAAAAAAGGAATGCAAAATATGCATTTAAGCGATCCGTGACATAGTCAAAACCTTACCAACAATTAAAGAAAAGGAAAATGACTAATCATCAAAAAGTTTAATAAAATAATGGGGAAAATTTATAATATAGAAGCCCAACAAAATCTGTAGCACTGGACAGAATGAAAAATAGCCTGTAGCGCCAACCTTATAAGTCAGATAATATCCTTCGAGCTGAAGGGTCCCTTTTGCTCGAACGGTATATCGCTCGGCTACTGGCTCAAACGCCGCAGGTTCGTACCGCGACCTTCACTTGCTACATTGGTGACCTTGACAACGCAGCCTTCCGCAAAGTCGTGGCGCCATCTACCAGCCAACAAAGCCGTCGCTAACTCAACGCATCAAAGTCGCCTCTTAAGCCGTTGCTAACTCGACGCACCAAATCGTTCGTCTCCCGTCCGACTCACTGGTAGGGGAGTACTGTAGCGTCAGCCTTATAAGTCAGATAATATCCTTCGAGCTGAAGGGTCCCTTTTGCTCGAACGGTATATCGCTCGGCCACTGGCCCAAACGTCGCAGGTTCGTACCGCGACCTTCACTAGCCACAAGCCGTTATTCTTTTGTCTATACACCATTATCGGAGGCGCAAGTTGCAACTTCTATTTTTACAAACAAGCAACTCAAATATGTGGTACTCATATTAAGTTAAAATTAATAAAAGCCATCAATATCTCACATATGCACAAATATACAAATTAAATCTTAAAATAAATAGTGAAAGTTTAAAATGATAATATTTTTACGAATTTGCTACTTCCGTTGAGGCTCTTTTAAGATTTGATGGTCGATGTTTAAATAAGCAGTACTTTAGTAGAAAACAACAATGATGTTTATGAACACAAAGGACAAGAATACACATAGACGACAAATATATAGAGCGGAGACAGGTAACAGATAGCAGCGCACTACAAGACAGTAGCCCACTAAACCGGTAGTAATAACAGCCACAATACATAAAGCGATCAGACAGGATTTAACAGGCGAATCAATCCTCGGAGCTCTGCTCAACGGTCTTTGTACGGTATTGTGTAGTGTTTGCATAATGTTCTGACAGTTCCTTACCTGAAAATTCCTTACTATTTATATAAACTATGAATTAAAACAATTTTTTTAATGCTGAACTTAGGTAAACATGCTACCCAGGTAGCACATCCTATAGCATAATATTGAACAATATTGTGCGAAATTATATGATATTAGACAACGATATTAAACAATTTTGCGAATATTGATCAATATTTTTGTACTACCAAGGTATTCGATATCAATGCTCGTTTTCTCCTCCCCACAACCCTCTTTTAACCTAAAGTAGAATATTTCGTTATGTAAGATAAGGAAGCTGCGCATTGCTATACGTTTGTCAAATGTATTCCATATGATTAAAGATCCTTCCGACGTTCTCAATAAGTTCCCTTCTTGTTCTCAGTCAATCATTTACTATAATGTCTTCGTGTGTGTGTTGCCGTATAAATAAATGCTTTAGATATTTTGCAATAAAATCCTGGGAGCTTCGCTCTACGGTCTTTTCAAACGGTTGAAATTCTCCAGCTGCTGACACACTACTACATGACTGGCTATTCTTCTCAAGACTCGCTGCTGCTTCCAAAATACATAGATGGATCATCAATAGCTTGGGCTCCACAGCACGCTGGTTCTTCGCATTATTTCGCATCATTAATCTCTCGATGCCTCGTTTCACGACTCCAACACCAATTCTGGTTCCGAACAGCATGCGACATCCCACCTTTTATAGTTTCAGAGGGGTAGAGGGGTAGAGAGATCACTGACTCGGCATCCAATTAGCATCAATAGGAATTACCGTAAAATGATCTTTCTTACGACGAAACTATTCGTGCTATATATATATATATACACACACACACAATTTACACTTTTCTATTTAAATTATTTTAACTCTGTTTTAATATAATAGCCGATTCTCTCAAGCCAGGAAAGGACAGATAAAAGTCCTTAGCATTCACACATATTTTTCAAAGGTATCTAAGATTCTCTTGCCTAAGTTGACACTGGGCAAAGAAATCTCAATCAAAATTTCATAATAAAATATTTCTGACTTTACTCTTATATCAAGATGTAAACAGACGCCATTTTATCCTCGCTTCACTTTCTCCCATGAGCAAATTATGATTTCTAGGGTGAAATGAAAAGAAGGTGAAATTTCAAAAGTTTCTTCTTTTCATTCATTTATCTGTAAACTTATATATATATATATATAAATGAAGAAAAGAGATAAAATCCTTAATAAATGTAAGTAATTAAAATCAGGGGTTCCAATTAACACGTAAGAATGAATTTTAACCATAAAATTTAAGCATTTAATGATCAGCTATCATTTGGCAAACTATATCAATTTCATACAATTTTTTTTCTAATTAGTTGACTTCTAATAACATTATACAGAAGGCTCATTAATTAAGTGAAGTATTGAACGAAATGCATTTGTAAAAACATGTCAAATAAGACAATATGAAACGCTTGTATGTTTAAAAAAAACATTTGGCAACTGCGAAGTAATAAGAGTGATTCCTGCACCATAGATATAAGCGTTTTATGAATACAAATATCTAAATTAACTGATTTACAGTACTGCCATAAATCTTATGATCCCATAACTAATTTTTATTCATGAAATAAAAATTAGTCTGGGGATCGCAAATTCCAAATTTTATTATCATGTGAGAACATAATGTTATTTGGGCTGGAAGTTTTTGAAGCCTCAAAAAGCGTAGGCAATAAATTGGCAATTTATTGCTTTTGAGGTATCAATTTTTCGCTTTTAGGGGTGGTAGAAAATACTGCAGAAGGTTGTCATTTAAAATGAGAAATTTAATTTGTAATTCAAAAGTTAAGTCAATGGCAACATTGTTACATTCTTTCGTTGTGAGAATATGATGTATTGATTTGAAGTTTGAAGTCACAAAATTAACTGGCAGAAATTTGGCTATTTATCATTTTGAGATTTTAATTTTCTACTTTTAGAGTTATTAGAAAATTGCAAAGATAGTTGTCACATTTGGTGGCTTATCAACAAAAAGTTACAACTTAGCACGAATGTTCGCTATGTACCCGATTCTCGATATATTGACGCATCCGTATTCTATCACATAATGGTTTCAAATCTATTTAAATTCGTTAAGACAAACAATGCCTTAAAAGTAATCACATTCTTATATGATATCATGAAATTTGAGATAGATTATTTTAATGCTTTATTTACATTTTTTTTTGTGCTGGACTGTAGCAAAGTTCCAAGAGCAGAAGAATGAAATTATTATTTTATATTTATGTTAATTCATTATAGTCTCACTTTAGGGTGTTATATTTTCTTAATCTTTTCTTTAAAAATTTTGTGTTGGGACATTGTTTTGTTAATAGATCCTTATTTATTTCTATTCTATTTAATTTAATTTCTGATCAAAATATATTAGAGGGATCCTACTACAAAGAAACAAACGTCGGCAAGATAAAAAATTGCACGTTAGAAAGTGACAAACAAAAGCAACATTAAATCAAATCCCATATTATGAACACTTTCAGCCTGTTTAAAAGGGTCCATCTTTTAATAAAATTATTCTTAATAATGTAGTGTGCAAGAAAAATATGCAAGCATAATAGAAAGGAAAAAAAAGATAAAACTGTAATCACATTTGTTTTATTTTGAATTAAATGATTCTCTCAATCAAATAATATACTACAGTGTATCATATTTACACTTTACACAATTGCAACATTTAACTTATTGTATACACAATGATTATGTAATATGAAATAACTTTACACACATTTAAGCAGTACAAACTAGAAAATCATGATGGTGATGTACAGGTTTTTGTCCTATGGGACAAATAACTATAAAACTTTATGATTTTTGTTGAGATCCTAAAAATAAATCTCGCACTTCTTTTGTAGCACATATTTTTTGTACATAAACAAATAAATAAATTAAATATAAGCTTATATACAGAAAAATTAAAGGAACAATTACATGCTATGTACATTTCACAATAATTCCACACATTTTTAATAATAAAACTAAAAATATAATTTCATTTATAAGAATAAGAATTTAGCACTCATCATTATAAGATAAAATACATAATTTAATTCACACAAAGTAAGCTTCTGAATAAAAAAATAAAGCATAAGATTCAAATTCACTTTTAAAATCATGTCAAACATAAACATTGAAATAATTTTTTAATAAGTTTCTTTAATCATAGCAAATAAAATTATGTTGTACATGAACTAAAAAATCTAATGAAGCACACTGTCATGTTATGATTAAAATAAGAAAGGGAAGTATAAAAAATGCCACTAAATTTTTAAAATCATTTCAAAATAAATGTTAAAAATTTAAAAAATTAAAATTCATTACCTTTTATGATTTTTGAATTGAATAAATATTCCAACAATGATTAAGTAGCACAAAAAGAAAATATCTTTAAAAAATTAAATTCTTTCACTTCATTAAAACAATGGAACTCAAACATTATTTATAGCTACATTCTCTGAAGTTGAAACGACCTCTGACTAGCACTTTATATAAAAATTTATTCTAGAAATTTTACATAATCAAAGTAGAATGGATATTGCTAAGCTGTCATCCAATCTAAAATCCTTACATGGGAATTAATCTTATCAGCTTCAGCTGTAGCACTTAGGAAAAATCAATGAAATCACCTATCAACATTTTTTACAAGCTATTGTGACATTAGAAAAATGGAGATACAACATTCATTACAATGGAGTGACCGTACTAGCCACTAGTTCATGGATTGCTGTAACAATGAGAAATATATGTTATAAACACATTCATCATCTGTTCTTTTTGTAGGATATGGTTGTAGAGAAAGCACAATTCCAATGGAGGAAAATAAAAAAAATATGCTATGAAACAAAATAGTTTTCTGTTATATATATATATTTATATTCTATAAATGTCTAGTTATCATCACTAAGATGCCGCAGATCCTTCCTGTTGAGTTTTCAGGAGGTTATAGCAGCTCTGGCAAACACGGACTGGATGCGGAATCCGAAGTCTGTTTATTTCTGATTCAAATCGACTGCACCTAAAAAAAAGCATATAATAATGCAACAACTCCCAACTGATGTCAATCTACAAAGAAGGAGACCTTTTCTCCATTCCAATTCATTATTTCAATCGAATTTTATTTCTACATATCAAACATGTTTGCTATTTCTTGGACTGGCAACTTAATATTTAACAGTTTAATCAATTGAGATTAAAATTAAATTAAAACAAAAGAACTTTTAATTTTATAAGTTGTATTTCAAAGAAAGAAATTAAATAGCTAACTTTAAAATAACCTGATAAAATTACTCTGATTAAAAACAGTCTAGCTTATTCGTAATTATATGATTGCTCCTTCATTTATCTGAAATAAATGATAAGATAAATTTGAAAGAAGGCAAGAATAAAGTTAGAAAATGATAACTTGACTAAGTGTCCATTTTGTTTCGTGGAAAAGTTATAAGGAAAAAAATTTAACAGCAAACAAAATTAAATAATAATTAGAGTATGTAAAATACCAGAGCTTCTCTTTCATTATATATATATATTCCTGCTTCGTTACATACACTTTTCTTTATTTTTCTTTTTAGGGTTACTTTACCATGGAGAATAGGGATTTTTCTGTCTAAATAATCCCTGATTTCCATCCTAAAACAATTCTAAAAAAGATTGAAATGAAATCTGCTATGCATATTTCAATGTATCATGTCAGAACATAATTTCTTGAAAGGGCAAGTACCACATGTTCCTGCAAGTTACATTATATTTTTATTCATTTTAGTTGTTTCATTGAATTAGTCATTGAATTAGTGCAAACGATAAAAAACAACAACTTTGTCTCGCATTAATTGTTAACAAAAATATTGCATTTCCTATTTATTTCATTTCATATAATCACATGCTCAAAAAAACATTTTTCTAGGTTTTATTGGCTGTAGACATTAGCTTATTTTTTAAATCAGAGCTTTTGTAAATGGGATGGCAACACATTATTAAAAGCTGATTTTTTAAAATTCTCCTGCAGATAATAAAATTTCAATTTTTCGTCCATGGATTTTTGTCGACGATCATTCCCAAAATAAATCATGCTCTGACATGATGAAAAAATATATATAATATTTTTTTTCATTTTAAGAAAAATTACATAAATATGCATCAAATTTATGAGACAAAAATACCACTTCCAGAAATCAATCATTTCCTATAAACTTGAAAGAGCAGAAATACTTCGTTGCTAATTAATTTTATAGATCTTTAATGAGGACCTTTTATGTTCCATGCTTTTTAATTGCTTTCATTTCCATCTTAAATATTTTAGATAGTATATTGAACATAAAAAAAAATTTGTACAGTAAAATTTACTATCAAAGGAAGTTGGAATAATTCCTATGAAATTCAATTCCAACGTAATTACTAAACAAAATTAAATTACTTCTTTTTAAAAAATTACCTGGAACAGAAGAGTTGTCCACAATTACGACAATGATGCCTACGTTCTGAGAAAGAGAAGCGAACTCTACAAGTTGTACAACTATCGCTCCCTCCTTCATCTCTTACCCAATGGTCAGCAATTCCACGACCAGGTTTATCCGTCACACTCCAGCTGAACACCCGACCCCTGGCATCACCCACATACACTGTTTTGTGATCTCTGTTGATATAAAATGAAACAAAAACGATTTTATAAGTCAGAAATTTTAATAATGATTTTATAAGAAACATTTTTTTTGAGATAAATTATTAAAATATAGTTTGTACTTACCTTGATACAGCAAGAGCTGTCACAGCAGCTGGTTCAGTATTGTCAGACCTATCAAATGCAGTGTGCATTGTTAGCTTACTTCTAAACACTAACTGACAATGCCATTTGAAACCTGCAAAGCAAAGAAACATATGAAATAAACATGAAAATTATATTAATTTTATTATATAAGAAATATAAAGGAAAAATTACTAGATTTCATCTAATAACTAAATCAGTTACCCAAATATTCACTATCTCTATTAAGAAGAAGAAAAAATGGAGCAGGAATAGAGCAAAATAAAATGCATTAAATATTCTAATGTACATAAATTAAAGGACAACAATAATTTGTAAGGAAAAACACAATGCAACAATTTTATGTTAGTTAATAAAAAAATGGAAAATACAATTAACTTAAAGTAAAAAGTATATGAAAAATAACAAATTTATAGAAATAAATAAGATATATAAGACAGAAAATAAAAGCACACTAATTTGTCAGAGCCTATTTATCTTTATGGAACCCAAGTTTACTTGAAAATTTTCAAACTACACCAGGATTGATAAATTTCATTATATATCAGATGCTGAGATTTCAGCCAAAATCTTTCATTCTCAGATCTACTTAATGGTTTTCAGATTAAACCAAATTGATGCCCAGGTGTCAATTGCTAATATCATGACAGTTTGTAATTTTTGGAAGTTCATCAAGGGGATTTTAAAAAATATCACTTGGGATTTTTAAAAAGGTATGTAAAGTTATCATAAGAATTTAATTACAAATGAGTTTTAAAAAACAAACAAACATTAAATTAAAGTTAGGCTTAAACATCTTTCTCTGCAATACATGCATAGCATTCACTGCACTTACTTCAGACAAGAATATTCATAACAAATTGAAGAAAATTTTGCCATTCTAGTTCATTTACCATAATAAGCTATTTTTTACTAAGCAATAGTGATAGACTTATGCCTTGCATTCCCCTAGTGCACCTCAAATATGTTCAATGTGATTAAGGTTTGGGTAAGCATACAAGCCCCCTCTATCAGATGCATATTCCATTTTCAAAAAAAGTTGTTGCTGTCACTACAGAATGGCAAAATATTTTAACCAGATTTGCTGGTATAAATGAAGCATTACCTGGAAGCTCCAGTGACATCACACAAACATATCCAGAATTAAAAAAAAAATTATATGTTTTCTTGATTATTTTTTTTAAGTTTTAAAAATTGTTATAAATATTTACACATTATATCTTCCCAGAGTACACACAACTACTTCTATATTTGGTCAATTGAAAATATTACAGTATTTAAATTTTTATACAGCCTCTCCATAGTATTAATTATTCGTAATTAAATATTTCTGACTTACATTAAAAAAAAATTCTTCAGCAACAAACACTGATTAAAATTAACTTTCCAAAATAATTATGAATTAGATAAGCCAATCAATAGACGGCCTAGTTTAAGGTGACCACCAATTACTTTAAAATACTAAAATGTGAAGTTTTAAAAATGATTGGCTTTACCCACAAAAGAATGGAATTTTTGAAATTTTTTTAAAATGATTCTATTTCAAAAATTTCTAAATAAAGTACTAATACTAACTAAATACATAACTTTAAAAATTCATTTTTCATTCAATTTTAAAATGACCATTTTTGCAAGCATTTGCATTCCTTGATTCAAGCAATATAATATAAAATTATTTATCTTACATAAAGTATTTTTCAAAATGGAAATACATGCTTATTTCAGGAGATTTAAAAATTAGTTAGGCCATGATTAGAGTGGATTTCTATATGCTTAATTTAAACGAGTCTTAAAAATATAGTAATAAGCTTGCAGCTTTTAAAAATTGATGAATAATAATTACTGCCAAAATTATATCTGCAATATTTATGAAACATACTTTTCTATAATGCAAAAAATGGAGAAATATGAAATAAAAGCACTTTGATGTTTAAAACCCTTCTCAAACAAGAGTACATTTTAATCAATCAATAGAAAGTGTTTGAAAACTGAAAAAATATTCTAAAATTAAATTTTGAAAAAGTTGGATTAATTTTTAGTTAAAAAAATGTTAATTTTTTTAGATAAAATGAAGGCATGTAGCAATTTAAAGCTCAAAAATATATTGATAATTAAAAAGACAAGAAAACTAAATGATTTAATAGGGTATTAAAAGGGAGAAAAAAAAAAAAAGATCTTACCATCCTTAAGAATTTTCTTCTTCTTCTTACTCCTAACTATAGAACCATCTGGCATTCGTTCTCCTTCAAGGCCCTCATTTTCAGAAACCATCACAAAAGAATCTGTTAGAGATGTGTCCGACTTACTGAGCCTCATTTTGCTGCTGGTAGTTTCTGAAATCTCATCAGTGTTTACAGACACTTCAGGGCCAACTGTGCTACAACGTTGGAAACTACTAGGTTGTTCAACTGGACATTCAAAATTCTCAGAATGAACAAGTTTTTTGGTTTTAGAAGAGTCTTTAGAACTTGATTCAATCTCACTGCTATGGAAACCAGAGACTGTTTTGGAATGTTGAATTTGAGATGTTGGAATGAGACTGTCTTTTGGAATTTCTTTAGAATCACATGAAGATTTGGCCTCCGCTTCTTGCGCTTTAACATCTTCTTCTAAATCTTCAAATTCTTCATCTGTTGAATAAACAGCAAGCAAAATGTTTAAATAAATTATTATTAATAAAAATCTAAATTAATACTTTGAATTTAAAAAAAACTTTAGAATTTAAAATAAATTTAAAAATGAGTTTAAAAAATGTTTACAGTATAATTTTTTTTAATTCTAAATGCTCATTTTATACATACTGAATTATATGATAATTTAGCTTGTATTATAATATGTATGTAAATATTTTCCAAAAAAGAATCTTTTAAAGAGAGAATAAATAAATTTTATTAAAAAAGTTTTTACAAGTGCATTAGAACTTTATTAAAAATATTTTCTTATTAGTTTTTTTTATTTATAATCCAAATTATAAATATTATTGTATCATGTATTTCATTGTTTTCTCACTCACAACAAAGTAGCATAATTCAAATGGGAACAAAACTTAAATATTGAAATTATAAATAAGATGCAAAAGTATTAGAATATTGTATTACTACTGAGCATAATACATATAATTTTTACTCTAGAAAACTAAGGAGTAAATAAGTATTTGAGTGTTTTTTTTCTTTTTGAAAAAGACCTTTTTTACAAGAAGGAAAAAAGTTAAATAAAAACACAAATAATACATATTATATTACTAATATTTAAGATAAATATAAAAAAAAAATAAGGGAGGTGGGGGGATCCGAAAGTTCAGACATGCCTGTTGATTGGATGCACATATACATTTTATGAATTATTTATTACTAATGTACTTATTATATATTTTATAAAAAGCTGATTTTATATTAAGGAAATTCACCAAATTTCAGATGATTAAATGGATAAAATCAATTTCTTACTTTTCAATACATGAATATTGCATATATTTTTTCCCAGCACTTTAATATTTCTTAAACATAACATATAAAAAGTATTATGTTACTATAATAGATAGAAATTAAAGAATTACAATATTTTCAAATGAAAATTGACACTTCAGTTCCTGTGAATTTTGAATTGACAAGTATGTGAATGTCAATATTTGCCAGATTTCCATCAAGATCTTATTACTGAGGGATGAACCAGTATTCTAATATATAATTTCAGAGTATTTTTTCAAAGCCTAAATTTTTAAAAAAGACACTAATTTGAAACAGGAAATTATAAGTTCAAAAAAGGAGAATAACGTATCATTTACATTGACAAAAAAAAAAAAATCCCTTTAAATATTTAGGTGAAATATTGCCCAAAATTTAAACAACCATTCTGAAAAACGAACCCTATATAAAATATGAATAAGCAATCTGCAGAAATTATAAATAGTGGGACAATAGCAAACAAGATCATTGAAGTACTATATATATAAAATTAAACTGTTAACAGAGGACAATGCAAGTTCAGTTTACACTTACCATCCTTTTCTTCCTCAGAAAGTGAGCTCCCTGATGCACTTTTTGTGAAACGAGATTTATCAGTAGCACAAAGAGTACTACGCTGCATCAAGTCTCCAATATCCTTGGAGCCAGCCAAGCTCATACGGCGGACAATTTCGGCAGCTTTGTTTTCTGTTACAGTTTCTTCTTTTTCAGATGCTTTGGAAACTTGTTTCTTATCTGTTGAAGAATCTTTCTGATTTTCATCCATCGTTAAGTTAGTGTCTTCGGGGATCTGAACGTAATCTGCAGACCACATCTAAAATATAAATTAAAATATATTTTGAGTAGAAAAAAAGCAGCAAAAGTGTACTCAATTGAAAAAAGAAACCAATAAACTAGAATAATGTTGCTGCTGGAAGTATTATAATTGCAACTAAAAAACATAGTATAAAAAATGTGTGACTATATGTTTTGGAAATAGTAAACTACCCTTTTAGAATAATATAACATTTTTGAACATAATTAATTTCAGATATATGCAACATCAATAAACATTATATAACAGATTGCAATTAAAAGATATACATATGCTAGATTTACAATATGAATTAAATGACACTTTACTGTATAATGACTTTTTGCTTATTTTTCTACATATAGGGTAAGCATAATTCAATTACTATCAATATAATAAAATAAAAATATCAGTTATTCATTAAAATTAATTCAAATAAGTTTAAATTATATTTTGACTAGAAAATTAAAATTATCTCAGATTTGATAGGCATTCAATGTTCTGATATCTTCTCTTTCAAATAGGACTATAATATCTGAGGGATTTACTAATTTACCTAAGCTAAGAAATATGATAAATAAAATTTATTTTTACTTTATTGTTTTTCAAGTACAGGACAAATGTATCTTTACATTTTAAAAATAAAGCAACCTCAAGTATTAAAACTGAATAAAAAATACTAACAAATAAAAAAAAAGAGGTTTGCAAAATTCACAGACGGTTTTAGAGTATAAAAATGTATAAGCTCCTACAATATTAAATAAATTCTAGCATATAATTCCCTATATTAAAGAAAACACATGTCTGAAAATAAATAAAAAAAGTAAAAGTAATAATTGAACTTTATTAAAGCCAGAAATTCTAATTTTAAAACATCTAATTTTTATAAATTCTAATTTTCTCAAACATCAGTGTGACCCCCTTTCAATATCTAAGATACAATTACTATGTCTATTATTATAAGAACTTTTCTTTATTCAATTTAAAGAATAAAATGAAAAATATGTAACTGAAATATTTTTAAAACTACCATAACTGAACTAATAACTGATGAAATGCCATAACTGAAATGCTTTTAGATTTCATACTAAATCAAAGCAATAAAGTTATTGTCTAATAATAAAATAGAAACACTTAATTCAGATATGATAATTTGTATGCTAGTAAATGAAAAAAAAGCATCCATTTTTACATATTTTAATAAAATATGAATATAAATACTTACACGAACCACCCCATCACTGGAGCCAGTCATCACCACATTTTGATTGTCCCATTCATTGAGAAAAGAAAAGGCCACACAAAGAATCTGTTGCGTCCTGTCCGCTCTACCGGTGGCAGTGTTGACTGATGCAATCTCGTCACCATTGATAGACCATAGGAATAAGTGGGTCCCAGCACATGTTGCTATGTCACCCTGCAAAAAGAATGTACCGCATATTCATAAACTAAATGGTTAATAGATAATTAAAATAGAAAATAAATTAAAAAACATTTAAATACCATAATTTTTTTTCCAGAGCTCTGATGGGTCATACCAAAGACAAGAGCAGAAAACCAAATCAATTTATTACAAAAGTATGTACAACCATGGTTATTTTTTTGGCATAGTTGCTGTGAAGATTTAGGCATTTGTTGAACTGGTGACTATGTTTTCAATCCTTTTTTTTAAATGTTGCTACCATTGATGCAAGATGGACTTCAACACTCCATTGAAATTTGTCATTATTTTAACATTCTTTGATTATTTTAAAAAAAAGGCGCAGAGTAAAAATTCCAAGCGTTTACCTTATAAAGTCACAATTTTAGTTTCCTATCCTTTAAAACCTCAGTTTCTTTTGATAAACAAAAATATTTTCAGATGATTTGTACCTCTTCAATAGGAAATACAATTTAGAGCTGAATGCTTTTAATAATTTCTTTCCATTGATGAAATGGTTTAGAGGTCAAAGCTCTCAGATTAATAAGTAGATAAAAACTGCTAGCAATGCTCTTAAAAGAGGGTATTGGAAACATATGATAAATGCTTGTATCCTCATGATGATTATGACAAAAAAATAGTCACATTTGCACATAATCTCTTATAATGAATTAATTTTTTCTTTGTTTTTATCTTTTTTTTATAATCAATCACAATTAGGGGAAGGAGTGAAAAACTTGTTTTCTCTTGTGTAAAATATTATATACATTTCAAGAAGACTTTTTTTAATCTGAAAAGTTTGGCTTCAAAATACAATAAAATAAGGATTTTATAACAGTAAAAAGAAAATATCTGTACAAGAAATAAATCAATAGAATCTTTGATATTCAAAGTTTACAAGTGAGAAATATTTTTCAAGCATACCAAAATGAATATAGAGAATGATGTTTATTTTATCATTATAGTTTTTATATTTTTGCAGATTACTCATTAAAATGGCAAGCTTCTTCTAACAGGGACTTTTAGGATCAAAATTTAATCGTATTATGAAGTTTTATTGTAAATAAATATTCTGACACACTTAATATAACTTAAGCATGAAATCCATTGTTATTAAATTGTATTTCTGACTTATTTTTGACAAACTCTTAAAGAAGAATTAGCACAAAATGTAAAAGATGCTAAAAATAGATTTTACTCACCGTAACTTCATTTATTGCAATGGCTGCAACAGGGGCAGGGTGACCGAGCAACTGACGTACAAAAACTAAACGGCTAAGATCCCACAAAATACAGGTTCTATCCCGAGATCCACTGACAATTAAGTTATACGCACGGGACGCAGCGAGACATGTGATGGGCTCTGTATGACCATACAAATTTTTCTTGATGGTCAGCTTTTTCTTATCGTATTGCCAGACTGTTACCATCTACATAACAAAAAATATTACAAATTCACATTATAAATTAATTATTACACAGATCAACTAGCTCTCAAATATTTTGAAATTAGGATACAGGATTCATTTTTGAAAAATTTATATTTTATAGAATAGAGCTATAGTTTTTGCATCCAGTGTCATTTTCCAATTTATAACAAAAATAAGTTACACAATGAGAAATTGAATACATTAACTCAACTCAACAACTGGAAACCATAAAGTAAATGTACAAAAACAGATATAAAAATATTAACAGAATGGTATTTGCAGTTATATTTGAAATTATAAAATTTAATTACATTTTAATATTATGATTATAGTTCATTCTTGAATTTTACTTGTAATACAAAACACCTTTAATGTGAAAGCCTTCCCCCCTACCACAATCAATATAGATGATAATGAATTTAATTCTTAAACAATACTCAAAGAAGTTTATAATGATGTAATTTATTATTTATAATGCATGCTTTTTAACAAGAAAGTTCCCAATAGACATTTACATGTAAAAAACATGTAAAAAATTACTGTTATACTAAGGTAATTCTTCTCAACATATGAAGCAGCAATTTCCCAGGTTTTCAGTATTCTCCTTATTTCACCTGGAAAGGTTGAATGCAATACTGAAGCTATGATCTCCCTCTTCACTGAAGGGATTTTTCTTAAAATTTCTTGAGCTTTCTTTTAATTGCAGGTTCCAGAAGTTTCGACAAGAGAAAGGTTAACCTATAGTTCCTGACTAAGCATGCATATTACAATAAACATTCATCTCAGATATTTCAATTCTAAATCAAGATGATTACAAAAGTGTCTCACATTTTTTTAATGTCTCAATCAACTTTTGTTTTTTACAAATGAGTTTCAATTTGGAAAAAAAAAATCTGAAATCAATAAATAAATACTACTAACATGGCCAATCCAGTCGTGATTATTCTGGCAAGCTGGTCAATGTTTCAATCAATACGTATAAGGATGTAAAATATATTGCCCAGGATGTTTTTACTTTACATATTGTACTCTTTGTTTGAAACAGAAATTGGAATTCTAATATAGAATTTGCACAGACAGCTGAGGCAGATCAGCAGTGAAAGAGTCAAACAAAGACTGATAATCAAGATATAGACAGAATTTTGTATCTGCAGATGGTATTATGATGTATCCCCATCAATTACTTTGAAAAATAATCCATGTTAAAGAAGTTTATGTTTTGTTTTGCTCATTATGCAAATAAGAGGTTATTGTTAAGTCAGATTTGACTGCAATACATTTTAATATGCTTTAATAATATTCTTTTATCCTAACATCATTGCTCTACAAATACTTACCAAACTATATTTTATGGATAAAATTAGGCAAAAAAGAAAATTATAAGCTTCTTGGATTTTCATCAACAGGTATGAAAAGCAGTTGTGTCAATTCAAAATGCTCAGGTTTTATAGAACAAGATTTATAATAAAAAATTTGACCTTAAGATAAATAACCTGATACAGACGTATTGTTTGATTATTGCAATTGCTCTCCTATTTATAATATAAGAAATAAATGTAACACTGAAACCCAAAATGATTCAATTTTTTTTCTAATTACATAATTTACTTTCAAACAATAGAGGTCTTTTTCTATATTTAAGGAATAAGGCTTTAAAACTCTTCACGTGTGACAGCCTGATTGCGGGTTTGGTAATACCCTGGATGTTATCACGAAGAACTTTGTGATGCCTCTTGGCACCCCCCTTTCCAAGACCCTTGCCTCCTTTACCTCGACCAGACATGACTGCAGTTAGTAGCGATCTGAGCTAAAAAATTTCCGAACGTTACGGGAAAAAATTAACGGAGTACCTGCTTGAATGAGCTATCTCCGATCTCGGCAGTAGTTCACAGGACCGCTGTTGAGGGTAGACTGACGCTGACTGAAGGTCTGCACAGTGATTAATTAAATAATCTAGTCTGTGGTGCTTCTATATATAGATAATTTCTGAAATATATGTTCAGTAATTCTGCTTAAAGCAGTTTGAACAACAAGACCTTTTCATTTCCTGAAGAGGACCGATAAAAACTCACTCAATATGACAATAGTTAAACAAATTTATTTAAGTGCTTAAAATTCAAAATGAAATATCACATAATTTTATATAAGAATGGCATGGTTTTAAAAAGTTGGTTATGATATTTACTCTCATTAATCTATTAACTTTTTTTTTCTAGTACAAAGATAAATTCCATTATATTTATATGTAAACTTTTGTAAAATGTGTTTTATGATTAATATTAAAATTTTCTAAATATTAACATAATTAATAATATAATTGTAAAAGTGTAGTTGAACTTAATAATCTTCCCATGTTAAGAAAATTAAACAATGTATAAATTACAGATGATTTATGAATATTTTTAATTTCTAAAAGCATACATCAGTTTTTGATCAGTAATGTATTCACAGGTGTAAACTGAAAATTCAATATTGTCAGAATACATCCATAATAAAATATTTTACAAGAGAGAGAGAGAGAGAGAGAGAGAGATAGAGAGAGAGAGAGATAGAGAGAGAGAGATAGAGAGAGAGAGAGAGAGAGAGAGAGAGAGAGAGAGAGAGAGAGAGAGAGAGAGAGAGAGAGAGAGAGAGAGAGAGAGAAACTTAAAAAAACAACAACATGAAATTTGTAGAAAGATTATTTCGTGATCTGATGTAATAGTGATTTAAAGGTTGAGAAAAAACCCATTTATTCATCATTTGTGAATGAATCATTGAAATGTAAAATGATAAGATAAAAAGGAAGTACACATTTAACCTCAACATGTAAAATAATAAAAAAATATACATACTGAATTCGTGCCAGCAGTGATGATTATTTTATCATTTGGAGCAGCACAGCATAGAATTTCACCTGCAGGGGTATCTTCCCACACAAACAAGGCTCGTTCCACTTCGTACATACCTATTCTAATACTGTGATCTGCAAAGCCCCATGCCACATACCGAGAATAATGTGGTGGGACAAGGATTTTATGTTGTTCAACAGCCATCAAAGTTTTTTCATGAAAAATAATATGCCCAACTGGTCCCTTCAAATCTGAAATAAAAAACATTTCTTAAATTCATTATGCTAAAGCATAACAGAAATATTCCAAAAATAATTTAGTACAAGGTAAACATTTCAAAATTAAACTATAATAATGAATATATAAAATTTTATATTTAAGATGATAAGAAAGCCAGGGAATTATAATATAGACAAAAACAAAACACGGCAAATGCATGAAGGTTGGACAGTTAAGATATAGATACTTATTTCTACTTTTGAAGGAAACTATAAATTATCAAGAATAGAAATGGATTTAACTGATTTTCAAAAACTAAAAAAAAAAAAAAAAAAATGTAAGCTATTCAAACCATAAAGAAAATGTTTCAACATGGCACTTAAAAAAAAGTCCCCAAAATCCTTCCTTAACATGAAAATTAAGTTTCAAAATTTAAACAAAAAAACAATAATTATTTTGAAAATAATTAAAATGTTATATTCAATTTTCAGAAATGTAACATAGCATTCTAATAATATCATGACAGGTTTACTTACAACTTATGCCTTAAAATAACTGATTATACATTTTATAAAACTGTACATAAATAAGTTCATAATCTGTCAGAGTCAAAATAACACGTCACTCAATTTAAAAAGAGAAAAACAATTCAAAATACCTTTAATAGAATGTTTTGATGGTTCTAAATTGTCTAAATTATGAAAAAACAGTTTGTCTAAACTGTAACTCAATCCAGGCATTATTGGTCCAGGATCAATTACACTAGTGCGGTTGGTTAACTTCTTAGATGGATGTGCTTTCTTAAAAAGCTGGAATATAAAAATAAAACTCATTAATATTTAAATAGGAATTGCTTATTAAGTTGATGTGGAGCATTTGATATTTTATAAGCAAAAATTAATAAAAAAATTATCAGAAAAATTTGTATTTATTGGTAATTTTTCTCATATCAATTAATGGAAAAATTAATTTAATTAATATTGTGATAAGACATACCATAAATTATAACAAGAGAGTAACCAAATATTAAGATGCAAAATGATGAATGTTAAAGTACTTTTCCCAACCATCTTTATTTTTGATAATATTAGCTGCTAAGCACACAGGTTAAGAGATAAAATATTAAAATAAAAACTTCAAAAGATATTTATTTAAAACTAATTTTAAACTATAGGATTACCAAAACTATAACTGAATAAAAATTAATGAAATATAAAATAAATAAAATTATTCTTTTTAGTTATATATTTAAAATAGGTATAATTTTATAGATATAAATGCAAAGATTTTTTTTTAAAATATAGCTTATCACCATTTTTTTAAAAGTTGATATATTCTATAGATGTTTAACATTTCGACACAATCAACAATATACAAAATATAAAATGAAATCAAAACTAAATTTTAATACAATTGAAACACATTTTTTTAGCAGTAAATTTCTTTACTTGATAATTTTTTGTAATAAAATTCATATTTTATGTGTTATTGTATTAAATAATTATTTTACATAACAGACAAACGTAGCAAAGAGCCTTTTACTTGTTTAGGAATTTGTCCAAAATTATTGATGAATCCAATGGTAGCATTCTTTTTAAGAGGATCGTCAATGCTGTAAATGTCAACATTTCCTTCATAGAATAAGTGGTGAAATACATTAACAGCTTCAATTGCTGCAGGTCCTTGTTGTTTGAAGCCAAATATTAAATCAATCCATTCATGAAGATGAGCACTCACATAATCACATTCAAGAGCCTAGAATAAAATGTAACAATTTTGACTATCATTGCTTTTGACTGATTAAGAGTTAATATATTATGATTAAGAGTTTATATATATATATATATATATATATATATATATATATATATATAGAGAGAGAGAGAGAGAGAGAGAGAGAGAGAGAGAAGCAGTTAAAATATGTGTTGGAAAGTAGATTAACATACTTGTCTATGTACACGAATGAATTCTCTGGGATCACCTTTGGCCCATGGTGGAAGAACTACATCATTTAAAGGCACACCGTTTTGCTTAGAACCTAAATTTGAAATACGAAAATACACAATATTTAGCACAGGAAAAGAATTATTATGTCCATTAAAGAGAAAAAATTATTTTAAAAATTCAGAAAAGAGAAATTTCATAAGTTTTGCTTTAATATTTTTAAAAATTTGTTTTTAAAAAATAATTACATTTTTTGCACCCAAAAGTCAGAGAAATTTTTTTTTTGGTAATATGTAATTCATATTTTAATAATTATTTTATCGTTTTGGACATTTTGATAAAAAATGAAATGTACTATATGGAATGGGCAAGATAAGAATTAAATTCTGATTAATTCAAGGGTCAACTTTATTTCATTCCATAAAGATAAAAAATCACAAAATTGTGCTTTTATTAAATCAATATTATCTTCTATTTAAATAAATTTAATGTAATAGCAACGAAATATTCAAAATTTGAAGATTTTCAAAGATAATTTTTACTTGCAGCTACCATTTAAAACATAGCATTTTAAACTAACAAATCTTCATTTATGAAAATTTCTCTAAATGCACTAACAAGTTGAAGCCAAAAATTCTAAATAATTGAAACTCATTGAATTTGCATACTTTTATACATATTATCAAATTGAAAAGATTAATTCATCTCAGAATTTCAGAAATAATCATATGTCATAAATTGTTTTTCTTTAATTTTGTCTTTTGAGATCTTTTCAAAAGTACTAAATTAAAGTATAATAGTTTTAATTTCATTAATTTTAATGATAACATTCAATGATACATTTAATGTTCAATGATAACTTTATGCTTATTATTTCTATTCAATTTGTAGAAATTTATAGAAAAAAAGAATTAATAAAATGTATTTAGTCATCAATGATGTGCACAAAACAACATTAATTTTTCCTTAAAATAGTTTAATAAACTGAGACTAAAAACTCATTTATATCAAGTCATTTGAAGGTTTAATAACTAAATTAATATTCTTAAAACAGTATTAAAATGTTTTTTGTTGTTTATATATTTAAAACCTTAACATGCATGATTCAAAAGCCACTCTTATTATTAACTGCCAAATGTCAAGAATCAAGAATGAACAAACCAATATACAAATTTTAGACTGCTCCATTCCATTCTTTTACTACTTCATTGAATTAAATACCTTGTCTATCTAATAAATGAAGCTTCAAAATGTTAATAGAAATATTCTGGAATATTTATGCCATTAAAAATAGAGGGATGAAGTTATAAAAGAAATCTAGAAATAGGCCACCTACAGAAAGTTTAATGAAGCTGAAAAATAAGTTAACAAGATCAGTAATCACTAAGACTTGTCGATGGAAATTGCTATTCCCATTTTCCAAAGCAATTACCTTATGAAAATGTTCTTTGTATTATTGTAAGACAAAAGATTAAATTTTAAATAACAGATCCATTTTTATACAATTTTCTTATGTTTTAATTTAATTTGCTATTCAACTTAAATAAAATGCATTTAATTTCAGTAGAATTATAACTCCTACTTTTATAATATATATGCTTTTTATTTTGCAGTAAATTGATTTAATTGAATTCATGTTTTTTCAGTCATATCGCATTCCAAAATGACATATTTTTAAAAAATGATTTTCTATATTAATTCATTTAAGAAGTTAAATAGTGAATAATTTGGACAAAAATGCTGATAACGAATGATGGCTAATATGATTAAAAAACACTTTAAAATAAAAATGCAAATAAAAGTTTAAAAAGTAGTATAAAAAAAGTGCAAAAATTTCCAAATTGGTTTCTTAAAGATATACATTTTAAATCATATTTGATACTATGACTCCTGATAATATATAAATTTTATTAAAATTACTTAAGTTGTGTCATAATGAATTAATAAAGAATTTTACATTACAGTATCATAAGCAATTAAAATAATAACTTTCATAGAATAAGACTTTACTGAATCTCTGAAAGAGTAAAATACTTACCTAAATCAAAATTATTGGAATTCAAAAGGAACTCTGGTAAATAGAAGAATTCTGGAATGAGCTCTTTAACATCAGCCATATTATGCTTGGCAGCTGAAAGCCAAGCATCTTTAATGCTATGAAACATACGGTCAGCCAAATCAAAATGACCACCCTAGATGAAAAAACAAAAATAATTCTAATTTAATTTAACAAGAGGATGGGTAAAATTTTACCTATTGAGTTAAAAAGGAGAATATGTATATTTTAGTCTACATTGTAATGCAAGAGCAAAAAAGATAAAAATTTTCCCCTTTAGTAGTTTTTTCCATGAGATTTTGATAAGAATTTAACACATATAGACTAAAAAAAAGGGGAAATTTAGGTATCTTTAAAAGAATGCTGTAAACAGGGAGTTTTAAACCATCACCCAGAGTGCGAGAAAATACTGAGAACATATGGAATTAATTAAATAAAAAGTGTGAATGAGATCAAGAAATAAGAGAACATTTTAGAAATTCATTTATATGGGCAATTAATTAATATATATTTATATTACAGAAAGTATTTTATTAATGATTAAATATTTTAACAAGACATATTTATATAGAGAAAGTGTGAGCTAATAGTAGGAATTGAAAAATCTAGCTATATTTCACCCAAATGTTCAATTTTTGTTAAAAAAACATTAATTTCAAAAATATTAGATTAATGAATATTTAATTGATATTTATTTAATATAATTTTTTAATCACCTGTAAATGTAAAAAATGCTGAGTGAAAGGTTCCATTCGCACCAGATATGAAGCTACAATCATAGCTGATGAATAAAATGTTCCATAATGATATGGGGGAGTTTCACCTAAAATACAAAACAAATTCAATTTCAAAATTAAATTAATAAACATAAATCAAATAGACTGCCTGTACTATTAAAACAAAATATCAAATAATAATTAATTACTAGAATAAAATTTTTAGGTAGAAGGTAATAAATTAAACACTTAAAAAAGTTATCTACATGATGCAAAATAAAAATAGTACAACTGAGAGAATACTTACCATGAGGATCATCCCATTCTTTGAAACGTTTTTGAAACTGATTTAATCTGTCAGGAGTTTGAGCACCCATAGGTTTTGTAAAATCTCGAAATGTTTGAGAATCATTAAGATCGAGTTCCTAAAAATCAAACAAAATTGAATGACTATATTTTATTAGGGTATAATGATGATCTTTATACCTTATTATGCATTACTTTGAATTACAGAAATATAATAAAGCAGCTTCAAATGATATAAGAGTATTTACGCTTAACTGCAATTCAACAGATAATTTTGAACTTCAAAAGATAAGCATATATTTTCTAGTAGAAAATTTTTATTAATTATATTTAAGAATCAAGCTGCAGCCTGATTCTAGAAAATAGTGTTATTAATTGACTAATCTTTAAAGAAAAGGCTATTGAAATGGTCTATAAAAACGTTTGCATCCAGAATATTTTATTAAGAAGTTAATAGGAATGTAGACATGCAAACGAAGTGAAATATTTTATTATTTTTTTCAGAGATAAATTTATTGATTCAAACAACATAAAATGTAATGCTTCACATTATTCAAAGCATTTAAACAATCCCATCTCCAAACAGTTCTATAATTTAAAATTTAGCTTTGGTCTACAATTAGAGAGGAGACACTTTGTGCCAGTATACTAATTATTTAACTATCTAAAAAATATTTATTGATATAAAGATCATGCATAAATTTATATTAAAAACAAGGTAACAACATAATATACAATTTTCAAATAAATAAAAAGGCAAAAGATTTCTGAGATGCTATAAGGGAAAAGAAAATTTTTAACTAAATTCTATATTAATTATCATTAAAAATTATTTAAATATAAGCAAATAGATTGTATCAATAAAAATTGGAAGAAAGTATACCTCAGAGTCATAATCTGCTAATATCCAAGGAAAAACAGGATACTGCATTAAATCATTGTAGGAACGACCAGCCAGGGTATTCAAATGCATTAAGTATTGGAAGTTACTAATTTCACCTCTCTGTATAGGAAGAAAATAAGAATCAATTTTTTAAATGTATGATTATGTGCAATATAAATAATTCAATTATGTAGGAAAATAAATTTAGGACTTTAAAAACTGAAAAGAATACTTACAACCCAACGTTTTGTCACGGATGTATCACTAATCAGACTAGTAAATATATTAGCACTAGAAAGAAACAAAATTAAAATTCGGTTTGTGATTAATAAATCATATAAACAATGATACATCGTTTTGTTAAAAATATATACAAAATTGCTTTAAACATTTATCAGCATTTTCATATGAATTTTTTACTCAAAACAGTAATTAAGTTTTAACTAAGCAAAACGGAAATAAGTTGATTACATAATTATGTAATCAACTTAATTCTTAAGCAGATGCTCAGATTTCTAACAAATCTAAGGCCTCCACCTCTCAATAGTCTTTTAAAATTCAAAAATTAATATAAATTTCTTATATATTTAGTAATATAAATATACCTTTTAAAATGTAACAATTATAAGTACATTAAAAAAATATTATTACCTAGATTCAACATTTGCAGTTCTCTTTTGACCAGCTAAAGATTCTTGTGCGTTATCAGTGATAGCAGTGGCAACTGACAAAAACCTGCAATGGATTTAACAGCATTAACATAAACTAATACAACAGCAATTAATTAATTAATGTTTATACTATGATATATTATACTAACCGAGCATAAACTTTATTTGTTATCATTCTAGGGAAAGCAAGAAGGTAATTTCGGCCATCAGCTGAGAAAACTTCAAGAGCTATGGGCTATGAACAATAAGAAATTAGAACAGAGATATCAATTTTTAGAAAAATACACGAATTTAAACAATATACCCAAAAATATTTAAAACTACATGTATTGAAATCAATAAAACATTCTATATTTCATTTTCACCAATTAAAACAATTTACAAACAAAACATAAACACAGTAAAAACTAAGGAATTAATTAAGGAATTAAATTATTATAAACAAGTTATATTTTTTAACAACCAAAATACATGTTTTCATCTTTTTTCTTAATATTTCAATTTTGTAGTAGAATAAAAAATTCACATCAATTTAAATCTAATGAACAAATTAAATTATACAATTCTTATTTATTACAAATTCTGCAATATTTACCTGCAATAAATATCTTCGTTTATGAACATCTCTGATTTCATCATAAGAAAATTTACTGCACCTAATGGTTACAAAAACAAATAGTAAAAAAAAAGCATGATATTATGTATTTTAAGAATTAAATATATTTATAGAAAATATTATCTTCCAAATATTTTAATATGCATTTGCTACTTACATCCGTTTTTGATGTTTGCTTACAGGAGTTGAATTGGGTATAATTGGATCATGCATACTGCAAAATAAAACAATACAAATATGTTTTTATTATTTCCTTTAAAAATGCTTTACAAATTTCATTTTTTTGTTAGGGGGATAAAAGATTTTAAATTTTACGGGCTTCAGAAATATGAAATAGAAGCATTGAAAAGAGAGAGAGAGACATATAAAGTGTGCCTTAAGGAAAAGGAGATTACAATTGGGTATAAAGAAATTTTAATAAGAAAATTATAATTAAAGTTCATGTAAAACAAAACAATTATAAATAATCTGCATTGTCATTGAAACAGTGATCCTAACACATAGGAAGGAAGAGGAAGGCTTTAAAGTAGAAAATGTTAGATCGCTAATAGATTCAATGCTTGGATATTTATAGTGCATAAACATCTTGCCTTAATCAAGCTTTTTGTGGATAATGTGATGCACAGTTTTTTTGCTCATTGACAGTTCAACAGCAATTCCAAAAACAATGTCTTGACAATTCAGTCATAAGAGCTTTTCCAAAGCCAAAATTGTGACATAGTTGATAACAATGCACCCATGTCCAGAATGTGGCAATCCTTAATGTTTTCATGGTATCATATGTGACAACAGAATATGGTGCATCATGAAATATGTGCATTCCATACATTTCTTTCACCCTGTGAAAAATTCGTAAAAGTGTTCTATTCCATGCAAAAGACTTGGAAAACAGTTCTTTGTATTGATGAGGAAGTATTTATCATACAACCATAACAACAACACATCAGAAGATAGGATTTTGATGTAAAGCTATTAAATACACACATGTAATTGGGTGTAGCACCATGCTATCTATTGATTAACACATTAACAACTTAATAAAATGCAGTCTCAGTTATGATCTTTTTATTTGGACATGCTTTATAGATTATTATAGTAAATATAATTCTAGCTACTAGTTAAAATTAAAAAAAAACATTTATTAATTTTAAATTTCCAAACATCTTATAAATGGATTTAAAAACATCACATGAAAAAAAAAGCACATTAACTAGGTATTATCAGAAAAGAGCAGTGATTTATATTTGAAATAATACAATCATGTTTGACAAAAATAACAATGAAAATATTTTATTAGACTGCAAGTTCATTTATGTAGACAAATAATGAATAAAAAAGTCACAATTATGAAGTTAAGTAGAAATGAAAACATTTTCTTTATGATTTCTCTTCTGAAAAATAAAGGTAAGCTTAACACAGGTTTCTATACCTTTTTATTAATTATGGCTTTCAAGTAATAAATGCTTATTTTAAAAAACAATGGGTACAAGAGTGATAAGGAAGGGACTTACTTAGCAGGCAAAGAATCAATATCTCGAATTTCACGAGTCTTTAATAATGTAAAACCATCAACCACATAAAAGTGCTCCTTCCCAAAAAGCAGCAAGCCTTCACAAGTGTCAAGTCCTTGAATCCTTGCACATCGAAACATATGACTAATCTGAATGAAAAAATCATTCATAAAATTAATAAGATGAAGGAACAAGTGAATGCAGTAAAAGATAAACAAATATTTGTACAAGTAAACATGGTGAAATACCCACTAAGTAGAGTATAATTAACTAAATTTTTTTAAACAGAATCTCATTCTTCCATTTTCTAAATTACAAAACATGTCATCTAATAACAACAACAATAATGAAATTAAAACTAATCCATTGCTTCCATTTATAATAAGATTTAGAAAGTCATCAATCTTAATTTTTTGCATTAAAAACCATTTCTTTTTCTTCACTATTTAATAACAAGCAAAATATTGACCCATTGCATTTACAGAGATAATATATGAACTTAAAGATGCTTTGCATTCTATCCTGACTAGCAAACAAAATTCCTTTAAGGAATTGATGAATGGGGAGCATCATGTTATTACACAAAATCTATCATCCCCTAAAATCAAAACATTATTTCATTCTTCTTACAATTCTGACCACTAATGACAAATATTTTCAAAATATTGAAATGCCTTTTGCTTTTATACAGTAGTAAACAAATTTAAAGCTCAATGGCAACTAATGTTCTCTGAATGGGAATGTTGTAATGCTAAATCTCACACCGTAAAAAAAACAACTGCTATTTTTAATCAAGAGTATTTATTTATCAAAAACTTTTCTATTTATCATAAACTTCAGATTCAAAATTTCATGCAAGATTGCATAATTACATTTATTAAGATATACAAAACTTCTAACAAACAATTAAAGTATACCAAAATGCAAAGTTAAAAATATATAAATAAGAAATTATCAACTTAGTTAAAATAAATAAAAATACTTTTGAAAGTTGCATATAATTAAATGAAATAATAATTTAAAAACAATATAATCTTTTTTATTATCTCTCCATATGCTAGAATATAAAATAGAATATAAAATAGTATATATATATAAATTTAATTTAATACTAATTAATCTCTTAATTTTTATCATAATTACCCCCTTATTACAGTGATTCTAAAATATTCTCTTGTTTCCTGTCCCCATTCCACCTTTTCTATTTAATCAAATTAGCTAAAGCTTTGTAAAAATGCTGTGTCATTACTTCCATATGCTGAGTGAAGGGATAGTTAATCACTGATGTAAACAGATTCTTCTGAGAGATTCTTGCATTTCACTTGTCAAGGTCGACATGTGTGAGAATTCCTGTCAAAATTAAGTGTCAGATTTATGAGAATCTCCTGGTATAGGAGACTAAGGATAAATGATTTTGCACCCCCTTTTTTTACACTCTCCTTGCTTCTTCTGCTTTTGTGCAGTGCTGTTTATACACAATGCACGCCTCTTGAGATGGAATAAAAGAAATTAAAAAAATTCAACCCGATTCTCTCTGATTTCGATCATGACTACACTTCTGCTTCAAACACAAAATAATGTGTTACATAAATATATAAAGTTTTAAATGTTTAAAATTTTTGCTTATGTCTGAATACTATTTTTGATTCTCAGAGCTAACATTTAATTAACAATAGAAATTGAAATGTAGTCAGAGAAATTGCAAAGACTGGGAAAGAACAGGGTCTAATTTATTCTAATATATGTATTATTAGGTGTCCAATGAAATCAATCAGTTTAAACTACTGATAATATTTAACATGTCATGCACTTCAAAGCCAGGATTTAAACTATGAGTCATGAACTCAAATAGTATAATACAATATTAGGGTTAAGCAAATATTCAATTTTCTCCTTCCCGACAGAATTTTTCTTATTAGATAAAATCTTTGAATCAATTATATGGATAAAATTATCTCTTTGTTCAAATTTAATTAAATAAAGTTTTAAAATAATTCATAATTATTTATTTCCTAATTTAACTGAAAATTCTAGAAAAGATAAAAAAATTTCCACCCGAGAATATATTAAGATTGTAAATAAAAGGTGCTATGTTCAGATATGTTTTTTATTGGAATTTTCCAGGTAAAAAAAATATATGTAATCAATATTCAATACAAACAGTTGACAGCTAAAAAATTTTGAATTATTTATTCTAAGAATATTCAAAGAATCATTTTTATTAACAAATTAAGATAACTGAAGGTGAAGGTTGAGGAAGATTTATAATCTGAAAAAGATTGAGTACTTGAACTCAAAAGTACTTTTGGTGTATACACTATACTGGAAAACGTTGACTATAAATCATAAAAAGTTCAAATAAAGAAGAAAAAAAAAACAATTACTTTTTCACCATCCTCTAATAACCTTAAGATATTTTGATTTTCTGGACTGCTATCACTGCTTTTGGAATCTTGATCACCAGAACCTTCAGTAGTGGTTTCAGATATATCTTGATCATCATCCCAATCACTTGAACGATTTGCAGATGATCTAGATAACAGGCAAGCAGCACGAAGACCTTGGAAACCTAATAATTAGATAAATAAAATAATAAATTAAGACAGGAGAGAAACATCAGCACTTTAAACAAAATATCAAATGTATATATTATATCATTATAAATATAATATAAATAAGTAGCAAAATAACAAGATCAAACTTTTTTTAATGCCAAAATAAAAACAATTAGCAATTTGTTAAATTCTGTACTTAATCTTTACCAAAAAGAAGGGGGAGGGGTCTAATTTAGTTAGAATCATTAATCATAAAAACACAACAATTTTAAACAATTTAATATTTACTTCCTTAATTTTAAACAATTATAATTTTTCTCACATTTATTTTTATGCAGAATTCAGCAAAAAATTAAATTTAAGCAACTAAATTAAGCACTTCACATACAATGATGTCTCTGACACATCGATTATTGAATTTTTAAAATTGAATTATTGAATTTTTAAATTTAAATCAGCAATTAAGTGAAAGTATTCAGTAATTTAAAATACAAGAATCACTTAGAAACTATTCAATATGTTAAAGCTTGTTACATTATTATAGGAATGAAAGTAACAATAAATGTTCAAGATAGGATGTGTCATCTAAATGGGAAGTTAAATAAATTTGTATGTCAAGTGGTTAAAGGGAAAATAAAAACTTTTTCATAAACAAATATACCACATTTTTATTTTACAAAAATTAATTATTTCTTATCAACCTCAAAACGCATTAAAAATTTTTTTAATGATTCATTAATAAAGAAAATTCTTCTACTGATTAAATTTTTAGTGGTGTCTTTTAGACATCACTAAAAATTAATCCTATATTTGAAAATTGAAGTAAAAAAAATTGTTTCAAAAGTGAAGAAAAAGACAAGAGTAAGCAGTGGGAGTGGTCTACTCAAAACTTTTTCTTGCCTAAACTAATAAACTTGTTTTGCCAGATAATATCTTATAAGGCATTGGCTTACAATAGGTATTATGAAATATCAATTTTTGGCACGAATTTAGCATTATTACTGAATCAGTCATGTCATCTTTAGTGAATGAATTTGACGATTAATCCCGGGCATACAATTAATAGTATTTAAAAGTGATATTTGTATTTCAGACAGGTTTACTTGAACCAACCAATGTCCTTCAATTAATTAAAAAATTTGAAACCAAATTACACTCTCAATCACAAAAACCCCTTTTTGAATTTGATATATTTAAATCATTGCCTTTTTGAATTATCACGTTTACATGTTTCTGAAAGTACAGATTGACTGACAGTCAACCCCTTTTCGGATTTTGCTCAAAATCTGGTAGCTTTTGAACTTTATCTATCTAGTTCTCTTGTATTTAGTGTGATAACTTATATTCAAACAGAACTCAAAGAAGTTTTGAGATGTAATTGTCGACTAATATTTGCCAAAAATGTGTGTTTTTCGACAATTATAATACTTTTCCGATAGTATATAACAAGAAACTATAAAATAATTAATTTAAAAAGAAAATTAAAATCAATCATTCAACCAACCTATTTCTCTCTCTTCTGAAGATTCAGATTCATTTGAAATATCTACACTTTCTAGAGAAGCTGCATCCATTGATATAGTATCTTGTTCCACCATATTTTCAGGCCTCCATCTCTTATAATACTCTTTACTATCAAAACTTGTAGCTACTTTATATTTCAATGCCCTCTAAAAATTAAAATTAATAATATAAAGTTCAAAACATTCTTACATATTTAAATAAAATTTTTTAACAAATGCTGAGAGTTCTGTTTTACAATTTATATTAAAAAAGATACCACAGGTTTTTAAGTTTCAGTTATTATATTTCTTAAAATAAGCTTAACGATTCAAGAAAACTTATACAGCAAAATTAGAAGAAAAAAAATATTGAATAAAGTTTCTTTAATCTTAATATTTACAAAAAAAAAAAAAAAAACCTGTAATAAATAAATTACAAAAATTATCAATTCAATCTAACTCTATTTCTATCTGTCAGTTATTTAAAAAAAAATAATTTATTTCTTTAACAAACAAAATAATTTATATCTTTTATACAATGATGACCTATAACCAGCCCTTTTTTAATTGAAAGTGTCCATCTCTTTTTAAAAACTATTCTGTTTTATTACTTTTTAAAATTGAGAGTTTGATAAACAACAAAAGCAGAAAAAAAAATAGGTTAATAAGATAAGAACAAGAAATTTGGAACTGTTCAAAGCTAGCCAGAACAAATAACAATAACAAAAGACAAACACTAAAGATTGCACCCACTGAATTTGGCAGTAGCTGAGTTGCTCTACTTGTAGACCAAATTTGGTAGAGATCCAATCATATTTGGTATACATCTTTCTCATTTCCTCTTATACAAGACTTACTTTACAAACTTGATTTTTTTGCAAGCTATTACTAATTCTAGTTCCTGTTTCATAATACCCCAACAAAATGTTATCTATTTTAATACACATATTAATTGTTGCAATTTTAAAAATAAAACTTAGACAATGACAGTTAAAAGTTCTGAAGTAAATACAGCAATAATTGTTTTTTAATTGTATTTTATTATGCAATATTTTTTGTATCACTGCTTTAAACATTCAAAATGATATAAGTTCAGTATAATGATATAAGTTCAGTATAATGATATAAGTTCAAAATGATATAAGTTCAGGGAAGTAGCATTAGGAGCTAGTTAGTCATCATAAATTCTGTGGCAAAATTTAAACATAAAACTTACATTTTCTCCTCCCTCAACTTCAGGCCGATATGGATAATGGATGTAGAAAAGCTCATTTTTAACCATCTTCTTCCTCATTCTACATGGCCCTAAAATGAAGAGATATTTATATAGAATATAGAAATCTCCTCTTTTAAATATGAGATTTCTTTAAATATTTTAGCAAAACTTTCATACCACAATGTAAGCATTATAACAACAACAACTAATATATATACCTTCAGTCATATCTAACATCCATTTATCTAATTTTGAGCCAACTGGAGGTCCCCAAAGAGCACGTTCTCTTGTCAATTCAGCTTCAGTTTGTAACCATTCATTGAAAACATACTTTTGCAAATACTGCTTATTCTGGAATAAAAAGGAATAAAAGCTATAAACTCATATAATAATATATTTTAGAATAGAAGCAACACTATTCGATGTAGAATATGAATATAGTATTAATGCAAACAATTTAATGCAATTTCATGGATGAGAATAGGATTAATGACAACAAAAGCTACAATCTTCTAATATGTTCAAGAATCATATGACAAACAGCAGTTAAATTCTAACAGTTACGATTACAGTGGCAAAATTCCAAAATTTTCAAAGCAAATATCAACTTTTTTTTATTAGAATACTTTCTACATAACAACAACAACAACAAAAATGTATTGGAATCGTATCTGTAGCACGAAAAACACCAGCATTAAACAGACTAATCACAAAAGAGAAAACAACCAATATCAGAAGAGAAGCAACAAAAAGCATACAATGTTATTGTTTTACAAATTTTCTATTTGACCTATTTCAACCACAATGACACTATGCATGCAGTCCTAATCCTTAGAGTTTAACTGTTGTTTCTCATATGCTACTGTTTTTTGAGGGTATCCTCAGAATACCTTGAACCAAAATTTTATTCCATTCTTGTGAATGCTACGGTAGTTACAGTCTCAGATATAGCAACAGCTTTTTTTATAATCATCAGGTGTATTTTATATATATATATATATATATATATATATATATATATATATATATACTGCTAGTATCTATTGCTGAATAATTGTAGTCAGCAACACATCTGTGCAGTATTTTACTCTTTTCCCAAATTAGTTGTTGGAGTGTAGCAAGCAGACTTTTAAATATGATAGCTCATTTGTCAGTCTGCACTAAGAAGAAAAGGTCCAATTCCCTTTTTAATTGCAGAAGGTAAACCTGCAGGAAGTATTTATCAAATGAAAGCGCATTATAGTGACAGTGTTGATCACAGAACATGATTTACGAGAGGATAAGCACTTTCAAGAGGGTAAAACTTATTTATGTGACAATGAAAGATCAAGCAGACCATTGATATCAACAACTGAAAACAATATGAAAGTTGTTGAGGGTATAGTGATGGAAAACAGATGAATCAAATTGCACGAAATCTCCAGAATCTTATATATCAATCCTGGTTCAGTATACATTCCATCCTACAAGTGCACTTATATTCTCAGCCACATTCCACCCAACAGATGGTTGAAATAATGAGTTTGGATTCAAAGTGTTAGCCATGTAGCTTGAGACTTAGTTTCATGCAATTTTTATATATTTGGGTCATTGAAGATAATGCTAATGGGAAGAAGATTTATAGACAATGAAGAAGTCACTGAAGCAGTACAAAAATTGGATACAGATACAATAAATAACTTTTTCTTGAACAGAATAAAAAAATTTATGATACTCTGACAAAAGTGCATTAAAATCTAGGGTTGTTACATAGAAAAGTAATGCATGTTTCAGTTTTCTATCATTAAAATCAATGCACTTTTTCTTTCTTTTCTTTTTTTTTCTTTGACTTTCCCTCATATATATATATAAATGAGAGCTAATTTAGAATTCAATATAAAAATGAAAAATAATAATTCTATTTGTTATAAAAATAGTAACTTTTAATGCAAGGTAAATTATTTTAAGGAACAACAAAATAGTTTTGGCAATTTTGAAAATAGATACTTGTTGAAATAATATGAAAAGAATTTTCACAGAGATATCAAAATAATTCTAAATATTTCAGTTTTCTCAAAATAATCCTTTTTTTGTCATACATTTCAAAATCTCCATCTATCACCATTGAACATATTTGATGTACATGCTTTAAAATATAAACATATACAAAAGAACTAAAAAATTAAAATGACTGATACAAACAAAACTTGTTAAAATTTTTGATGTTAATGCATTATATTTTCTTCGATAAAAATATAGATTAATGTCTATGCTAAAAGTTCTTGAAATTAGATTTATTTTGATTAACAATAATGTTGTTCTAGTTTCCATTAACATTTGCTTTGAAATTTTTATGACACTGTAAGATAAAGAAATATGGCTCAATCAAATCTGTGATAAATAAACAGAAATAAATCTAAACTTTTTAGTCATTAATTTCACTATAAATATATGAAGAAATTTAAATATCATTAATATAGCTGATGAAATAAAGTTGTGAGATTAAACTATTTCTGTATGTTTATAGTTTCATAATTTGATTTTCAAATGTCACTTATGTACTCTAATAATTCATGCCTGATATTAAAGCATATTTTAGGGTATGACAAAATTATACAAAAACCTTCCAAAAGAAAAATAAAGCATAAAGAAGCTTGGCAACTTCAAGTAATAACCTAAGTGCAGAGTTATACATAAGATATTGCTGTAGAATCAAATGTCAATGTAATGTTTTATAAAGATATCCAAATGTGCTATTGATCCCAATTAAGCATATGGACAACACAAAGAATATAAAATGAAAAACAATGAAGCTAGATTCAAATCCTTCTGGCTGACACACAGCTTAAAACAAAAAAGTATATAAAGTCATACAAAAATACTGTTTTGAGTTTTAAAGTTTTTGATTGACTTTTCTTTTAAGAATATTAAGTCTAGTCAAGTAAAATATTTCAAACAACATCAATATATATGAATATGAATTCTTGTTCATTTCCTTTTCCATAGATTTGAAATCAACGTTATTTGTATGCATACATGAAAATAGAGCTAAACTTTCCACAATTAAATAATGAATTTACTTTTCTATTATCCAATTAACAAAAATAAATACAAAGAACAATATACAAAACATGAACTAAAAATTAGTTACATTATTTAACTTACTTGCTGATACTGTTTGGACTGAAATTCTACCAATTCTCGAACAACTGACAAATGAGATGATGTATAAAGCTCCAATTCCTACAGAAAGTTATATTTAATAAGAATCTGAATAAGTATAACAAATTAAATAAGATTTAAAAAAAGCAAATTTTTAAAAATTTCCCATAGAATTTACTTTATATGAAATATTGCTGAGTGGAACACGATAGGTATGGTCTTTTTTAATTTTTCTTGATGCAAGCCGAGACAAACCACCAGTTACCTTTTGTAGTTTCTGCAAAAGTAAACATAGTTTAAATGAAGGTGAAAAAAAAACATTTATGGGAAATTGAGATAAAACCATTGAACAAAAGCCATAGAAATCTTACAATAAAATATCTAAAAACTCAACATAATTGCATGCCATTTTTGAAAAAAATATATTTTGAAACATATTTTCAAAAAATTTAATGCCATTTTTTAAAGAAATGATGCAAAAATTTCAAAAATATGATAGATGAAAATTATGGGTACACAATTTTAATGCATCTTAAAATCACATAAAATTTCAACAAATATTAAGTTACCAAAATTGTCTGAATTTGACTACAATAAAATAAAATCTGTCATAAAACCATATACATTATATAAACTTGCTTAAAAATTATTTATGAAAAATAATTTAATGGATTAACATAAAAACCAATTAAAATTAGAAGCTTTGGTGCAAAAAATGTTATAACCTTTATATGGGAATACTAAGAAATCAAAAGAATAATGAGTTTAAGACAATAGGAAATTTTGTAAATGAAATCACCTATAAAGTCAAATGTAAAGTTTGAAAATTTTTTAATACTAATATGTAGTTGTTCCATTCAAAAGAAACATTAGAAAGAATTAAGAATAATACATTTTATAAAAAGCAACAAATCAGTGACTAATGTAGTTTTTAAAAAAAATACATTTTTAGTTCATAATAAACAGTGGATCAACAATTCTTTTTTATTGCAACAGAGAAAAGTTGTTCTCAATTCAATAAATGATAATTTCTGCTGCTTTTGCAACTAAAGGTTAAAAGATTTTGAAGTAATCATCACTGAAGAAACATTAATGTAAGGAAGCAATTAAAAGTTAGCAGAATTACGAAAGATTATTAATCATATTTCTACCCATTACAAACATTTCATTTTTTTACTCTTTTTTTTTAAATTTTTAAAAATTAAGAAATTACTAATTTGAAAAGATTTTAAAATTGATATTTCATTTGAGAGATATAAAAATAATCTTTTTCTGAAAATTAAATAAATATTAATAATTGTGATCAAAACCTTAAAATATAAATGAAGTAATTAATATTGTAAAATGTTCCAGATATATATCTCTTATTACAAACACCAGCGGGTGACCGAGCTCCGCTCGTAGAAAACAGGTATCGAAGCTAACTCGAATATTTAAATTTTCAATTGTGATTTATCAAAACAGTACATGAAACCATTGGTGAAAAGATAACAGGTCAAAGTGCACCATTTTCGACTTGACAATATTGGCTATAGTTGGCAGCACGTTACCACTTGAAAATTTAAGTAGCCATTATGATGAACTAATAAAGTTTGAAAATATCCTATCTGTAACTCCGAAATGCTTAACCGTAGCGCTTCAAAACCGGCGCCAATCGATTCCTCGTGGCCAAAAACCCCAGACCCCCAAGTTTACCGGAGTTTATTAATTCTGGGGCGATTTTCGACTCGACAACCATTCCTCGTATTATAGTACAAGATATATGTTTCATTTTAATCTTTTCAATGCTACACAAAATAACATTCATTGAAAAGAACAGTGACATTGTTTAATTATGCATTAATAATATTTCAACAGGAATATCTATGAAACTTTTATATTTTAGTAAGTATTTACTAAATCTGCCTGAATTGGCTTTTATATAAATATTTTTTTAAAAAAACAACATTAGAATTTGTATTTCATATAAATCCATGTCAGATAATACTAACTGATTGAAACTGTGATTGGAAAAACCAAGTTTCCTTAGTGTATCCTTGTTTCCTTTCGCTGTCCAAGTAGTTGTGCCAACACTTGCCAATGGGCTCATGCAATACTGACCTCAAAGAATCTAGACTTGGTACTTTAGCATTTTGAGTGTGAGATGTAAAACCACTCAAGGGCATTTTACACACATCTTCCAAAGCCTATAAATGAATGTTTTTTATTTAGTTTACAAAAGATATGAAGATAAATAAGAATATCTAATTTGATGCATTATTTAAAAATCAATTTTTTTTAAAAAATTTCATGGTGAAATAAGAAATCATCAATATCATACATATTAAAGACATAATTATTAATACTTCTACTTTCTCCTTACGGTTAGTAAAAGCATTTATAGAGTACTTGCTTTATAAAAATTAAAAGGAAAAAAAAAAACACTTTTGATAATTAAATTCAGTCAAACAATAATAAGACAATAATACACATTTCATTCTTTCTGAACCATTCATTGCATATGCAATACAAAATAAAAACTTAGCAAAACTATCTTGCTGATCTTTATATTATTAATAATCAACTAAGCATTTTTTTTAAAAAAATTATATAGTATCTACTCCAATTGTAGCCAAATAGTTAATTTTTAAAGTATTAGAGAAAAAATATATTTCAAAATAAAGACATGCTCTAACTAACATAAAGAATTATATTTTATGTTGATTGAGGCAATAAATGTACTTTTAAAGAAATTAAATTAAAATTTTTATATAGTTCCTTGGTTTAGTTAATAATACAAACCTCTAAACCTCATAATCAGTAAAATAGCCTTGATACAGGGATATTTTAAACAATTGTGGTTAAAATGGACTAAGCTATGAAGCTTTGAATATTATTATTTTAGCTTGTTTAATGCAACTGTTCACTTTAATATAAATTCCTCAATCAACTAAAATGTTTCCTTGAGGTGGTGACTGATAATTTAACACAATAACTTTAAAGTAAATTGTCAGTTTTTGGGACAGAACATTGAAATTATTGAAATTTAAGATGCTTGTAAGCCAAATATAGTTTACTAAATATGACTGATAGGACCAAAAGCCCGAAAAAAATTTAGGTTACTGAAAAAAAACTGAATTAAAAAAATTTCTCTAAGCCCCCCCCCTCCCCCAGTACTTTTATCAACAATACTAACAAAAAAATAATTATATGCCAAGCAATGACATTCATATTATTTTTATGCCATTTTATTATTTTAGGTCATTTGTCATCAGAAAATGTTTTAATATTATTTTAGAACAAAAATAAAAATATTACTTACTTGTCGCCGACTATTATACAATTCTTCCCAAACTCTGTTTGCAGCATTAGATATTAAGGATGCAGCTTCTTGAGCTGATGTACGATGATTGGTTTCAGTTTGTTCTCTACAATTTGCAGGTACATGCCATGTAGTTTGTTGATTAGCATTTTTACTAAAAAAAGGAAAACAAGCCTTAAAAACATACAAAACAGTTCAAAATTGGGAGGAAAAGAGAAAAAAGAAAGCAAGTTTAATATCAGAAGAGTTAATCCATATAAATATATTCCATATCTGCAAGGTTAAATTATTAATACCCAATTTAAAACACAAATTTTGTAACTCCTTTAAATACCAGTCTATGAATAATATTACAGTAAAAATAAATGATTTTTTTTCTTTTATAAAATTAAGAAAAATTAGTAAATAATTAATTTAAAGTACTTCCCGATCAATGTCAAAAGACTTTAAAATAAACTAAAATATCACAGAATAAAGAATACTTTTAAAATCCCTTCAATATCTCAAAAATAAATGTAAAAGAATCAAAATAGAGATATCTTAAATTTTAGGTTAATAAGTGGCGTATGCCAGCCAAACATTTTTAGGAGTTTGACAAGCACATTATTGAAGAATGCAAGAAATAAATACTAAAATGCATGCAGTTTAAACACAGGAGTAAAGTGTAATTATCTTTAAACTGGGCACTAAAGAATTAAGATTTTATATCAAGGATGGCTTTAAACTAAGAAGGTGTTTTATTAATAAAAAAGAAACAATAATTAAATTGATAAAACTGATACATATCACAAACCTTTGATTTGGATTTTCAGTAAATTGCAGCAAGCAGAAGCAAAGACACCCAAAGAATTCATTTTCATGATTCATAGGAGATAAAATTATATTTTTATGAGCAGCAATTTTTTGTAATCCTTCAAGTACCACCATTTGATCTGAAATTTATAATGCAGACAGAGTAAGATTATTATAAAATTCAAAAGATTTAAACTAATAAAATCTATATTAAATTATAAATAGGATTTTTTCATTTTATGAAATCCATGAAAATCACATATAATTAAATATTAAATTCCAAGATTTTTACTAGCCTCAATAAACTGAAATAACAAACATAATTATTGTATACCAAATAATACTGCTAGACATAAATTGTAATTGTTTTCAATACATAAAGTTAGCAAAAATAAAATTCTCATGTTGTTTTTTTACAGTCTATATTTTTGAAAAAAAAATATATATATATATATTTTGGAGATATATTAACAAAGAAACAAACATAATTCCATTTTTTCCCCTTCAAGAAGGTCTAAAACAAGGGGCATCACCAAAATATCAAGATTCAATTTTTTGACCACAACAATATTTTCTTTTTTCATACCCCAAAACGATCTTTTTTTCAAGAACACAATAATTCTTACATATTTATTTTGAGTAACAAAGTTTTAGGACATGCTATATAAAATTCATATTTTTAAATAAAGTTAATTTGCCAAGACAGTATATTTAAAAAAATTTCTAATTTAATCAATCATTAAAAAAATTATCACCTACCCACAACATTTTCCATAGGTCTGGACAGCTGGTAAAGAATGGTCCTATTAAGACTGTGATATATACTATCTAATGATATCGAAGAACCTAAATACCAAAACAATACATTATATTTTAAAAACCATTATATTTTAAAACATATTAATTCAGATTATAATAATTCATTTATTAAATAATTTAAAACAAAACTGCTAGAGAATATGATACACAATTTAAATACATACAAAAAATAAAGTTCAGTTTTTAAAGCAAAAAGATGGAAAAAAATGAATTATCTTAAAAGAAAAGATTAGGCAGATTTTAACATTAAAATGTATTATTGAAGGATAATATAAGGAAGGATAATATAAGGATCAGGATAATATAAGATCAAGATAGCCTTATATGTCATTAAGATGATTCTCATTTACAAGAATTTATTATCGCAAATTTCTAACCTTTCACATTTCTCAAGATAAAAGTCAAATTATTTAAGTTAAAAGTAGATCTAAGTACATTAAGATAATAGTAACTAGAAGAATCCTTTTAATTTGGAAATTAATAATTTTTTATTTGATTAGAAATTAGCTATTATAGCAAAATCTAATTCTTCATTCTATGGGTTCAACTAAGAATTGATAGAACATTAGCATCATAATTCACCATTTCTGTATTGTATTATGATGCTTATGAATTTAATTTTAATTTATGCAGTTAATAATGTCATAATTCAATATATAAAGTAGTCTGGACATTTTCAATTTAAAGCTATTTTTAATTTTTTAATCTATTATGTTATTTTTTTCCCATTCAAATGCTGCTGCTTGTTTTCAAGGCTTTTTTTAAAAATTTAATATAAAATAACATATTTTCATTATTTCACAGAATATAAATGGATGATTTTTCAATGAAAAAAGAATTTTTTCATTGAAAAATCATCCAACATAATAGCTATTTTAAGAGAGAGTACTTCAGTAATTATATTAACCTTTTATTAAAAATTACTGATCTCATAATTGCAATTTTGATAAGGACAACCTACTAAATTTGAAATGTTAATAATTCTTCCATACAGCAATACAACTCCCAGAGTGTACCCTCACAACAACACAATTTATTAAAGAAAAATATAGCAGAAATGAAGAAATTAATAAAAAAATAATTTGAGACTTTATTTAATAAAAAAAATTAATAAAAAATAATAGTTTATGGGAATTTAGAAACATAGGACTGCTTCCAATTAGCCACCGTAACAATAAAATTTCTCATTAATAGATTACAGAATGATCCTAAATTAAGAAATAGAATAATCCCTATTTCAATGACTGAATGTGTCATAAAATTTTATAAAAATAATTGCATTTAAGAAACAAAAGGCCTCACATATCAAACAGTTGCAACTTTACTTTTGTCACTAAAACAAAATAAAATTATTCAGAAACAGAATTACAAAATCTTGATTTTAAAGAACGCTATTTCCCAAGTATAATTGTATAATTCTATCATCAAAACAATTCTCATGTGTTATATATATATATATATATATATAATATTGTTTGATATTCAGTTGATGACTTTTAATAATTTATGCTAAAAAGAACTCCAGAAAATAAAAAATATATACATTACCTTTTCTTTTGGCTTGTGCTATTAATTTTATTATAAAATCAAACACTTTATGACAATCTTTTGCAAATACTCCTGTAAGAAAAACCAAAATTTAATAACAATACATAAAGAATCTTATTTCAGTATTATGAAAGAATTAAACAATTAGGAAAATATGCATGAAAACAAAACAAAACAAAAACTTAATAAATGCAACTTTGATTCTAAAAAAAAAGTATCATTATGAATATTGATGCCCCTATATACGGCTGTGTCAATAAAGAAGTATTAATAAATTTAAATTAAGAAAGGAAAAAATAAAAGTTAAAATGCTTATTTTGAATAGAAAGAAATTAATTTTTAATAAAGAGGAAAAATAAATTTTCAGATTTAAAAAAGGAAAAAATTTCAGTAACTTTAATATATTACAAAAAGCAGGAAGATTATAAATTATATCTTCAAATAAATCTTACAAAATATTTACCATGCCAAAGTCTATCAACAAGACAACTAGTAAAGTAGAAAACATTTGGCACAATATTGTTGTAGCTACCACCAGCAATAATAGGCATGGCTGCCTGCTCCCCAAGAAGAACATCAGCAGCCAGTAAATGGTCCATCACAAGTGATAAAATCTCAATTTGAAATTCACATTGTTGATTGTGAGTAGCTTCAATTGGTACAGCCTATATTTTAATAACAAGAAAAAATCTATCAATAATTTCGTAAATATATCTATAATTCTTCATCTGAAGGGAAAAAATATTTTAAACATCAGTCATACTTAATATTTTTAAAAAATTATAAATTAGATAATTTAAAAATGGGACATAACAACAAATGTTGCAAACATTTTTTAATGGTGGTAAGAGTTAGTTTCATCAATAAAACTACTGAATATATAAGACATGTACACTATAAAATTATTTCTAAATGCTAACTCAAACTATCAATAACTGTCAAACTAAATCAGAATTATATTAGTGGAATTACATTAAACATATACTATAGCAACAAACAGTCACTTATATAATATACATGCAAATTTATCTCTTTCTGTTGCTTTTTAAAATATAACCTTTTCTTGCCATAAGTATTTTAATGTGGTGAGAAATAAAAACAATTCCTAAAATTAAATAAATCTAATTATTTAAAAGTTAGGATCATTAACAAAAGTAAAGAGAGAGAGAGGGGGTGATTAGCATGTAATTATACCAAATAGTTTCGGAATTAAAAAGAAATCTTTAAAAAAATTAATTCTTCAATATAGGACATCGATAATAACAACAATTTTGTCCTTTTCCAATAAGTATAATCAATTTCTTTTTATTTAAATTTTACAAGTGATTTAAACTTATAACTAATATTTATCTGATACTAAAAATTAAAAATTTAAAAATATACAAAAACATTTACTCACTTCTAAAAGAAGATCTATGACAGGTGTATGTTTTGGCATTGGTGGCAAGGAAAAACTATCAACCACAAGTACACGTAAGAAGTCCATCACATATTTCCGAGCACTATGGGTAGTTAAAGAGTCTCTTTCATAATAACTTGAACTGTCTTTGGATTGTAGAAATACAAATTGTTGTTCAGCATCAAAATTCTAAATATTAAAAAAATAAGAAAACTCTAGAATTCATAATTATTAAAATAGTTGATATCAAAATTTGCATAAAATTTTTTTTCAATAAAACATAAACCTAAAATTCTAACAAATTTCTGAAATTAAAAGTTTATTTTTTCTATATTTTTATTTGCTTTTATATAAAAATACAAATTTTCTTTCTAACATTACTTTAAGAAATAAATTTCCTATCTCAAAATTCTACGTTTGGCAAAGATTATGAATTTATGAATAAAATGTTCAAATCAAAGGAAACTGTAACATACATCTAAAGGTATAAAACAATATTTGTATGTTTTTCAAAATATGGAGACAGTTTTTAAGAATTTATCTAATTAAACAATTATTGGGTCTAAAAAGAAAATTAGATTCGTTTCTTTTTGAGCAACTCTAAAAATTTCTATGAGAATTTAAATGTTCTCCAGTTCTTTAAAATTTTCCTCTTTTAGAAAATCTTAAATATGTAATTAAAAATATTGTAAGATTTTGTTGGAAAATTTACAAAGGAAAGAAAAAAAGTAAAAGATTTGAAATTTTTCTTTTCATCGTTTGGCAATACTGCTAGTATCTAGTGCTGAATTAGTGTAGTCCGCAACACTTCTATGCGATGTGTCACTCTTACTCCCACATTAATTGTTGAAGAGTAGTAAATCACTAAATATGGCAGATCTATCTAAAGAAAGAAAGAAATATGGACAGCAATTCCCTTACTGTTTGGGGAAGATGTTAAACCTGCAGAAATTATTTATTGAATGCAAGTACAGTGTGGTGACAGCTGTTTATTGAGAAGCACGATCTACAAATGGATAAAGTCCTTTGAACAGGGAGAAATTTCTTTATGTAATGATGACAAATCAGGCAGGCCATCTATGTGAACCAATGAGGACAATATGAAAGTTGTTGAGGGTGTGCACACAAAAAACAAACTAAATGAGACTAAGCTGAAACCTGCAATCAGATCCAAACATCATGGAAACATCATTGTGGAAAGATATTGTAATGCTGCAAGAAAATGTCTGGCAACATTCAGCCCCATGGTCAGACAAAACAATAAAGGAGTTGGGATTTGAAGTGCTGAAATATCCACCATGTAATTTAGAATTGGCTAAAAGTAATTTTCATATGTTTAGAACACTGAAGAAAGCACTAAGAGGAAGAGGATTTGCAAAAAAAGAAGTTATTGATGTGGCCCAAAATTGATAACAGATACTTTAGAATTGGATTTAGATTCTGTCAAAAAACACCCCAACAGAATAAAAAAAATTGTGAAAAAAATGTTGAAGTCAAGGTAGTATGCAGAACATAATGTATGCTTCAGTTTTTTAAATCAGTAGAATAAATGATTTTTTTTTTCAAATGTCCTTTTTCACTCACCCACATGAATCTCACAAGATCATTTTACTTGCCCAATTTATTTTTTTGAAAAGCTCTATAATTCTTATGTTGAATTTAGAAAAGAAACCTTGTCAACTTTCCAAATTCAAATTCAGAATTCAAACTTTTCACAAACTAATTTTATTGTAGACTTTATAAAAATGTAAAAAAAAAAAAAAAAAAAAAAAAAACTATAAAATATAACATAACATTCTCTTATATATTTTTTTAGAAGTTTGTCCTTTTACAGATTTGTTAACGTGGTGAATGAATATTGAAAATATCAGCAGGATCAATACATATTCCTACATCAATTATGAATATTAAGAGAAAAATGATAGTTTGTGAGCATACAACAAATAAAAGTAAAACATTTTGATGAAATTAAAAACTTTTCTCACCTGGAAATCATCTAATGGAGAATTGACCATATCCTGTTCAGGAGGAGGTGGATTAGGTGTGAATAAAGCACACACTAAAGCACTGATGACTTCTTGTGACATACATATACTCAGAAAATCTGACCGATTGTGATATAATGATACGAAGAAGCGTATAAGAGTAACTGTGTAGTCTGACACAGTATCATCCAAATCAATAGCCTAAAAAGAAAACAAATGCTAATTATTTACAAAATAATGTCAGCTATGTTTTGAATGCTTTTAAGCCAATTATCAGTTTAAGATGGAACAGTTCCATTTAAAAAAATCTTGCCAACAAATAGGAAGGCAAAGGTAGATTCTGTCTATCTGAAGTCATACTCTCTCCCTCCCAATTATTGGACAAAAGAGAATGTAAGTGATGAGAGATTTCCAAGAAGGTATCATAAGGTTAGATCAGAAATCAGTTAAAATAAGGGAAACTTAAAATCACTTCCCAATTGTTACAGTGAACATAACAATTTACATGTATTTTAAAACCTATTTTTAATAATAAAGGGAATTAAGAAGAAATAAAAATGTCTGTATACCATCCTTTATTATATTTGAGATGGTTTCTCCATCACAATAGTAAAACTAAGCTGAGATAACATTCTCCTTGTAATATGCTTCTGATTTATTTAAATTTGCTCAAAATTATTTGAATCAACTATTCACAAGTTATTATTATGTTACTTATTACACATATTTATCTCTAAATATATCAGCATTTTTTTTTCTTTCGAGAACAAAATACCATGATTAGTAACAATCTGCCAAAATTTTCAGAAAGGTTTACATGAAACTATTGCAATAAGTATTTGTATGAAAAATTTATCACAATTTTACCTTTTATATAATTAATAGGTCAATAAGCAAATTTATAATTCCTAAAATCGATACTTCATTGTTGTTTAATTTTAATTACACCATAGAAGGGGTAAGAGAATTAATTTCTAGAGATCAACATTACTTTTTAGTAGTGCTTTCACATACATTTCTGGAAATTGACAAATGCTAAACTTAAAATTCAATCAACTATAAATCATATTCTTTCAAAAAAATACAGTTACATAAACTGCAAAGCAAAAAATTGATTTATTAATTTCATGTTGGCTCAATATTATGCAATAATTATAATCACTGAAAATGTTTATGAAATTGTTTTAACAACATAGTATATATTGAAAGAAATATGGAACTTCCTATTTAAAACAGAAACACTTACTCTTCTATAATTCATAAATAAATGGTTTCAAATAAAAACTGATTTAATACTTCAATATTAATAAGGAAAAATAATTGTTTTAATTATAAAAGAATTGGTAAAATATCGACAATTAACCAATGAATTTAAATAAAATAATTAATATTCCTGGGAAAGGAAAAAACAAGTTTGTTGAATTTTAATTAAAATTGCAATTCATTTAGCATCATAATGATATCCACTCAAATTTAATTGAATTTTTTTTATTTCAGGAATCAAATTAATGTACTGAAGTCAATCAAGAATAAAATCCTATCCAATAAGCTAGTTATTTCTGCTTAAAAGTGTGATTAAATTTTATTTTGAAAAGGTAGAAATGAGTAAACAATGACCCACAGCTTTAAGGCATGCAATATATATATATATTTTACTGATAATGTCCTGAATAGTATATATGTTTTTATTTGCTTCCTCTATAAATCACTAAATAATAATAATAATAAAAACTATCCCCAAACTTAAGAAAATATTCACTTTTGAGAAAAACCTAATCCTGAAGCCAAATACAAACATCCACTAACATAATATGCTTTTTACATCTAATTTTCACTTTTTTTGTGCACTTAATGAATATCACTTAAAGCAAATCAAGACAAGAAATTATCTGAAACTACCATGATCTTGTTACACAACAGCATCAAAGAACAGCATATGATCTAAAATTTCTAAGATTTTTGCATTTTGAAGAAAATTTATATAATTTGTGATATCTCAAATTCCAAAACCAGATACGATTTTCAATCTTACATTAATCTGGAACAGATTAGATTAAATAATGATCAAATCACATATTGTAACTTACACTATGTATAATTGTTCTGATCATAGCCAAAACAACAACACAAGCTTCTTGACAGACTTCTCCTCTCGGAATAATTTGATTATTAGGAGTTTGGCCTGTAGGTGCACCGAACAAATATTTCCAGAGAGCTTCTGGGGTGAACTAAATAAATCAAAAGTACTATTAAGTTGTTTTATTGTAGTGAATTCATTTTGAAATAACTAATTTAATCATTATAGACTTTAATGACAAAACTAAGAAACAAATTTTAAGAATAAAACATCATATTATCTACTCAATGGTACACATGCTTTGAAGTGTGTGCTACACCATTCAGGAGGAAAGAATAACAAATATTAGTAATAATAATAAAAAGCAGTACATTTTTTTTTATTTTATTATTTTTTTAACAAAAAATAAAATCCAGAACTGACATTAAATAAAGGGTATTCAATTTAAGTGACTTAAAATTAGAAAATGATTATTGAAAAAATTAGCTGACCCCTTTAAGAAAGTCAGTCAAAAAAGTATTAATCTGAAAGGTTCATAACTATTATTCACTTAACATTATTATAAATAAGTTTAGCACTAGCTCTATTTTACAAATACTGTTTAGCATATTAGTGACCTTTTTAAATATAGAAATTTCTTCGTCATTCTATTAAAAAAAATTGTCTTATATAAAGAAAAATGCCAAAATTGGAAATTTTAATTTTAAAATTGCTCTTTCAAAGAGAAGCACTAAAAAACATGAATTTAAATCTTCTAAATAAGTAACAAAGGACAGAAATTAAATGACTTACTTTGATTTAATGATTTAAACAACAGAAAAGAAATTGGACAAAACCGAAAAATTTACATCATGGCCAATTGGTGAAATTAATGAAAGGGGAATATAAAACAAGAACAACAGCACTGAACAAATAGTTTTTATTCTTTGAATTCTAAAATAAATTTCATAAACAAAGAAAAAAAAACATAACTTAAAGAATAAAATGGAATTTACATTAACAATAGAAGAAACAAAATTCAGGATAAAAGGGGTAAAAATTCTTACTTTAATGGTTTGAGGCAAAGGAGCGGGAAAAAGACCCAATAAAATAGACAACAACAAAAGGTAGGCTTCTGGTATTTCTACATGGTAGACCATTAGGTACTGAAGATGTTGGAATCCAGGAACATGAGAGGCTTCATCTGTGACATCAACACTACCAAAGGAGGATTTCATATTGGTACCACTTACATTAAATCCTATAAATGAATTTCAGAAAAAATATTTAGTAAATATTTTCAAAATAAATAAATATCTTAAAAAACACTATTTTATTTTAGACAGATTATTTTATTCTTTACACAAATAAAAAAAATAATAAAGAAAATAACAGAATGTCACAAAATAAACCAAATTTATCAAAACAAGCCCTCCAGTTTTCACATATTTAATATATGTGCTTCTCTAAGGCAAAAATTCTTTTATTTGAAATAAAAATATCCTTTAAGCATTCAAATGCATCTTTTTTCTTTCTTTTTTTTGTAATCTGCATTCAATTACATCAAAATATATGGTTGCAAATAAAAAAGATGCCCAAAACTAAATGCTGTTTTAAAAACATTTAAAAATGTTTAAGATTGCTTTTTAGTGTTTTTATTTCCTTTTTAACAATTAAATATAAAAATATTTACCTAAAGCAAGATCAACTCGATTGCTTAACACCGCATCTGTTTCAGCCAACCATCCACCATTCATCGATGATTCTCTAAATATTAGAAGCAGATGTTGATGGCTCAAAAAAACTGCTAAAATTTTTAATCCCCACACAATAGTAGTAGGATGTAAATGTTCTTGAGTGAAAAGTAAAACCCAATCATATCCTAAGCATTTTATGACTGTTTCACAAAACCTGAAAAAAAAACAAAAAAAAACTGAGTTTTAAAAAAATTACATATTATGAAAAAGGGTCAAAAGAAGCATTAAAATATTTTCATTTCTAAGAATACATTCGAACTGAAGCTCAGGAAGATTGACCTTTTAAAGTGGTTTTGAAAGGAATTTATGCCAACACAGAGATTGGAAGTAATAGAAAAGAATATATATATATATATATATATATATATATATATATATATATATATATATATAAATTTCTTGAATAAATCAATGTAGAATTAAAGACTGGAAACTCCTTTACCACTTTTTCACATTGATATTAAGAAGAGAGTTAATCATAAAAATATTTAATCTTTACCATTTCCACTTTTCAGAAAGACTTAAAATTTCAAAATACAAACAGATGTAAAAATGAATCTCACCAATTTCCAATTTCCTTATTCCAATTAAAATTTATAGTATATTTTTTAAGCACAACATATATACTATACTTTGCTTTGCTTTGATCTATGTTTTAATATCAAACTTAGACTACAAAAATGTAAATATGCTCAAAGTTGTTATATGCTGAATGCATATTAATACATCAATGTATAAATAAGTTATATATACATACAATGAAAAAATACATTATAAAAACAATTCTTATTCTTCCATTGTAATTTAATTATTTTTTTCTATTACATACAAACAAAATACAAAAATATTTTTTTCTACTAAAAATAAAAATGTTATAGTTACGTATAATTGGCTGTTCCTGATCGTGACAGTAAAGAAGAAAGTAAGGCAAGGCAATGGTTCCTGAGCAGAATATTCTGGTTATTTTTAGAGTCAACAAAATCTTTCTTTTCTGAAAGGAAATGATGTTGATTATGACAATTACATAAGAGTTTTAGGGCAGCATTTAAAATAAGGTATTGAAAAATACATGTATACTATCTAATGATCATGGTTAAATATTAAAATAATATGAATGCATAAATGTATAGGTAAATTGTACTTTTAATTTAAGTAATACCCAAATTAATAAAATAATACCAATATACTTAGTTTCAGTAGTTTCAAGAGGAAGAATTAACAGAATAGAAAAACTTTTTACTATGACTTAATTCTAATAACATTAAAAAAAATGCATTTATTTTATAAAGAGAATTTTTTTTTTAAGGCATGATAAAATTAAAGTACAAGTCAATGTTTCTTTTAAATGACTGTATAAAGTACAAGAATTTTTTTTTTAAATTTTATAAACCATTAATAAGTTATAACGATATCTAGTACACATTTAAGAATCAAAACATACCAGTATTTACAAGAGCATTATTGATATTTCCAGTTACATTCATTTCTTTTTCTTTTACAGAAGATAAAGGAATAGTTGCGGCAATAAACTGTCCAAAACTATAAGAAAAATAATTGCTTTTACATAAATATACACATTATGAATTTCAAAAGATTTTCTTTACACATTTTTATTGCTATAATAGATTTATTATTCAGGTCATAAAAATTTTCTATCTTGAAAGAATTTTGATGCATCTAATGCTATAATAAACAATAAATTCCTAAAAATATGCACAAAACAATGCCCTTATTAAGCTTTACATTAATATTTAAAGTACATCACACACACAGACACAACAGTTCAACTACTTGACATAAAATACAATTTGTATAAATTACAAACATACTTTTGCTTGTTTTTTAAGAAGTTACCAAATATTTTAAGCACATGGGCTTATATTTACTCAAATTACCAACTATAACATTAAAATAATTATCCAATTTTCAAAATAAATTATTGCCAAAGCAAACAAAATTATGGGTACAGAAAGCAATTAACAAATAATTGCTAATTAAGACAATCAAAATTATAAAGAACAAATCGAAACTAATAATAAAGATTGCTTGAATAAATAAATTTATTAGAATAAAATAACACTTTTATGGCATTGCTAGAAGTTTAAACAGTACGGATTCCACTTTGGAAGAATTATTAAGATAAACATGAGGAATTCATGGAGTTCATTGGAAGTCATGGAATAATTATTCAACCTTTTTGCTATTATTCTATTCAATTAAGAGAATAATATGGTCTAATTTCTTTTAACTATTCATATGAAAAATAACACTAACTTTATTTCAAAAAAGTATTTCTACTGCCACAGACCTAAATACTAATACTAAACTAAATACTAAACCAGGTATTAGATTATTTAAAAATTATAATCTCCTTACCATCTCAAATCCACATTCCTGTTTGTATCTTGTAGCAAAATACACAGCAGACGGCAAAGTATACGACAAGTGGCTGATGACAAATGTAATTGTTTCAGAACATGCAAAAGACGACTAACCATGTTTAAGTCACGGAGGACTTTGATATTGGATCTGTGTTCACTGTAAGAATAATAAGTCTTTATAACAATTTCATCACTGCATATAATAAACATCAGTTCCAGTACAGACATTTTTTATTAAAATTAAGAAAGTTTTAATTGCATTTTTTATTAATTGGATTATAATTGTCACAGTAAAGCAACATATCACAGGCTATTTTGGCTACTTAAAAAAATAAGTCTGAAAAAAACCCCCCTTGAAAAATATTTTAAACTTTGTATGATATAGCAAATATATAATAAATAATATATTTTTAAATATTATATATATATATAGTAAAAATCTTTGGTCACTCATTTTCTAAAATATTATAATGGTGTTGTAATTCCTTATTTTAGTTATAGGATTTAGAATACAAATAAATTTAATAGTAAGTTACCTACAAACGAAATGATAAACATATTTTTTTTCTCTGAACAAAAATTTAAAATAAGAATTTAGAAATTATTACATTTTCATAGGGCAGCAGCCTTTATAAGTTATGCTAAAAACTAAAAATAAGTATTCGAACTAAATATCTAAATGTACTACTAATTAAATCTTAAATAAAAACAATAAGAATTATAAAACCTCAACAATTTTAATGTTACACATTTGGAAAAGACCACAGCTAAATAAAAGCCGATCAAATAAAAACTAATAATTATGGAACACTTCAGTATTTTTCAAGTACATGAAGTATGAAAACATGGATTTTCTCATGATACAAAAACAATAACTATGTCATCATAACAACTTCAATGTTATATTGCTTGAAGTTAATACAGTTTGACAGAAAGAACTTCAACCAATATTTATTGAAGATTACATAATCTAATAATGTTGGCAGTCTGTGCGTCTCTATAATAATAGCAAACTGAAAGAGATTCACTCAACAGAAAGCAAACATTTATATGAATGTCTAATGTGAAGTTATATTAAAATGACATCAGAGAATTTATTAAGTACAGAAAACCCCTGTAAGAGGACTAGTTTGATAGCATGGAGTTTGTGCCTTGTTTCAAAATGTCACTTTTCTTGTATTTTAGAAAAATACCACAAATTAGTGGTAGAAAATACATGAGAAAAAACAATGGATCAGGGGAATTACTTTAGAACTACTTTAATAAGTGGATTATTGGTACAGAAATTATTAAAAATTCCAAAGGACTAATAAAATCAATGTATAAATTGAATGTACAAATGCATCCATTTTGATTTGATGCAAATTAATCTATTTGGAAACAAAACAGACAGCTCTAATTTCAGAGGAAAAAGGGAAAGAAGTTAATGGGGCAAATAATTTACAATGTGACTTTAAATAACAGATAAGCAACCATATGATTTAAGGATTTCAACCCACTTACCAAGTACTCTACTAGTGATGGTTAATTTGTTCCAATATAATATTTGTAATGGAAAGGATCCTATTTTTGCCATTTAACAGATAGTTTTACCTCATTGAGTAATCAGCATTAATAAAACATCATATTTCAGTTCTTGATATTTTATATTTTACCAACAAATAATGCAAGAAATTTTGAAAAAAAAAAAGTGTTTGGGGCATTAATGATCATATAATGCATATGTTTATAATTTGATGACATTATCAACCAGGGAGCTCAACAAGCGAAAGCAGCCATAATATCTGGCAATCGTTTCAGCTAGGACCTGGTGCTTACCATGGTATTAGCTGAAAATCTATATAATAGGAATCCCCCCTGTTGAGAGGCTATGCCATCCATGTATTTTTTTCAGATCTAAGTAAAGTGATCTCTTTATTTGATCCCTAAAAACCTAACCACATATGAGGCTGGCAGTCAATTAAATTGATATTCTAAAGTTCACAGAAAATTATCAATTGAAACAATAATAATTATTCAAAAAATAATTTTTTTCATCGAAATATGTAACAAAAATGAAATATATTTCATATCAAAAATTAAATAATAAATTGGAAGACACATGTTTCAATCATGGTTATTTAATTCAATATTATATGAATAATCTTTTTTATTCATGGGCAATCTTTTTTTGGAACTATTTTTGTTGCCAAAGTCAATTTTTAAAATTCAAGTTAATTAAAGTAGGTACTTATTAAACTAGTATTATTAACTGAATTATTCATTACCTAGATTCAGCAGCAAGTTCACAAAAATGTTCATACAAGGATTTTTGGAGATCACCAGGAGAATCTTGCCATACCTGATAATATTTAAGAAATAAATTCAGCCAAAGAATTTTCATTTCAAAAAAGCAAAAGTATATTTTTAAATTTTAAAAATTAAATTGTTCATATCTTATAAGATTAAAAAAATTACTTCAAGATCACATAAAAGGTCCTCAAATGCTGAAACATTAGGGATGGAAGTGCTTTCTCTACCACTATCAACTGTTCCAACCAGAGAGAAAGTCAAATGAAGTATATGGCTGTTCAAAAGACTTCTCTTTTTCTTAAGGAGCATGGCTAATGTCTAATAAAGAAAGTTAATATGAAGTTTTTCCATAATATTCAAGAAACAAACAAAAAAAATACTTTAAATAGTACCAAAATTATTTTGAAAAGAACACAAAGGAAATATGAAAACTAAAATCAACACAGCTTTAATTTTTATTTAAATCAAATTACTTATTGGTATTAACTATAGCAATATTTCATCACAATACTTTATATAAGAATTTATTCAGTTAGAAAATGAAACGGTTTCAGTAAAAAAATTTTGTAATTGTAACAATTAAGCATAATAACCAAATTCTTATAATAATTTTTACAACTGAAAAAACTCAAAATATAGAAAAATTGAATTGTTTACATGCATGACTAGACAATGGATGTAGCCAATCCTAATAAGTTTTATATTTCCTGTTTTTTTTTTTTCCGTTTTAGAGTTTGTATTGCATCTCATTCCAACTTAGATTCTAGCAACCCTGTTCTGATTTAAGAAGAATATGTTGTTTAGCTTTCAGATTAGAATTTTGTATGTTATGTTATATTCATCTCTTGGATGTACAAATCATTTGAGTCTATTTAGTAGCCAATCCTTATAAGTTTTATATTTCCAGTTTATTTTCATTTTAGAGTTTATATTGCATCTCATTCCAGCTTGGAATCTGGCAACCCTGTTCTGATTTAATTGGAATATGTTGTGTTAGCTTTAAGATTAGAATTTTGCATGTTACGTTATATTCCTCTCTTTGATGTACAGATCATTTGAGTCTATTTCATCAGTAAATACTCTGATAAGTTTTTATGATCAATATGTAAATAGTATCATGAAATTCTCTGTCTTGAGCTGTGCAAAAAGAAACCAATTTCAAAATAAAAGTGATGTTCCAAGCCTTAAAAACAATAATAATGCTGATTTTTAGATATCTCTGATTATAGTATCTGTTAAGATACAAGTTGTAGTAATAAGTTTTAAAGTGATAATAGGAGCCAAACATAATAGTTGAAGATATGTTTCTATTAGCCAGGCACAAGCAAAAAACAGCCAAAGAAATTTGGTGGAATTCTATATTATTTGACAATTTTTCACTTGCCCCCCAGCTAATAGAAAATTACCTAGTCGAAAGTTGCATTTAGTAAAAATTATCTTTTTTTTTACAGCATAATTTTTTAAAAGATATATTGTACACAAGCTAACATAACTGATATATCTTCCCATCAATAAATAAAATAATAAAAACTTAGTAAAAGCAAAATAATTTTACCTGATATCGTTTCATTCTATCCATTTCTTGTTGTGCTGCTCTGTTGCTTTTCACAACACAGACCAAGGCTTTTACTGCAGCATATAGACCTTCAACATCTTTTGCCATTGCAACTAGACCCAAAAGAGTAGCTGTTCCACCAACATTATCAATTGTTAAAGAAACAGGATGAGGAACAAAAGTTCTAGCACCTATAAAACATACATACATATAAATTCTATTCATAAAAAAATTTAATAATCATAAAAATAATTCAATTTTTTGAAAGAAATCTCTAAATTATTATTTTTTACCATTATTCAAATAAATGTAACACAATCATCAAATGCAAATGTTTAGGTAAAATATACTTTCTTGGAGCATAAAAATTGTGCATAGAGAAACTAAGTAATATTTTTAGCCATAAGCTGAAAAATTAGAAATTTCCTTAATTTGCATAATTTTAAGAGATTCAGTTAATAATATTAATTTAGAATAACCAAAAGAACTTGAAAATGCGAACAAAATAAATAGAGAGAAAGTTTAACAGCCATAAAGACAAATTTTTTTTCCTGTCTATACAAAAATTACTAAAATTCTATACAAGAAAGATTAGAAATAGAATAAGAAGTAAATGGGTTATAAATTCAGAAAAACAGACATTATTATTCATATTCTCAGAGAATATAGACATGAGAAAAATAAAATCTAAACAGTGGGAAGAACACAGTGGTTTTTTCGGGGGGGGGGGGGGGAGATTTGCTCAGGATAGAAAATTAAGAAAAGCATATACCCTAAGAAAATACATAAAAAATTAAATAATATTTTTCAAAATACTTTTTTAATAGCAAACAACTATTATTAATCTTGCATAAATTAACTATACGAATTAATAAAACTATGAAATTTCTTACAATTTATATAAGTAGAAAAAAATTCTTTTCGTAAATAGTATTTGATTAAAATAAAAGCAAACATTTCTATAATGAGAATTTTAGATTTAGTTTTTATCAACAAAAATCATTAGTTTATTCAAGTTATACAATATTTTCTTTAGCAGAAAAGTTGCTATAAAAGCAAACATTTCAATGAAAACAAATTTTTACAAAAATGGCACATTAATTTGTTATATTTATTTTGAACCTGAAATTGTGTTATTAGAAAATTTATTATGCAAAAATATATACCAAGATATCCAACAAGAATTCCACCCAAGCAGCGAGCAGGACCACTTAGATGGCCTCCAGAATTATGCAAAATATGTATAGGTGTAGCATTTTCATGGGAAGACATGCCCAACTGTTAAGAAAAAAGTGTTATTTAATTGCAATACCAGCAAAAAAAAAAAACCCACCCTCAAACACATAATATTAAGCTCCACAATCCCCCCCCCTTCATAGGAAGTAAGCTAAAAAAATGCTTATGATTCTTAAGAGTTCTTAAAAGTACAATTCAGTAAAATAAAGAAAAAGCTGTAAAATAGAGTTATCGAAACTATAGAAAATTCCATAATAGAATGGTTGTTCCCTTATAGAAAATTGTACTGTACAACAAATGCATTTACAAAATATTTTCTGTTTTCTGAGTTTTCAGTAACTCATACATCAGATGACTAATTTTGTCAAACAAGACTCAAATGTTCATTATAATCTATTTATTTATCAATTGTATGCATGACTGAATTCTCAGAAGTATCATACTTCTGATTCAAAACCATTATCTTTGAAGTCTACAGTCATGTTTAATTTTTCAGCTTCCAAAGCAAATCAAGCATTAAATGCAAGAGGAAAAATATTTAGTGAAGGAAAGAATTGTACAGATATTATTGTAGATCTTTCATGCAACTGAAAACAAAGTAGTCACACAAATAATGCAAATTATAGATAGAATCCCAAGTGTAACTAACAATTATTAGATATTAAAAGATTATAGTCTATATTTATGCTTGTGAAATACAAAAATAGATGTTTAAAAAAATCACAGCTAGATCTAATTTCAAAATTAGTAGTTAAAATAGGCACAAATATCCTCTAGCAAATGGGGAGTCCTCTAGCAAATGGGGAAGGAGCAAATTGGACCTAAGTTTCTTTGTACTCTGTCTACAGAGCCCCTTCTAGATATGGAAATGTGAATTGTCTTTGAAATGATGCAGTTAAGCTAATAAAATTGTTGTGAAAGTTGACTGTCATAATTAATTTTTAACATATATATTTCTCTGAATGTCCAATGAATAAGTACAAATGTGTCACTGACCAGCAATCTTATAAAGCATGACTCAATTTTATACTCATATTCATCAGAACATATGAAATAGTTATACATCCACTTCTATTTGATGCAGTAACTGACAATTTTCTTATGTAATTTAATAAAGAACAATTAAAAGTCTCAAATGCTGCAATAAAGATGTCAATAAAAATCCTCAAATAAGATTGAGGAGCCTTGAGGAAGAGCAAGCATCCAATTATTTTTAATTATTAAATCATCTTTCTCAAAGTAATTCATAATTAAAAAAATATTTTATTAATCATAGATAAATCTTTGATACCCAACATCCTCAATTTATCTGCTAAAGAATAATAATTTCTGATGTAATGCGGATTTTAAAAAGACATCTAATCTTAATTAACCAGAGAAAAATCGCCAAAGGAATTTACAATATTTGGCAATTTTTCGCTGGTGCCCAGCTAACAGAAAAGTACCTGATTAAGTTGTAATGAAAAGAAACATATTATTTTTATCCTATATTTCAATAATACATGTGGAAAAGATTTTCTTTTGTTGCAAACTAGATCTGACCCATAAGTTACTTGGAAACTTTATATCCATTAGTTAATTATATTTATAACAACAAACGTTCATAAGAAACTTATAAAATTATTATTGTTTATAAGAAACATTCATTTGAATACATCAAGATTTTTTTAAGTTGGGTAAAAGATAAATTTATGAAATTTCCACAAAATTAAATATATAAATTATCATGAAATTTTCTATGTAATTGTAAATATTTGCTACATTTTATCTGCAAATATTTTTTATTCTTTTTTAATTAATTAGGTTACTTTAATTTTGCCCCTGATCAAATGTGATAGTGTTTTGGTCCATCATATAACTAAACATTATCCTTCCTAAGGTATAAATGTCAAAATGATAAACATCTGTTTGATGACAGCATTTAGATAACTCTCATCAAATGAAAAGACAGAAAAAAAAAGTTTTTAATTTTTGACAAAACAGTGGGTTTTCAAATTATAACTAAGTTTTATTTAATTCTACAATCTAGCATATTAAAATTGAAAAATGAATGTGTGTGTAATGAGATCTGGCCCAAATTATTGAAATAGTAATTAATATAAAAAATTCCATATACTAAATTTTAATTCATAAACAAATAACAATTTTTTACCATTTTTGCTATGGATCTACAGTCTGCCTTGCTGTAAACTCTTCTAATTTTTGCCAAAGTCATAACAGATACAGCAGCAGCATTGATGCCAAATACAATTTTTTCTTCTGCTACAAGAGGTTGATGCACATCAACACCTGAAAAATAAAGATATGTATTTTGTAAAAATAAGCATTTTAAAAAATATGAATTGATATAAGAATGCATGTTTCTTGATTCGAAACCACTTATAAATGGGGCATCAATAATTGAAGCTGCATATCATTACAATAAATCCAAAATATAAATACTGTTTACTGTATTGTTATAGCTCTATAGCAAATTTTCAATTTTCTCTAACCATCTTATTATTCTTTTATACAGTCAAAATCTGTATCCACCTAAATTTGAAATTCAAAGGCAATCTGTTTCCTTTTTAATAAATACCATTTTTTTCAATTCATCCATTCACAACAATGGAAGTAATATATTGAAATTTAAATAAGCAATACATTTTAATTTAAATATCAATAAGTAAATTTTCTGATATTTGAAGTGATAGAGAAAACTTATATAAATAAGTCTCAATAAGTATCAATGAAAATAATGAAATAAATCTTAAAATTAGCTAAAATATAATGTAAATGATTTAAATTAAAATCAATGATATATTGGTATAACTACAAGATGCTGCTGGTGCATCATTGATTTTGTATATCAATCTTTTATTATTCTCAATATTATGAATTCAACTCAATATATGAATTAATCACATTAAATTTGTCCCATGCTAAAAATATTACTAATATGCTATCAGTTGATGACAAACATTAATTACCAGATAAGGTTGGAGCTTGGAAACTGCCTGTATAACAAGGTCCTAATTGGTATAACATAGCAATAGCAACAGGAGACAGAACTTCTTCAACCAAGTGGCAAGGACCTTGTTTCCATAATAATCTGGATTGCCTTCGAAACTGAGGTGGTGTACCAATAAAGCCAAAGATAGAAGTTGCTACAGTTAAATTAGCAGCACCACCACCGGGATTTTGAGAAATGTAGTGCAACTAAAACAACAACAACAGGCAATTCAATTATAAACATTGTCTAATTAAATTATAACTCTTATAAGTACAGATGCCAATCAATTTATTAATATCAAATTTTAGCACAATACTTCAATCAAAGAAATCAAAATATGCAAACATTTTGAAAGTTATGTCAAAGGAAATGAAAAGAGATGAAACTTTTCTTTTAAAAATCAATAATTTCTTTTAGTAAACTAAAGTAAAATCTGAATAATTGAAATCGGTAACTGTCTCTGTACAAATGCCAAACAATTATTTGTAAATATTAATGATGGCAAAACCCCCATTACATAATGAGACATTTAAAATGTGTACATATATTTTGTAAATTATCCAATATTCAGCCTTTTTTTTCCCCCTTCAAAAAAAAAAAAGAAAAGAAAAAGAAAAAAGGACTATATTGTGAATTATACAGGATGCATACTTCGTATTCTTGTAGAACAAATAATATTGCCTATAACATTGAATTTTTCTTTTATAAACAGTTCTTAAAATATAGGCTATTCAAATTATAATTATATAAAACTACAAATGTTTTGAAGTACTAAGAATTTTTTAAATTCCTTTTCAATACAAAATAATTATGCTTCATATTAATTCAGGTTTTTCATATTCCTTTCTGAAAGCTATTTCTAAATGTAATACAATATTTTCAATTGTAGATAAAAGAAAAGTGAGAAAAAAAAATTCTAACAGTTGTTACCTTCTGGGTGTTGTGATGTTGCCCATCTATATAAACTGAAACAGAACTATTTTTAAGAACCGCTCGATTTAAAATAATAGTGAGGTGATGCCATTGTCCTTCTTGCAAAAGCTCAGGGCACCATACACGCACACAACATTCCTCTCGCTCTTCTGGTTCCCAATCCAAACCAGCTAATGCGAGAGGGAGAAAATGAAACTTCTATGATAATCAAATTTATCTATATAAAAAATAAACTAAAAATCAGATACATTTTAAGAAAATTGTTAAGAATTTTAAAATTCTAATTTCAAAAAGTGTCAAAATCACTGGATACAACCCTATGAAAAAGTGATTATCTACAGAGCTGAATCACATTTTAAAACTTCAGTATTTTAACACTAATTTTTAACTATCCTCAAAGTCCTTTCGAGAAAGGTGAATAAGAAGGAAGAATCAGGAAAAAGACAGCAAGGGAAATTATTATGAGCTCATATAATTTTAAAAAAGAATGTGCAAACTTTGATTTTGATTCCATGAGGGGGAAAAAAAATATACCTCAAACAAGTTAGAAGCTAAAGTCACAATGAAGCCAGAATTTGGGCAGTTAGATAACATGAAATTATATATATATATATATATATGAAATGTTTAATAAAATTTTTGAAAACTTTAGCAGTTACAATTAATTTTTACTTTTAAAAGTAAGCAATTATATATAAAAAAAAGAACTGCATATTTTAAAACTGCATTTATTGTAGCTCTCTTAGCTTGATATTTCCTTTTCTTACTAAAGTACGCTGATTTTTTAAAACTGAATTAAAAAATTATGATGTATAATTCTATTATATACTAGCATTACATAAATCATGAAATGTATACTCAGGGTCTGACAAAGGCATAGGTTTACAGGGCAATTGCCCCGGGCCACCACATAAGTGGGGCCCTGTATCGGATAGAAATTTTATTTTACATTTCCTTTTTTTATGAATGTTCTTTATCATTAAAGTAGTGAAGCAGAGGGGACCGAAAGAAGTTTTTGCCTCAGGTTCCATCTAGGCTAAGTAGGTTGCCTGTGTATACTGCAGAGCATCCAAAACTTCAATGTTAAATGATTTTTCCTTCTTTCTTAATATTTTTTAAAGAAATTGCCTGATATTCAGTAAGCATGTTATTGGATTAATTGAAGTTAATCATTTCTCTTTCAAAGCTACACTTAAGAGGAAGCATTAAGATTAAGCTTCTTATAAAAGATTTATTTGAAACTTTATCTAATAAATAATCTTGATGAATCACTTGTCAAATGCCACTAATATATAATAAGCAATATATTGAAAGGGATTGATTCCCTTGATCATGAAAAGCTATTTGATATACACTCTATAACAACAAAAACAACAACAAAATCGATGCACCAAGGTGTTGTCCGATTGAGACGAAAATCCATGGATAGGCAGACAATGTAAATGATTAAAATCTCAGAACAATTAAATAATTTATTTTAGAGTTACAGTAAGAAATTCAATAAGGCGTTGACTCGCCTCTAGCCTGGATACAAGTTGCCACACGGCATGGCATAAATCGATAAAGCTTCCGGATGGTCTCCTGCTAGTATTTCCTGCACAAATTCGTTCCAATTGTCAAACGAGGTCATCGACATTCCGTGGCAGATGCAATCGCTTTCCCATCATATCCTGAACATGCTCGATGGGAGAATGATCTGGCAGACAAAGGCAGTGTTTTTCAAGCTTGCAGACAGTTAATAGCAACACGTGGCGTATGTGGCGTGGCATTGTCCTGTTGAAAAACCAGACGAGGGTACTGCAAATGGAACGGCAGCAAAAACAAGTCCTATGATGATGTCCGGCTATCAAAGGAAATGACATCCCAGACCATAATGCCTTGATGAGGGTCAGTGTGGAGTGTAGTAGTGAAAGCAGGATCCCCCCTCTGCCCCGGGTGTCTCCAAACACGTCTTCGATGACCGTCAGGACACAGTTGGTATCGGGATTCGTCTCTAAAGACTATACGTACCGAGTCGCCATCATTCCAACTTGATCAAGCCATGCACCACTGTAATCCGGCTTGGCAGTGTGCAGGCGTGAGTGGCAGGAGGCGTAACGGGTCGGCACGAGCGTAGATTTCGCTGTCTCAACCGTCTGTGAAGGGTCATGGTTGACATTGGTGTTTGGATTGAGCGTCTGATGGTTGATAGAGATGAAGAAGGCGCAGTGACAGCTGATCGGACAATTACTCTGTCCTCAAGATCTGTTGTGGCCCTAGGGCGACCATTACCACCCGGACGCCGAACTCTGCCATTTTCCATCCGTCCTTGCCAGCATCTTCGAATCGCCGCATCACTTCGACTCAAATGACGAGCGGTTCTCCGATTTGTCCAAACGACCTCTTTCAATCCAATGACACGGCCTCTGTCAAACTCTGACAGTTGATCGTAATGAGCACGAACCCTGCGGTGAGGCATTTTTTAAGTTGTTGAAATGTAATCTGAATCGGAATCAAACCGAAAGTTTTAACCGTTGAAGTACTGCTCTTTATATACATCTGCTGGATGCACAGTTTCGATGCGCTGGAGATCAAACTATTCATTCATTGGACACCAAAATTCAATCATTTACATATCTGGGCAAAACACTCATGCATACGAAATTTCAAAGCAATCGGATGATTGTTTCTTGGTGCATCGATTTTTTTTTTGTTATAGAGTGTAGTTAAACAAAACCAAGTGAATCAATTCAATAGCGATAAGGAATAAATTTTTTAAAAAGATTGCTTCATTCTAATTAACTACACATACTAGATTTTTTTATTACAAAGTTTAAAAGGAAAAATGAGTGGGAGTTGTTATTGGAAAAAATATTCTCACATACTCTCTAATATAATTTTCGTGCTAAAAAACATCTTACATAGCATAGACATGCAATGATTACAAAATATTAATTTTTAGTACGAATTTAGCATTTTTACCGAATCGATTGCGCAAATCTTAACAAGTTATTTAGCGATTAATTCCCTGTTTGCATTAATATGATTCAAAAATGGAATTTGTATTTTAGACACAATTTTCTCAGCAAACAAACAAAAATTTGACACAAAACTGCTTTTTCAGTCAGAAAATTCCTCACAAATTTGGTAAAACTAAGTTACTGCATGTTTGAATTATTACATTAATATTTTTCTGTAAGTACAGAACATCAACATATGGCAGGATTTGGCTGCACTTTTGACATGTATTTACACTACAAATGTCAAATCTTTGTTCAAGTAATTTATCTATTTAATCAAATTTATACATCTATCAAATTTATTTAATTAAATTTCTCTTTATAGAATTTCATCTATTTAACTCTCTTTATTCCTTCTATATTTATTTTGTTGATTTTTAATTAAGCAGCCATATAGATGGACTTCTTCAAAATTTAACAGAATTATTAAATAAATGCTAATAATAAAATAAATAATAATTAAAATAAATCAAATTTTAACTGTTTAGCTCAAAGCAATTTTGAGTTATCTTTATTACAGACAGACATTAGTCAAAAATATGGTTTTCAAACTCAGATGTTTCAAATGTAGAGGAGTAAAAAAAGTAAAATTTAAAAAATTATTATAGTGAAAAAATGCAATGCTTTAAATTGTAACATGCAGACATTACATTAGCATTGACACACTTTATTAAAGGGGGTTTAAACACAATATTTTTCATTCAAATGATAACAAATATTTTTAACAAACAAATGTAAACTTTCTTTTATTTGGAATCGCTTCAATCTGCCAACTTAATATGAGATGCTATTTATAACTTTTAATAGCTATAAATAAATAATTATATAATGATATATTAATAAATATCAATATGTCTTGGATGATAAATTGTGATAATGTTCAGTTATCACCCAGCCTTAGTTACAATTATATTATATACAGGGTAAGTCAAAATGAATATAGCGATTACAAACGGCTATAACTATTTAATGAAAAAAGATATATCGATAAGATTTACACAGAATGTAGACGGAACTTCAAAATTTATTAACGTAAAGCGCACGTGCAGCCAAGCGGATGCCTGCGCATGCGCGAAATCGAACTTCGCAACGACAAGAAACCTGTTCAGCGCGGCTTCTCATTAGTGGAAATGGCTAGTCCCGTGCAGAAAGCATTCTCTGTGTTGGAATTTCACAGTTGCCGTTCTGTTATTACAGTGCAGAGAAAATTTCGTCAGCGGTACAATGAAGAACCTCCAAATGCGAACAACATACGCAGATGGCATCGGATGTTTGAGGAAACAGGATGTTTGTGCAAAGGAAAAAGTAGCGGAAGGCCACGTGTTTCATCGGAAAACGTTGAAAAAATTCGCGAAACGTATCAACAAAGCCCACGGAAATCGACGTACGAAGGTAGTAGGGAGTTAAACATTCCACAAAAAACTGTATGGCGTGTTCTCAGAAAGAGGCTGCAAATGAAACCGTGACCGTGTGACCAAGGGAAGTCACATAGAACATCTATGACTTCTGTATATAAAATTTTGAAGATTCTTCTACATTCTGTGTAAATCTTATCGATAAATATTTTTTCATTAAATAGTTATAGCCGTTTGTAATCGCTATATTCATTTTGACTTACCCTGTATATTACTGGCATTACACATATATAAGATGCAAATCAAATACACACACAATCAATACCTACTTGATTGATCCATCATTGTTTCAGTAGTAGAAATTAATAATGCTTTATCTCTGGACGAAATTTGTATACTAAGACAGATCAACTGCTCATCCCTTCCTTGTATATTTCTCACTAATGTCAAAAGCCTGATTGCATGAGGATCTGAGTGAGGATCACTGAATTTTTCTGAACAGATCCAAGTACAGAAAGACAGACCAGTTTGAGGAGGAAACACTCTATCTCCTACAAGAGGAATACAGTTTTTAATAAAAATCTAGAAGGTTGTTTAAAACAATATGATAAAAAAAAATAACAAACAATATAAAAAAAAGAGAAAAAAAAAAGCCACAATGAATACGATACAAAAATTCAAGAAAAATTATCTCCAATTGTTTATAATAACTGTATTAATACCTCATATGCTCTCACGGTTTGTTTTGATATTTTCATAAAAAAATAATTAACACATTTTAATATACTCAGTGTAATTTTTAATTTTCATTTTGAAAATTGCTTTCTTAAATCACATAAATAGTTTTCAAAAAAGATTTATTAAAAACATTATTTAACTTTTTGATATTGAACAATATACACCAAATATATATATATATATATATATTCTTACAAGGAATAATGCCTTTTTTTATGCCATTGATATTATTTTATTTAGGCTAAGATGAAATACATATAGCATGAATAAATAAGCATCTGCAAAACATCACAATAAATTGAAAAATGGTAAATTAGTCTAACTTTAATCTGAGAGAAAATTTAAACAGAATACTCTGGCAAGTCTTAGGAACATTTAACAAGAAACAAAATTTCAAAATAAATCTTAAATTTGTATTTTTATCCTGGATGTATAGGTCCCCAAAAGAGCTGTAAAAGTTCAGTGAATGTTTGAATAGATTTTCGTTTTTTGTAAATGAATAAAAACGCTTAAATTTTTCATGTCTGTTCTGTTTCAAGTTTTAAACCAGAAATATACAAATCATAATTGGCGTAATAAATTGTTCCATGAAAATATTGTTTTATACAGTCATATAAAAAATTTTCAGTTCTAATAAAAACACTCTTTACTTTAAAAGTCATAAAATAACACTCAATAGAATTGATGAAGTAAACAATATTTATCACTGGAACTGAAAATCACTTAAAAGCCATATACTTGTGAGCATAAGTAAATTAGATAGCTGTCATTCTTAAATTTATATACCAAATTATTAAACAAAGATTAAAATCAGATGGTGTATTAATCTGACAATGACTGCATATTATAAAAAAGTGTGAATAAACAATACTTCATTACTGCCTCCTTTATATAAACAACTAGTACAGAAAGTTGAAGAAGTAATAATTAGAAAGATGAAGCAAGAAGTAAAATAACTCACATACTTTAAAAAATAATGAGATAAGTCTTGTTTACATTTTATATATTTACTTCTTCAGCTAAATCGAATGCTTGCCTATTTGCTGTAGGTAGCAGCTATATTATATCATAAGATAACAAATCTTAAAATTTATTGTATTTTCCATTGGTTTTTTTTTTGTTAAAAAATCAACATATAATATGTCCTAAATAAATTTCAAATGGCAAATTATATATTAGCCGGATTTTCCAGTTAAAATATTGTCATTCATAAATCTTTTTTTTTCTTTGATTTGTTTTGAAGTAATATTGGAAATTAAAAGTCAATCTTCATTTTTCTTAGTTATTTTATATTTTTTTGAAAATCTCTCAATAAAAACTTAGAAAAGAGGTTTTAATTATTTATCTGTTAACTATTTTTCATTTATTTTTGCTTTCTAGAACTTTATTTTATTTGAAAGTTATTCTAATCTTGATATTTATAAGAAAATTTAAATAACTTAATTATAAATAATTTTCTCATTTAGATTTATCAAAGTTTAAAAGAAAACAACAACAACAACAACTGAAATCTATTCATGAAATTAATTTAGATGTTAATATATCAAAATTCTCCAGAAAAATATTAACATATATATTCTGTTTTTAGTAATTTTTGTATATTTAATCCATAATAATAATAATAAAAAATTACCAGTTCCTATTCCACCAATCACTGAGGCATCTGAGCCCATTGCAACAATGCCAACTCCTACAACAGCAGGAGTTGAAACACTTTGAGGAGCTATACTTGGCAGATACAGACAGCTGAATCCTTCAGAACTCATGTCAAATTCCACAAAAGGAGGCATTATAGAAGTTCCATGGAGACGGCAATCCCGAGGTGTTGTCATGGATACCAGAGTTTTAACCCTTGTGAGAGGAACAGGCCCTCCATCTCTATGATTTGCTGGCCGTATACTTTTTCCCGAGGATTTTAAACTGTCCTGAGCATCTTCATCAAACGGGGTACAACATAATGGAGAACCTAATCGTAAAAATTCTCTGAAAAATAAAATGAATGATTACAATGATATAATATAAAAAAATATTTTTAAATATTAAAATTTCTTAAACATATTAATAACACTAAATTAAAATTTGTATACATAAACAAACATTCTATGTGCGTATGATACTGACGCAAGTACTATTTTTAACAAATAGCTTGTAAAAAAATATTTTTGCTTATTTCGAATAAAAATATAAGGAATGTATCAACTTTTTCCAAATTACACTAAACAAAGGAAGATGTAAGTCAGAGCTAAAAATGAATATCTATATTTCAAGCAAAAAATGAATATTGATGTTTGGGTTACAAATTAAAAGTTATTTTTAAGAGTACAAAGGAAAAAAAAGTTTAGCTATCTTAAAAAAAAAATGGCAATTAGATAGCAAACTTGCTAAGTAGTCTTAAAAGCAATCTGGGGAAAAAACATGTATCATAAAACATTTAATTTTTTTAGAAAAAAGAAAAAAAGTTAATTTTGAAAATTTAACTGTTTTAATTAATACAGCAGACATTTTTATAATGCATGTTGATACATTACAAATTGGCATAGTGATTCCTTATACAATATGTCAAATAAGATAATTTTGCAGATTTAAATATGAAACTTACTTGTAAATGATTCAAGTACAGTACATCTTTACTTATAATAAAGCACAACGTGTGTGTGTGTTGGCGATGTACAGGCCAGATCGTTCGACCTACAGCTACCAAATTTGGTATATGTATACCTTGGGTGCCGGGAATGTGCACCTCGGAGCCCTTTTTTTGAAATTCTAAAAATTTAATTAATTAAAAAATAAACCAAATTTTAACGTTTTTTCGCTATAACTTCCGAAAATAATACAGCACAAAACTGATTTTTGCATCAAGTTAAAGTGCAAAAAATTAGCTTTTCAATGATACTAATGTTTTGACCTACGAATTAAAACTCTATTTTTAATTAATTTTTAAACATTTAATTTAATCGTTTTTTTTCAACAATTTATTTCGCAAAAAAATAATAAAATTTTATCTTCTCGAGGATCGCAAAAAAAATCAGCTTTTAATAAAATGTTGCCATCACATTTTCAGAAGTTCTGATTTTAAAAAAAGTTAATTATTACCAAAATTAAAACAGAAAAATACAATTTTCATCATGTGATTATATGAAATGAATTAAAAAGGAAATGTGATATTTTTTAAACAATAAATGCAAGTGAAAATCGTTTGCATTATCAAATTTAATAATTCAATTAAAGAATTAAAATAAATAAAAATACAAAATAAAAATATATTACAAAACTGCGACAGTTAAAACAGAAAAAGAATTTTAATTAAAGCACCAAACGATAATATTCTGAGAGCGAGATTAATTATTTAAAAGCAAGAAATCTTAAACGAACTTTGAAAATGACGTCATTTCAAAGAAACGAAGAACAAAAAGCAATGTGAAGAAGATATTTTGTGCAAATCAAAGAATTCATATTCGTGATTGTAATTTTTCTCCGCATTTTAATGAATCATTGCGAAATAAAAACGCATCTTCTTTCAAACAAGCATACGTAATAATTAACAATGCAAAATTTGTAAAAGCATATAAAACTATTTTTACCCGCATATTTCAGAGACATCAAAACTTTCTACCAAAACAATATCGTGTTCTCTCACGAGAAAAAATAAATCAAATATCATTCCAAATTAAACATATAAAAATGTCATTTTCGGCAAGTGTCTGTATAAAATGAAATAAATATGAAACATGATAATTTTGGAAAATAAATGGATGGAAACGTTTTCTATGATATTTTACTATACACATATTACTAATCCAATTAAACAATTTTATTTAAGGCAAATATGGCTTAACATCTACAAGGCATCTTCTGTAATCGGAGCCCAACATCTAATTTCATAATTTTTTGGGGAGAGAAATAAATAATCTCTTAGCATTTGGTCCAAGTGAAATATATAATTATAAATTTAGGGAAAAAATGCTGATGAATTAAATTTTTACATACATCATCTGCTCTGTGAATCATATTTAACAAAATATTCTTGAGGCAATAAGTCCTTAAATAATAATATATTCTTGAGACAAAAGTCCTTAATTAAATAAGTCCTTAAATAAAATAAAATCAACTAAATCAATCATCAAAACTGATAGATCTATGAAAATTTCAATATAACTATTATGGTAAAAACTGGCGATTTTAGATCACTTTATCAAGATCTAAAAGAAGTCAATCAAGGTTACTCTAGAATAATTGGTCTAGATTATGATAATGATGATTGTTCTAAACTTGCAATATTCAGAACTGAATAAATCAGCCAGATTTGAAGAAGATATAAATGCTTATTTATTTATTTAGAAGTTGAAATTTTAAGAATATTTTACAAATAGAAATCTATAAGACCAAAGAAATTTCAACCATAATTTTTTGAAATATATTTATAAACCTAAAAAAATATTATTGAGAGCATTTATATACATCTAAAAATAAAATTAAAAACTGAAGGTTTCAACTAACCTGTGAAATTTTTGCTGAATAATTCCTTGAGATCTTATAAATTATAAAAAAAAATTATAATGTTTCAATTTCTGTATTGAACATAAATATTCAATGTCGGACTATTCTGCTTTCAGTTCTTAGTTTTATTTAAAGACATGCTTAGATTGAGTAAAGAGGTCGTTGTATTAATTGAAGTTTCATCATTTTCAATTTAATTTAAAAGTGAATTTTACGTGCACTGATAGAAAATCAGAGAGAGATGCGGACTTCAAAGATAGGACTGTTTAAGGCCTACATAATAGTATAAGTGAGTTATATAACTATCGAAATTTGTAGCTTAAAAATATTTTGCTGAAAAATTTATTATGAGACCAAGTTATATATAAAAATGATTTAACCCTTTAGTCGGCATTAATATTGGCGAACCGATTGGTCGCCAAAGGCGACTAGTATATATATATATGGGTGGGTGTGTGCGTGCGCGCATGCATGTGTGTTTGTCTTTATTTTGTAATAAGTGTGTCTTGATTTTGATCTTCAAAGATGAAACATAATTACTTTTGAATAACATGGTGGATAATTCTACACTAATGTTATATATCATCCTTAAATTATATTGGAAATTATTATAATATATTGTGATTAGAACACAAATTCGTACAATGAATCCTTTAACCATACTAAAATAGTTTTAATTCATTTGGTATAATCATTTTGATATTGTTCATTTAATTTCAGTGCAAATCAGATTGCAAAGACAATACTTAAAGCTGACAAAATACCCTCAAAACTTTACATCACATCAAATTTGATTTTTTTTTACTTTGATCTTGCACAAATTAAGTCATGAACCAGTGATTCACTAATCTTATAGTCAAGATTTAGCCAGAAGGCCCCTGTCTCCATATTAAGGAAGGGAGGGGTTTACAATAGGGAGGAGCAAAATGTAATGGAACAGGAGGGGTTTATGGTAGGGAGGAGCAAAATGTAATGGAACAGAAGGTATTACAGTAGGACATGAAAAAGGAGTGAAATGCAATGAAATTTAAAATTTTTATCCCTAGATATGAATACATGTGTGTATGTGTATGTATATAAAATTTCAGTTTGGTAAAACAGCTATTTTAAAATTACCTAAGATCTTTTGGTTCGAGAGATTGTGCAGAGAGACGTTCAAGAATGTATTGTAGTGGAGGATGAAGAGAATGAGTCTCATTTTCCAAAGCAATGTGACAGTGGGCGAGTAACTCGCCTGGAAGCCCTGATTCACACATCACTTGTTGATTTCTCTCAGATCTAACTAAAGACCGAAGTACTTCTGCTAAATACATCTGGAGAGTTAATGCCATCTGTAAAGATAAGGAATGCAGAAAAAATAATTAATGTAAATAAAATTTACTATAAATTTGAAAATTATACCATGCCATATAATTATCAGAGATATTTATTGGTGTGCATTAATTTTGTGAAAGTGGTATAGGCATTTTGATTACATTAAATACGGTATATATTACAAGTTAACTGAAATTGAAGTGTAATAAAAATAAAGAAATGTAAAGTGAAATATAAAATAAGGTTTCAATAATCTTTGTACATAATAAGAGCATGTAAAAACATTTTAAAAGAGGCAAAAAATCTTTTTTTTTTCTTCATTTAATAAAAAGCAAAAGATATTCTTCTTACATTCTTCATTACAAAGAATAGAATTATCAAATTTTTTTAAAAACATGAAATATTTCTCTTTCTATAAACCTAGTTTATAATTAATCATAAAATTAATAAATGTGAAAAAAAAGCTTCATGTATAATCATTACTATAAATAAAACTTTTTTTTCTCCAAACAAATACATAGAATTTTAGAATATAAATTTTGATAGAAATTCAACAAATCTTGGGTGGGAGTAAGAGGACACTATTTATTTCTGGAATATACATTCCTCAATATTTGCAAAAATGCTCTTCAGCAAATTAGTAAAACTGATCACGATCTCTCTCGTACGCATGCACACACGCACACACACACTGGTATTACACTTATCCCCTATGAAATCCCCTATGGTATTAAACTTTTGGCTACAGCACAATGAGATGTACCCCTCTTCCTCTCTGTAATATGACAAAAATATACCAAAATGAAAAAAAAAAATCCTGCCATGCCTAAATACAGCCATTTCTACAGAGACTATTAATAAAATAATATGAAACACTACATATAGCTTATAATAGATTGATCTTTGTTAAGAAAGGAGATACATGAAATTAAAAAAATGACAATGGTAATAGCAAACGGTGTATTATGCCATTATATTTATCATTACATTTCCAATCAAGAATTACTGATATATAATGATCACTTGCCACCATCTATAAAAATATTTTTCCATTAAAACTTTTTGTTTTTATTTAGTTGTATTTAGTATATTATTAAGTACTAATTAATTTAGTATTTGTATTAAGTATTAGCTATATTACTAAATTATCAGTTGTATAAAAAGTAATATTGTTTGACTTTTCACTGACATTAACTGAAACTATTAAGGAAGAACAGGACTTACTTGAGGATTGGCATCATAGCGTATGGATGGAAGTAAATGATGCATTGACACAACAACTCCTGGATGAACTATCATAGGATCCGGAGCGGGTGGAGAAAAATTCATAGTAAATCCTGAACGCCTGTTAGGAGAACTAACAGGTGGCGAATCAGGTGTTTGTGGCTTTGATCCTGAACTGACACGATGCAGAGGGGTTGATAGGTTAGGAATGTTTGGTCTATAATGATATAAATAAATAAGTATAAATGTAATAATAAGTATATTTTAATAATTAAAACAACAACAATGATAGCTTATAATAATATCTAAAATGTTTAGGCTTATTTCGGTCTTAAATTCATCTAAATTTTAAATGCCTTAGACTCTCAAAAATTAAAAAGTACACATTTTAAAAAAACACTTTATGAAAAATTTAAAAAATAAAGAACTTACTCAATTTAAACGCCAATTCTAAAATAGACATAACAGTATAAATTATGCTGCAGTTATCTGTACTTATTTACTTTTTACAATTAGTTTTATATGTATATTGCTCTTTAAAAACATAGAAACCTTAAGAAATTTTTTAAATGTTACATTATGATATTAATGATTAACAATATAAAATGCATTTATAAGTAAAAAAGTATACTTAAAGTTGATTCAATTTTTTTAATTACATGATCAGCTTATTATTTTTGATTTTAATTTAGCAAGCAAATAACAGAAATGAATAAATTATAATAATGAGAAAGTCATACATTCATTCAATTTCTATAGGAGGAAAATATTTAATATTTCGCAAAGAACATACTTATCAAAAGCATCTGTTGCTGTATCATATAACAGCCTGAAAATTAAACATGATGAAATGAGAGGTGTTGGAACACTAGAGACAGTAGCAGTTCTGAAAAAAAGACGTATCAAACACATTTAGATTATGAAAGAAAATCTTGATATGATACATATTTTAATTAATATATATGACACAAACTATCTTCAGAATTAAGAAAACCCAACACAAATAAAACTACTCAAAATGTATATTATATATTAGAGTTAATAATGTAATTAAAAATAAAGAATTAAAAAGTAATTTTTAGATATATTAAAACAAAGAGAAATATAATTAAAAAGTTAAAAAAATAATTAAATTGTTTGACATTTTCAAAATAGTTAAAAAAAACCCATTAACTATGGAAACTACATTTCAGATTAGCTAGTTTATTGACTTTATTCATATGAATTTAACTGCAATGTATTCAGCTTGTTTTAACATACATTAAGTTAAAAAAATGCACAAAACAAATAAAAAAATAACATTAATTACTTTATGTCCTTTGTTAAAGAAAATATTAAATGAAAGACATGGTCATCTGGCAAAGAAGAAGCCTTCTCACAACAGTCATACAATGAGGTGTGATTACTGAAACACCCAAGTAGACGCACTGTGTCTGTTAAGCTGGTATGGCAGATCTATAAAATCAAAAATACACATTTGAATAAGTGGGTTTATAACAAAGTTAAATATATACATACACATACAAATAAAAAACTATATTTTGTAAGTTAAATTAAATTGCTGCATATTTCTTTTTGTGCTATCTGCTTTAAAACTAATAATATGTTTTACATATAAGTCCTGATATTTGAAATGAATTTTGAAAATATACAAATAAAAAAATAATGATAACGAATGCTAGACACGTGGACTTTTTGTCATTGCATGAGAATAAAAAATTGTATTACTATATGCTTAATAGTTTTATGATTGAAAAATATTAAAAAGATTTTTTTTCCCTTACAACATTAACTTTTTTGCATCCCTTCTAATTTCACTTCTTTTAGATCATTCTTCTTATTAGAATAATCATATATGTTGAATAATAAACAAATTCCATGATGATGTAAATGTTTAATAAAAATTCTAACTTCTCCTCTTTTTTTTTTAAACAAAAAAAAATCAAACTAAAAATCCTAAAAACAGAAATTATTCCTGCAGGAAAGAAGCCTTCTTAACTTTTATTTTGAGGGATTTTTTTTTAAAAGAGTTATTAAATCATAAATATTTTATGATTAAAATGATTTTAATCAAACTGTTTTTTAATTATTGATCTTAAATATTAAGATGATTAATCTTAAGTGTAAATTTAAAAAAATAAATAAAGCTCTGTATGAAGTACACTAAAAGAATTATGCATAAGAATAATAACAAAAAAAATATTTTTACTTCTGATGCAAAAAATCTTGCATTGGCAGGTTCATATCTCATTGCCATAGCCAAGGTATGAAACAAAGTACGGAGAAGAACAAGAATTTCTTTCTTTTCCACTAAAAAAAGCCATATTTAATTACTAATGTCACATTTTAAAGGGTTTATTGTACATCTAAATTTTGAGCAATAAACAACTAAAATATATACAGAGTATGTAGTATGTTTATAAAATATTTATCTAAAAATAACAACTAATGCATTACTGTATTATTCATTATTAATAAAAATCAAAACATTCTTCATTTTATAATATTTACAATTAAAAAAAATATATTCAATAAAAGAATTATATATTAAGAGTTTGTGAAATTTAAAAGCCCTAATTTAAATGATGAAACATACCCCCAATAGATGTAATAAATAATATTGTAAGTAAACAAATAATATTACTTGAATATTATTTGTACAAGCCCTATAATAAAAATATGCTCATTCATTTCCCATGTCCCCACCAACAGTAATGCCCTTATGATCTCTTTTGCAAACACAAAGCAAATAAGTACATTATAATATATGCTTCTGAAATCTTAGAGATGATTCATTACAATATACCAGAATATATATATATATATACAACATAAATGAAACTCAGTTATTATTTAAGATAAAATAATCGGAATTAAAATATTTGTCACATGAAATGAATGCATAAATAAGTATTGGGACAAAAGTTAGATTCCATGCAATAAAAAAAAACCCTTTAAAATAAAATAATATTTAAAAAATTACCAGTATTCCAGGGTGGCTTAGGAGGATCTGCTAAACAACCTTCCATGGACACCAACACAGACATCACATATACAAAACCTCCCACTTTGCGAAAGACTGTTCGGGTACGATGACTTTCTCTTAACACATACAACAAAGACTGAAAAAGCGTTAACATGAAATAAATTTTTTTTACATAAGACAAAATTTTTACTCAAGCTATTCAAAGGCTTACCATATCTACATAATAACGGTGTTTCCAATATAAAGAGAATAATTACAACATTTTGATTATTTACATGCAATTATACTAACCTTCAAAATGTGTGTTTTCAAATCTAATGCCAGAACTGGTGCAGTGTGCATCAACCCTAACAGAGTTCCCATGTCATCATCTCCCCCATTGCTAAGCACAAGTTGTTGAACAATACCTAACGCAGCTTGACGACATATATGATAAGGAACCATGTTATGTGCACAACGAGCACCTCCACTTTCTCTAAATACACCTAGAAAAAGAAAGTAAATAATTATTATACATATATTTTTTTTGTAGAAAAATGTCTATTATTGTAGCTAACTTTACTTCGCTATTATCATAGTTAATATTTTTTAATTATCACTCAAATTAATCATTTCTTAAGAGATTTGGATTTTATGTTTTCCCAATATATATATATTAGAATTTTTTATTATATCAGACTTTATACAGCATTTTTTTCTATGACAAAAATATTTTTTTATTATCTTAAATTATTCCATTTTTTAATCATTAATGTATATATGTATATAATACATTATGAATATATACAAATTAATTATGTATATATACAATGTATGGCATTTATTCCATCAATGCACTAATTTCAAATGGTTTAGATTATGTAGTATAGATAATGTATATTCAATATCATCCAATTTTGTTGAATATGCAATCAAAATATGCATATGCATTAAATTGAAATTATATAAAAGGATGCATAGTCATTATGATTTGAATTATTGCAAAACAATTAATAAGTATGCTAGGACTTCATAAGCTTCTAATATATGTCTGATGGAAAGATGTACTGTTGTCAATTCATACAAATTACATGGAATCATGAGGACTTATCTCACAAAAATGTCACCATTAATTAGGTGTATTTTCACCCAGTGAATTGGAAATCAAAATATTTGGTGGAACTTTAAATATGCCCTGAAACTATGAGGAAACTTGATTAGTGTCTTGTTGCATTATCTTGCTTGAACAATTCACTGATAAATAGAAAAAAAGATTTATTTGGTATATAATTATATTCAAATAATCTGAAGTGGTATTAATCACAGTTATTGGAAATCCATCATGATATTATTACAACTACACAGCCAAGAAATGATAAATCATTAATCATAAATGAGTCATCAACAGCCAAGTTGTATCATTTGCAAATGGATTCAATAACCATTTTCTATAGCAAGGAGAAAAAAACATTTTCAAAACATTTTTTTTACAATGTTTTCGAACACACATTCAGATTTTGCATTTTATTTAAAATCTGCTCCTAATTAAATAATAGAATGCTAGAAATTGTACTTTGCCATAAATATGAAGGAGATAACACTGGTCAATATCTCTGATTAGGAAGTGATGGTTAACAAGCTTGGGCCAATTGTCTTTTTGGCTTTCATTAATTCACTTTCAGTGAATCTGAAATAATGACAAAAATTTCCATATTTCTGAAATGTTAGTATTGAAATTCCAGGCCATGACCATAGTCCTTTACTGGACACAATGTTGGTCTTTATCTACGATGAGAAAGAAAAGCTTTCTGAATGATATCTGTGCTTTCCTTGTACTTGATATTACAGTTTATTCAGAGTGTTTTCCTCTGTAAGATTGTGCCCAAGATTAACAGATTGCAATGATCATAAAATGTTAGCTTTCTTTGCATAATAATATAATACTTAATTGACAAATGAAATAGTTAAGTTGACAAATAAACAATAACAAATATATTAAGAATTTTTATTTAATAAATATTTTAACATTAAAAGATAAATTTGTTTTAATTTCAAGATTATTTAAATACTGACCTCTTAAAAATAAATATAATGAGTATACTGACGCCAATTGCACATACATGTATAATAAATATAACAATTTGAAACTTACTAGCATTGCTGGAATTGGAATTCAGCAAGGCTGTTAAGGCATCCATTACAAGAGAACCTAAGGTTAATTGGTCCTCAGGAATTTCCCAGGTTGCTAGAAGGGAGAAAACAATATGATATTGTGATAATGGAAATTCAACATTTTTCCTGCAAAACCTCAATTTTCATATTTCAAGAAATACATTCTTTAGTTTTCATTAAAAGTAGGGTTTTTAAGTAGACAAAATAGTCTTAGCTAAATGCTTTAATAATTTTTCGAGCAGAAATTATTAAAAGGAAATAATTAAAAGTTATGCAATAATTCTTATAATTTGGAAATACATGCAGAAATAAAGCACATCGATAAATTGTTTTTACTTATTCGAATGAACATTAATCTATAACAGGCAGATCATTTTTATTTTATATATTTATTTTTTGTGATATTTTCATCATATTGATTTTATTCATTTTTTAAGATTAAAATGGGGAGTCAAAAGGACATAAACAAGCATTTTTATGCTTATTTTTTTGTATTAAATCAAAGCTACCAATAGATATAGTTCACATGATTTGCGAAATAAATGGGGGAAAAAAGCAATGCTTTAATATTGCCTGTAATTAATTTTTGAGTGTAAAATAAATAATAAGAAAATAAATTAAAAACCCCTGTACTGAACTGAAAAGTAAATACATTTGGAAATTGAAAGAATGTTTTAGAATTACTTATTATCCAATTAAAAAAATAGAAGAAAAATTTAAGAATAAAGAAATAAATACAAAATTGCTGAGAGATTTTCTCAAATTTTAGATTTACAGTATCAAGGATATTTGTCAAATACCTGGTTTCTCATCTGAAGTATCTGGGAATGCTTCTTTCAGAATTGCAGCATACCTGTGCAAACATGTAACTAAAACTTCCAAAAGACCCACTTCTCTATACACATCTTTAAATACAGAATTGGAATGTAAAATGTTCAACAAACTCTTCAGACACAATATACTGCAAGTTGTGGAACTATACAAAAATCATATAAAAAAATTAGTTCTTAAAAAAAGTACAATTAAATAAATCTTTACAAAGTTAAAACAGATGGAAAACAAATATACCATAACTAATTAAAAAAAGAAAACATTTAAAAAATTTTTCAAAATCCAAATGATTATTAGAAAGCATGGCTGAAACAAACTACACTATTATTAATAATTCAATTAACACTTGATTAAGAACCAATAATGTATAACAACCTTTATTTTCGAATAATGGTTATTGTTAAAAAATGATTGTGAATATGTTTCAAAAATTCATACTGTTGCTGTAAAGGTCTGTTATAATTTCCACTAATATAAATTGGTGTTATATATATTCGAAGATACTTATTCTGAAAGAAATTAATAAGCAAAACTAAAAGTATAACTTTATTGGGTGAAAAAATTGCAGTACTCTTAAGCAATTAGGAAAAGTTATTTATTAGTCCACTATATTTAGTCAATATCTCCATAATAATTAAATGAAAAATTTTCTGCATCCCTTTTATATGCAATCACCTTTTTACACTTTTTTCAATGTACCTATGCTTATTCAGCAGCTGTACATACATACTTTCAGGTAAAACAGTCCACCATTTTTAACAATAATTTCTTCAATGAAAATTAAGAAATTTCAATTAAAAGAAAATATTATCTACCTTTTTAAAGCTTCAAGCTGAATATAATTATGATAAAACATATCTTACTGAAAAATTCTGTAACAATAAGTATACTTATGATATTTAAAAGCAATATACAAATCCTAAGATAATTTGAGATGATTGGGAAAGTGATTAAGCACTTAAAAGTAAAATTACTATTTACATATTAAAGGGGGGGAACATTTACTTTTTAAATGTTTTTTTAAATAAATATTTGTAACCTTAAATAATTTATAAATATTATTTATTTGTAATAATACCTTTGAAACATAGGTTGACTTCTATCAATTTTAGCAATC